>JARHVA010004125.1:1080000-1102500 GCA_037957365.1 Torreya grandis
GGAATACAATGTACAAATGGGGATAAATGGAACTCTTCAATTTTGAAACCCTCAATGAGGCATACAAGTTCATAGTGAAGATTGAGCAGAAGCATGGAAGAACGAATACAAAGAGTCAACCTTCAAAATAGAAAAGTTATAAATAAGGTCAAACACAAGGCTAGAATTGGAAGAAAAAGGAAGAAAATAATGGGAGGTGTTGTGATCATCACAAATCTAGAACTCACTCCAAAGAATAATGTTAAGCCATCAAGTCCCTACTTTCTGAGTCACAATCCTCAAAATCTACTACTCTACCTCATACACATCCTATAGTTGAAGAGGATGAAGAAGATAATATAGATGTTGAGCCCGATGCCATCATTTATTCATCACAAACCCATGAGGAGAGTCTAGATGACAATGAAAGGTTGTTTCATTTTATGTTATGGGTGAAAGGTAAGCCTTTACATTTCAATCTTGATAGTGGGAGTCAAAAGAATTTAATCTCTGCTAATGTTGTTAAAATCCTAAATTTGTCCATAAGCCTTACCCAAATCCATACAATATTAGATGGTTGAATCTAGGGAGAAACCTCTATGTCACCCACCAATGTCTTCTCTCATATGCAATAAAACTTTTCCAAGATGAGGTCTTATGTGATGTGGTCAATCTATATGTTTGCAATGTACTCTTTTGTCAACCATTCATATATGATCAACATGGAATCTATGAATCAAGAACTCAAACGATCAATCTCACTCTTGGAACATGATGCTACAGGGTACCAAAAGTACCACCTTCTACATTTATCTCCCTGATTAGTGCCAACAAATGTGTTATCATGGTGGTCAAGCCACAGGAATCCAAAAGGGCTGATATTGTAACCCTGGCTACATAAATAACACAAAAATAGAAGCCAATATATAAGAATCTAAATAAGTTCATGGCCTTCCATCCATAGATTAATGGTCAGATAGAAATGGTGAACAATTGGGACCTACATAACTCCATAAAGTACAGCTCCATAAAGCACAGTCCATTCCAAGTATGCTTCAAGAATCAAATCAAAATAAAACTAACACACTTGATGATAAATCTTGATGAAATGGGTAACATTTCTTTTAAAGGATGGACAAATTATCTGAGCAATAATCTAGGTGACGATTCAGGTGATGGTTCTACCCCAATTGGTAGTAGAACTTCCAAGAGCCATAACTTTTGAACCATAGTTTTGTTTGACTCCCCATTTAAACCATTGGAAAGATAAGAATGAGGGGAATGTCATGAGATGTAATTAAGATCCATTCCATGGGTTTTTCTCCAAAAAAACAAATAGAAGTGCCTCAAATTTCAATTTTAGTGGTGTAATCTAAAAATAGTAATTCTTCAAATTATGTATTGTTGTAAATCATGAAAGTTAAACCACATAATCTCCCTCTATATTGGTGACCTTCCACATACTCCTATTACCTTAAAAATATGTATAAATGAAGATGTAACTAAATATGGATATTAGACATCTCTTCTTAGAGATAGGCATATGTTTAGGTCTACAAATTTGATGAATAAAACATCTCCTTTGAGAGATAGCATTATTATTATTGTGTTGTTATTATTTATTAAATTATATTTAAATCAAAGATTTTTGAGTTTTGGATCAGTGTTATTAGAGACGTTTGTCATTAGAGGATATGATCCCAAGGATGAGGTGATATTATAAGTAGATTAAATGGAAAATAGAACCAATAGACTAGCCACCTATTCGATCCAAATGACTTCAAATAGTGGACAAGATCAAGATATATGATACTTTCAAGAAAATGGTGAATGAATACCTATAGTGATAGCAAGCACAGATGCTACAACAATTCACCCAAATTATCCAATATTTTTTTATGGGAAATTATGGCTCTTCATCTACAACCCCACATCCTTTTAGTGCCCCAAAACCTTTCAAAGTTTAGGGGAATTTTTATATCCATAGATTTGAAGGTAAAATCATTGTTGATGCAGTAGAAAATTAGTTGGATCATTTTTCATCTTATTTTTATTTAAATGAATTCAATGATAAAGAGAAGATCACTTTTGCTCTTTTGAAAGCATCATTGCTTATCAAAAATTGTTGAGAAGTGTACAAAAATAGATTCAGTATGAATGATATTGGCCTCTAGATAGAACCTACCTCAGATGATTTCATAGAAGATGTAAAGGAATAATACTACCCCATTGGAGCATATGATGATTTATATATAGAGTGGCAACAACTTTGCCAACGTAAGGAATAGTGTATTCAAGATTACAATGACATTTTTCATTCTCTATCTATGAGCCTGGGAATCCAAGAAAGTGAGAAACACAAGATTCTCAAATATCATGGTGGACTATAATGGTGCATATGGGGAGAAATGGAACTCTTCAATTCAGAAACCCTCAGTGAGGCATACAAGTTCGTAGTGAAGATTTAACAGAAGCATGGAAGAATGAATAGAAAGAGTCAACCTTCAAAATGGAAAACTGACAAAGAAGGTCAAACACAAGGCCAAAATTAGAAGAAAAAGGAAGGAAAGACTAGGAAGTGGTGTGATTATCATAAATCTAGAACTCACTCCAAAGAATAATGTCAAGCCATCAAGTCCCTGCTTTCTAAGTCACAATCCTTAACATCTACTACTCTGCCTCATACATAGCCTACATTTGAAGATGATGAAGAAGATATTGTAGATGTTGAGCCCAATTCCATCATTGCTTCATCACAAACCCATAAGGAGAGGCCATATGACTATGAAAAGTTATTTCACTCTAAGTTATGGGTGTAAGGTAAGCCTCTACATTTCGTTCTTGATAGTGGGAGTCAAAAGAATTTAATCTCTATTAATATTTTAAAAATATAAAATTTGTCCATGAAGTCTCACCCAAAGCCATAAAGTATTGGATGGTTGAGTCTAGGGAGAAACCTCTGTGTCACCCGCCAATGTCTTCTCTCATATGCACTAAAACCTTTTTAGGATGAGGTCTTATGTGATGTGGTCAATCTAGATGTTTGTGATGTACTCTTTAGTCAGCCATTCATGTATGATCAACATTGTATCTATGAATCAATAAATCAAAGGATCACTCTCACTCTTGGAACATGGTGCTATAGGGTACCATAATTACCACCTTCTACATCTATCTCCCTGATTAGTGCCAAGGAATGTATTCTCATGGTGGTAAAGCCACAAGAATCCAAAAGGCCCGATGTTGCAGCCCTAACTACACAAACAACACAACAACAGAAGCTAATAGTTAACAATATAAAGAATTTCATAGCCTTCTATTCAAAAATTAATTGTAAAATAGAATTGGTGAACAATTGGTCCCTACATAACTCCATAACATATAGCTCCATAAAGTACAATCCATTCCAAGTATGCATCAAAAATCAAATAAAAATACAACTACCACACTTGATAGCAAATCATGATGAAATGGGGAAAATTGCTTTTGAAGGAGGCAGGAATGATCTGAGAAACATTTCAAGGGACAATTTACATGATGGTTCTACCTTAATTGGTGGCATAACTTCTAGGAGTCATAACATTTGTACCATAGCTTCATTTGACTCCCTATTTGAACCGTTCAAAAGATAAGAATGAGGGGACCATTATGAGATGGAACAGAGCTCCACTTGGTGTATTTTTACCCCCAAAAAACAAATGGGAGTGCCCCAAATTTTCATTTTAGTAGTGCAGTCTAAAAATAGTAATTTCTTGAATTTTATACTGTTGTAAATCATGGAAGTTGAACCACTTAATCTCCCTCAATATTGGTGACCTTCCACATCCTCCTCATTCCTTCAAAACATGTATAAATGAATATGTAAATCAAAATGGAAATTAGATGTCTCTTCTCAAAGATAGGCTTATGTTTGGGTCTACAAATTTGATGGATAAAACATCTCTTCTCAAAGATAGCAATATTGTTATTGTGTTGTTCTTATTTATTTAATTATATTTAAGCTAAATATTTTTGAATTTTGGATCACTATGAGTATATAATAGATTATTGGAGTGTACTATTCACCACTAGCTACTTAAGTCTCATTAATTTATTCTATACATATGCATGGATTAGTTCTAGTTATAATTTTGATGATTCTATAGCCTCTCACTATATCATCTTAATTCATTTCAAGATTTAACTCCTAAATTTTAGCCATCCATTTTCCATTTTGATCTGATTCATTCTGGCCATGTGTGATTTTGACAACTAGGTATAGAATAATTGGGAATCTCTTATTCTTGAAAACATATTGCCTAATGTTTTCCACATCATTTATTAGGGAATATTTTTATTTTTATATAATAGAGTATTTCAATTCTTTATCATTTATATTACTTTTCATGAGCAAAATGGGATGTTCATTATCATCCATCTTTTGTGTAAGTATAATAACTATAGTATATTTTGAAGTGAATAAATAAAGATAGAAATATTTATTAAATTGAAGGTTGATAAGAAATGGAGCTTGAGAAACGGAAGTATTAATGGCTTGAAAATAAATCTTGTCCTTTATTATCCACTCTATATTAGCATCTTACTTCAACATAGAATTTAATGTTTTGATAGTATTTGTAAATCTAGAACTGTCCTTAACATGTTCTAGATCAATGGAGATATAAACTTAAGTCATCACATGGGTAAACAACATCTCTTCAATAATCCCAATTATGCCCTTCAATGGGTTTATCAATACTCCATATCTCATGCATCTATCAAATACTCTTTGGAGATGATTTGCATGATCAACTATGTGTTTCAAATACACTATCAATTCTTCCATGTAGATTATGATGAATTTGTCAAGGAGTCCTTGAAATTTTAATTATGTCACTTTGTGAAAGGTTTCTCTTGCATTGATTAGGCCAAAAGGCATCCTTTTGTAAGAGAAAGTTCCCCACATTGTGGGAAAGGTAGTTTTCACTATGTCTTTTGTTTCCACTAGAATTTGGTTATAGCTTAAGAAAACATCCATAAAGTCCATCATTTCAGATCCATTGTCCATTTTAATTACCTTGTCTAGGGAGGGCAAAGGATACTTATCATTTTCTAATGCTCCATTCAGGTTTCTGTAGTCAACACATTTTGATTTCTCTATTTGTATTTTATAATGGAACTAGGTTGACTAAGTAGGTAGAATGCATTGTTGGAAATATAATATTGGCATCCAATAACTTATGTACCTCTATTTAGATGAGATATTATAACATTGGATTAACTTTCCTCTATCTTTTTCTTGAAAGGCTTATGTTTTGGCTTCAATTGAATGGTATGTATAATGAATCTCGGGCTGAAGACTTTCAAACCTTCACATGTCTAGGTGACCACATCTTTGTATTCTATCAATAGACTCTTCAAATTTTGTTTCTCACTTTTAGTGTAACTTAGACCAATATTTGCATACTTAAGATGTTGGCTAGTGCCTAGATTCTTCTTGATGAAGTCAAACTTAGTTGCTTTAAGTTGTTTCATATTTTGAAATTGTGGATATACATCATAATATCTTTCTATAAAAACCATTATTCAAGGGATACAATTCTCTTTCAACTATATAACACCATCCTCTCTAAGATATTAAATATGCATGGGATCAATATCCTTATTATCTATCAACTAACATTTAGATGTCCCATAACTACTGATGAATTGGAAAATATTCTGATCATTGTCAAATACCTATAAGTTATTTGAATTATCAGTAACATAGGGAAAATGAAATAACTTGGGAGAGAATTTATGTATTCCAGATTCTTAGAGCAGTGCCATATTGGTAGCTTAATCTATTAATCAATTTTACATTTGATTTTTTCCCTTGGGATAGCCTTGATGTTGAAAACCTCGAAGGACTCGCTAGAGTCCCATGCTTAGTGTTTTTAATTATTCAAGTAATTCAACTTATATTGATACTTATTTATGATTTGGTTAACAACTAGCTCATAATTACTAAATAGTAACAACTACTCAGCATTGTGCTTCATTATGAATTGTAGACCAACGATTATAGCTTCATAATTAACTCTATTATTACTATAGGGAACTACAATCTATATATATCTAGGTACTATATAACATCTAGGGTTGTGAGGGATACACCAACATAAGAACATTTCTTTGATTTAGCTCTGTCAAAATAGAGCATTTACAAGTGAGAAGGACCTTCAAATTCTTGTTTATGAAGATCTTACTTGGTATTAAATGTATACACTCCTTTATACAAAGATGTGAAGTTAAATTTATAATTCTTATTGTTATAGTTGGTGATCAGGTACTTCATCTTCAGTTTATTATCGACTCAGATCTGATTGACTACTCATGTCCAAGGCAACCATGTGTGAGAAATATTTGTTCCATGTACCTTTTTAGTATCTTTGACCAATCACTACTTAACAATAGGACATAATCTTCTTGAATGTCAACAACCAAAATATATATGTATTTATAAATGTAGATCTGATGTTAATTGGATATGTTTAGTTAGTTATCCAACACATGATAAATAATACATGTCCAACTGTAGGACCACTCTTTTTTAATTATCTTAGGTCAAACCTAGATTCTTGTGCACAACTATCAACATCACATTGGTTGAGGCACCTGAGTCAACCATGAAATTATGCATGTTATTGGAGAACATTTAGAAATTAAATAAAAGTAGTGGTATTTTAGGCTTATATCTATATACATTCATGTTGGCATGGGAAGCTTTGAATTTTTCAAATGTAGAGGATCTCTTAGTTAGGTCCTTGATCAATAACTCACTCTATTTAGTGTTCTATGCTATTTAATGTACCATGATATTAGTCTTGATCTCCCTTATATCCTCGATAGTGTTGTACGCATATTGGTTTTCTGGTTTTATGCTTTGGTGGTAATCACTTCCCATTAGAGGAGGTGGATTTTTATTTACCTTCACATCTAGAGGAGTAGTAGCATTATTGTGTGAAGAAGTGGAGGTATAATTAGGCTTCTTTCTCATTAGATTTTCATTGTTTCTCTATAACTATTGGAATGCATAACACATCCACATAGTGCACACACCTTAAAACCAACATTTTTTTTAAATATTTAAACTCCAAGGAAACAAGGAATAAGATAGCCATTAATATCTAAATATACCATTGACATCCATAATACTTTATTTTTGTTAGGAGAATTATGTTTGAGGTCAAGGATAGGATTCACCAACCATTCTATTCTACACATGGTCATCTAATTCCAACAAGGCAATTTCTCTAATATAAAAAAATGTTAATTCTTATTTTCTAAGTTTTATCAATTAATTTTAGAGTAAATCACATAGGATTATTATTATGAATATCAGGGGTATCCATTTTATTATTCTTTGGAAATCCTTATGTCACAACAAGGGGGCTTAACAACATGTGGGAAGAGCAATCTAAGCACACACTTGATCAAAAAAGTGATTTGGAGAGGAAGTGGAAACATATCTAATATATGATTCATGAAGACAATCGCTTCACAATTTGCTTAAGATAATAAAATATAGTTGAAATATTAAACATAGTATACATTCTCATAAAGTATTTATTTTGAACTAAAAACTACTCATCCTAATAATGCCTACCAAATTTACTAGAGTATTCACCATAATCAAGTGACTACAAATCTTTTTATAATTAATTAATATATCTCCATTGCTCTAGTTTCTAGTTTATACAATGAGAGGTTAAATACAACTTGTATGACCTTAAACATATAGACCCTTTCTCAAGGGTTTTTCCTTAAATTCACTAGTTACAAAATAATCAAGTGATGAAGCGTTAATATTTATACTTATCTCTAGAATTAATGATATCCTAAAGAGTGAAATTATGATGTTTGAGTTTTATTTTTTTATATAATTATTATATCCAACACATTAGTTATAAAATAGATGGCACCTCTATCTTAATCCAATTGATAATATTTATCTTATAGGGAGTAAAACCATTAAGCATTGACTTCAACCTAGTTAATTTTTAACAATAATCCTTAACTCTAGACTTATAAGCAACTGTTAGCTAAAGATTATGAGCCAAATGTGAAAATAAGAAAACTCATTTTCTACCATGCCACACAATGGATGAGAAGGATTATGAACTAGCTCAACTACGGGGTTCATACGAATTATTTCTCAACTTATATCGAGTAACAATTGTAATATAAGGGGATAACCAATTTTGAATCCAAAATGTTCCACACTGTATATGCAAGGGAAAAAATAATACCAAAAGTATGATTTTTAGACTTTCCTAAACATATTCCTAGTATATTGAAAGATTATAATCACGGCAAGATCACCGATCCTGAGAAGATAATAAAAAGACTATTTATTTCCAATTATGGTTTTAACAGTAGATGAATGCTTAAAATAAAATTACATTTAAAGGAGTGTATAAATACTATTTATTTCGATCAATTCTCAAGTTGAAAAACAGATGATATACATGATATTCTTTAAACAAAGTTTATCATAAAAGAGTTAAATTTTCTCAAGTTTTGTCCATATGTGAATAAATATAATCTTGCACTAAAGTTCACATGAACATAATGTTGGAAAGGACTTTTTTCATAGATAATTTACGTGCTAGCGTTTATTATTAATCATCATTATTTATTTTATATATATATATATATATATATATATATATATATATATAATATGCATGCAGGTCAATATACTTAAAATGTATAAGTACAATCTTGTTCAGTTTAAACACAAGTGATTGTTTAATCATTTATAGAATGTATTTATTTTCCAACTATGGCTAATGGAACCAATATGCTTCATTAAATACTTAATGAATAAGAGATTAATGGAAAAATAAACATTATGCCAAAATTTTGGAATATCAATGATTTCTTTTACAATGGAAGGTATCAACCATGAACTTTAGTAAGATAATAATCAATCATTTCCTTCAAAATTTACTTTAAAGTTTACTTGTATGCGTATCATTTTATAAATAATGTATTCTAAAAACCACAAAATATAAAAACAATTATTTCAAAATGAGAGTAAAATACACTATAGATTTATTTTACATAATAATATAAATATTATCAATCACTTTCATAATTTCAATGGTATGCAAATATTCTGGACTTAATATTGACACAATTAAAATAACACCCCACACTTTTCAGAAAATGGCTCAATATTTATACTTAGTATTCTCAATAAGATACTTCCTATCACACTATTATTTAAAATAAATTTAATTATTTTATATCCTCGAAAAAATTAATCAACCCTAAGGTAAGTAAACATCTACCAACAAATCATTGGTCAGTCCTTAGTAAATTAATTCTATCAGAAAATGATTCGATTAAATTTTAATCGAAAGCCCCAATGGGTAGTGGAAACCAATTAGGGAGTAAGGTTATCCAATGGGATGTGATAGGTAACTGCTTAACCTCTTAGCTCAATTTAATGTTAAAGCAACGTCAAACTATTTAGAAATTTTTCACGAAGGAGGACAAGGCAAGAAGAGAGAGGTGAAAGGAGTCAAATTTTAACCATCAAGGCATCGCCTAGTGTTGTACATTAATTAAGATAACTGAAATATACACCATTGTAAAATATCCTTTACTACATCAACTATTAAGCAGACCAGATAAAAAAAATCATAAGGAATGTATATGGCACTTGCCTAACCCTACACAATTGATTAAATAACATGAATATCCATATCATATATGCCATCCAGTCAACGAATTCACCATGTAGCCAACAATATAGCACACAAGTAAGAGGAAAGGAAGATCCATATCATATCATTTAACTCGTAAAGTAAGTCCACACCCAACAACCCAAGCAGCCATCACAAGGGAATAATGCAGAGGCATTAAAAACATTTATTACACAACCTTAGCACTACAATAGAAGGGTAAGAGGCTACCAGTATTCAAGAAATTATTGAGGTACAAAATAAAATGGAATATATGTCATAATATATATTGCACATGAAAACAAGGCAACGGTGTTAACATGAAACCATTTAATTTGATCTAAATCAAGCAAGTTCCTTTTACCTTTATTCACCAGCAAGCACAAGGAAATTTATCATAGCTGTCAAATATACTCTATGCAATTTAATATAATGCATAAAACCAATAAATAATTTGCCTAGGCCATCATGGGATGATTATATATATAAATTCATAGTTCGTAGATTGCATTTAGATTATGACCAAAATAATTCTAATGGATTCTTTCGGATGAACACAAGAAGTTAAAATATAGCAATAAACCATAATTTTAT
Organism: Torreya grandis; assembly: GCA_037957365.1. Classification (NCBI taxonomy): domain Eukaryota; kingdom Viridiplantae; phylum Streptophyta; class Pinopsida; order Cupressales; family Taxaceae; genus Torreya; species Torreya grandis. The sequence continues at coordinate 1,090,287 of JARHVA010004125.1, forward strand.
ACTCTGAAAAAGGAAGATGCGTTATATTAATTGTAGGAAATGTATGTTAAATAGAAGAATAGAATGAGAAAAAATATACTATAATCACTTTCCTGAGGAGGGAAAATGGATTTTAGTTGACACGTTACCATATCATCTTGCTGCACTATTGCTGCACTCGTTTCCTAAGTATGGCAGGACTCCCAGACATTCTTTCCTCCTGATTTAACTTTTATCTTTATTTTTTTATCCCCTTAAATGTTTGACTTAGGAAAAATCATGATAATTTTGGCATTTTCAAGGGCATTAATAATCAAGCACAGTTATAACTATAAATACATAGCCAAAATTATGCATACACGCCCTGCATTTTCTACCTACAGCCTGCCTCCTCTAAACATAGCCTACCAGGCAAATTCTGTATATAATATATCCAATTATGATCTTTAGGGTCAACGTACAAGAAGATTTGGATGTTAGCTTGACTTAGGAAAGCTAAAACTGGTTATTAAATGCATATGGCTCTGAATGGATCATTCACTTTCAAGGAATCTTTCTTCCGTATCTCAGCGTGATCTTCTATCCCTGTTGCGCCCTATTTCCAAATAACATGGAAAATAAGAATTAATAATCTTTTATTGACTTGATTCTCTTCAATCATGGTGCATTATCTTTTCAGGCAAGTTTCTAGCCATAAAATGCCATGCTTGCCTTGTTAACTTCCTAAGTCACCAAGACACCACCTTTGGAATTTTCCCCAAAAGTAACAAATGAATTTCAAAACAAAATATAAGAAAATATTATTCCTTCCGTCATGTTCTCCCAAGGCGTTTGTATTCTCACTTTTTCTTGACCTTTTTTTTTTGTTAATCTCATTTACGAGGATATTTAATGAGGAAGTGTGTACAACAAGGTTGTACAATACAATTAAATTAAAAGGTTGAGTTAGGATATATTTTCAATAAGATTATAATCTCCGGTAAAGATTGATGCGCTACTCAAAGACTCCCTTTTAATTTAAGTTTTATTCAACAAGGTATACTAATAAAAAATGTCCCATTGTTCAAGACATATTACTCTATGTAATTTATATTTTGCTTTACATATGAAGAGTATTGGCCTTGACTCTAATACCAAAGGATCTATTTTTTCCGTAAAAGTGTAGATAAATACTTGAAGAAATAATCGAAGAGTATTTCCACTCCTAAGGATACTTTTTAAAAAATGGGTAAACTTGTCTTCTATACTCACCCTATCATTTAAGTAGTTTAAATGACATAATGGCTCCTTCCAAATATTATTTATATTAAATATACAAAAGGGGTCTCCAATCTCAAATTGTCACTACTACACATTTACAATTAACCTGAGGCTTGATTAAAAATTCATGGTAAAACAATAATTATATGTTCTCGTAAACACGGTAGAATGACCCCTTCCTTGAATGAGGACTTATAAGTGCATTATGGCAAGAAAAGGGATGCTAACAAAATCGTACACCTATACTATTAATTCCCTTAAAGGGTTACTCCAAAGAACACTAGTGAGTATATCCAATTATACACCTCCCATTTAGCAATCACCATGTGGATTGAGGGGTGAGAGAGAGGATAATAAGGTTTTTATGACCAATGACCATTAAAAACATTTCTCCAATCATGCTAATAATAAGCAACGGAACTCATCCAAGCACAATTGACTCTATATTTGTAGTACAACACCATGAAAACTATAAGAAGATAAGTATTTTGACGTGATTGAATATCAATTACACCAACCATTTTCTATGCAACAATGAAGAATACAAGACATATTCATTAATTTGCACACATGCTCAAAGGCAACAAGATGAGGATGAGGTCAATAACCCACAAAAAACTTCTATCGTAGGGCAGGGCATGACATCCCCTTCCCCTTATAAAAGCATCCTCCTTGATGCAATTTACATAGTCATAATACAAATTGTTTCCTTTCTAAAAAAAAGAAAAAAATATATATCTACAATCATTAGCTAATAAAATAACATTAAATTATTCCAACAAGTCTAAAAATGCCCTTAGATAAGGAAAATTTGCCTATTGTTAAGTAACTTTTACCTAATTTTTTCTTATTTTTTGTTACTCCTTTTAACCACCTTAAATATTTTAGAAGAAAGCTAGATTTTGTGATAAGTTTTCTCATCATAATCATTTCTTGTTTTAAAAGAGATTTAATCTTTTAAAAATAATCAAAGAAAAAATGATCACAAGAATGTTGTTCAAAGCCTATACTCACTTTAATATGCTCCACAAGACATCATGAGATAAAGGTGATCCTCTCATGATATAAGATTGAAAAAAAAATATGTGAAATCAACTTGAGTTTTGTAAGTTAAGCAAGAATTTTTACCAAGGTGACAACACATTTCCAACCATATTCATTGTTTCAAAACATACATAAGAGGTCAATCATAATGTCTTATTAAAAGTATAAATACCAATAATAAGGTACAATCTAGAAATAAGTGATTCAAAACACACCACAATGGAACATTATGAGATTTTTCAACAACACCATCATAGAAACAACATTCATACCTAAATCCATTATTAGCCATAGACATTCAATGCAATAAATTCGTAAACATGTGATGAATCTACTCATTAGTATGCAACTATTCACCTATGCATTCACCATAAATCAGATGATAATCACACTTTTAAATAAATATAACATCAACTTCCCTTATTAACCTTCCACCTTTATTTTATCCACCTACATCCCAAGGTTTATATTAAAAGGTTCACGAATATTCATAATAAATAATAATAATAAAATGCATTAAATAAGGTCTTACCAACCCATGGCCCCTATCATGGCCACATGATACCATACCGATGTATCCATATACCTTTGAAATATCTAGTCATGAATATAAAACATATATGTTGACTGTCAAAAGGGAACCAACATGAAACCTCCAACAGCCTCAAGTTTCTCCTTTAAGGCCATCAATAGTGTATATATATCATAGTAATAAGATGAGGAGAACCACCGAGTAACCAATAATGGCCCCAAGTTCCTCCTTTGAGTCCATCACTACTATGTATATATCATAGTCATAATATGAGGGAACCCAACAAGTAACTAGGCATGTCCGCAAGTTCCTATTTCAAGTCCATCAACAATCTGCACATATCATAGTAATAATATGAGGGGAACAAACAAGTAGCCAATCATAGCATCAAGTTCCTCCTCAAGCCCATCACTAGTGTGTATATATCAAAGTAATAAGATGAAGGGAACCAACAAATAATCAATCATGGCCCCAAGTTCCTCCTCTGAGTCCATAAACAAATTTAATATATTGTAGTAATAATATAAGGGGAACCAAAAATCACCTAATCATGGACCCAATTTCCTCTTTGAGTATATAAAATAAGGGAAGCCATCAAGCAACCTATTATTCCCTAAGCTTATCCTTTGTTATTTCATAACAATATTCATGTCTAAACTAATGATAGAAAAGCAACTATCAAGCAACTAATAATGGACCCAAGTTCCACTTCTAAGTTTCATGGTAATGCACCTTTTTACCATCACCCATACACATGTCTTTAGAGTAGAAACCAATAATGCATGTGGATGTGGTGGTGTAAGCTAGCATGCTAGTCATGGGACTATAATGCCAACTCAATAGATACTTCATTATCCAACACTAGTTATATCACATAAAAAATGATCCATCATAATTACCAAAAAATCTAGCTTTCATTTTATCACAATGGAATGCACCATTTTAACAAATGAATAAGAACATAGTTAATGCTCTTAATAAGAATAATAAGTACCTTTCTTAATGCCATCATTTTTCCTAGAATAATAGGAAAGAATAATCTCAATCATGCATCATCAAAATGACTGTTAGAAAATATTTCATACAAATTATATGACAACCAAATTCATCAGAAAAATATCAATCTTATTATGCCAAAGCTATTCCAAAAACATTCAATGAGAACAATATTTATCTACTTATATCTTTTGTAACACTCAAGGCAAAATTGTAGAAGCTATAACTAATATTAATATCAACAATCATTTCTTAACATAATGGGTTTTTGCATAATTATTTTCTCAATAATTAAGCTACCACATGCATAATGATTTTATTCACCATGGAAGTAAATGAAACAAGATAATAATTCATCCCAAAGCTCTCAGTGTTTCGAACATGATCTGATACCAAGTGTAATGCACCCACATAATGCACACACATTAAAATCAATAATTTTATTTATCATTAAATTCCAAGGAAACATAGAAGAAGATAGACACTATTATCTCAATATAACCTCGACTACTATGGAAATTTATTTAGGTTAATATAATTAAGTTTACATTCATGGATAGCATCCACCAACCATCATATTCTACATAGGTTTTTCTTATTCCAACATGTCAATTTATTTAATATAAAAAGATGTTAATAATTATTTTCTAAGTTTAATCAATTTATTTTAGAGTTGTAACCTCATAGGATTGTTATTATGAGTCTCAAGGGTACCCATTTTATTTTTCATTATAAATCTTTGTCATAGCACAGGGGCTTAAAAACATGTGGGATTAATAATCTAAGCACACACTTGATCAAACAAGTTATTTGGATATAAATGGGAACCATAACGAAATAATGATTCATGAAAATAATTGCTTCACAATCTACACAAGATAATAAAATAAAGGTCTAATATTTAGCTTAGCATGCATGATCATAAAATAGTTATTTTCAACTAAAAATTACTAATCCTAATAATGGCTAGCAAATTAGGACTAGAGTATTACCCATAATCAAATGCCTATGAATCCTTTTATAATTTATTAATATAGGTCTATTGTTATAGTTTCTAGTTTATACAAGGAGATGTTAAATGTGACTCGTGTAACTTTAATCATATAGACCCATTCTCAAGGGTTTTTCCCTGAACACAATAATAAGAAACTATTCAATTGATTAGGGGTTAATATTTGTAATTATCTCTAGAATTAATGATATCCTAAGGAGTGAAACCATGAGGTCTAAGTTCTATTTTTCATAGCATAGTTATATCCAACACATTGTAATAAAATAAAGGTCATCTCTATCTTAATCCAATTGACAATTTTTATCTTATAGGGAGTAAAAACATTAAGGTTTGATCTTAACCTAGTTAATTTTAAAAAAAAATCCTAGCTTTAGTCTTTTGGAAAACCATTCCGTAAAGATTATGAACCAAATGTAAAAATAGGAAAAATCATTTTCTTCCTTGCCACATAATATATGAGAAGGATTATAAACTAGCTCAGTGATGGGGTTCATACAGATTATTTATAAACTTATATCGAGTAACAATCGTAATACAAGAGGACTACCATTTTTTAATCCAAAGCCTTCCACAATATATACTTAAGGAAAAACATAATAACATAAGTATGATTCTTATCCTTTCCTAGACATATTCCTCATATCTAAAAAGATTATAATCAATCAAAGATCATTGATCCTGAGAAGATAACAAGAAGATAATTTATTTCCAATTATGTTTTTAACAATAAATGAATACATAAAATGAAATTACATTTAAAGGATTTTATCAAAAATATTTATTTCGATCAATTATATATTTAATAAAAAGATGATATCCCTGATATTATTTAAACAAAGTTTATCATGATAGAGTTAAATTGTATTGAGTTCAATCCATGTTTAAATAAATCACATCCTACACTAAAATTCACACGTAAGTTATGTCAGCATAACGTTGGCAATGATTTTCTTCAAAAATATTTTACGTGTTAGCCTATATTATTCATCACCATTACATCTATTACTCAATGCATGCAAGTTAATAAATGTAAACTATATAAGTACACTATTGATCACTTTAAACATAAGTGATTGTTTAATCATTCATAGAAGGTAGTTATTCTCCAACTATGGCTAATGGAAGCAATATGCTTCATGAGATACATAATGAATAAGAGATTAATGGAAAAAATAAATCTTATATCAAAACATGGGATTATCAAGGAATTCATTTATAAGGGAGGGCATCAACCATGAATCTTAGTCAAATAATAATAAATCATTCCCTTCAAACTTCACTTCAATGTTTAATTGTGTGTGAATAATTTTATAAATAGTTTATTCTAAGAGCCATAAAATAAAAACACCATTATTCCAAAAGAGGGAGGAATATACTATATATTTATTTGTCATAATAATAAAAATAATATCATACACTATCATAACTGAAATGGTATGTAAACACTCTTGATCTAATATTGACATAAGTAGAATAACACCCTACGCTTCTCATAAAAGAGCTCAGTATTCATACTCAGTATTTTCACTAAGGTGTCATTAATCACACTATTATTTAACATAAATTTAGTTAATTTCTATCATCAATAAATTTAATCAACCCTAAGGTAAGTTAATTTCTACCAATAAGTAATTGGTTAGTCCTTGGTAAATTAACTCAATCAACAAATGATTCAATTAATTTTCATTGGAAACCCCTATTATAAGTGGTGACCAATGAGGGAGTAAGGTTTTCCAATGGCATGCATGATAGGTCACTTCTTAACCTTTCGTCTCAATTTACTAGGAAAGCAACATCAAACTATTTATAGAATTTTCCTCAATGAGGAGATGGCAAGAAGAGAGAGAGGTGAAAGTAGTTAAATTTTAGCCATCAAGGTATCACCCTAGTATTATAGCTTAATTAAGTTGAATTAAATATACACCATTGTATAATATCCTTTACTACAACAAATATTAATCATAACAAATAAAAAATATCATAAGGAATTTCTAGGGGACTTGTCGATCCCTAAACACTTGATTAAAAAACATGTAATGCCTAAATATATCCCATGCAGTCTATAAATTCACCATGTAGCCAACAATATTCCACAAAAGTAATAGGAAAGGGAATATCCATATCACATCATTTAACTTGTAAAGTAAGTCCAAAACCAACAACCCAAGCAACCATCCCAAGAAAAGAATGCATAGGCATTAAAAAAAAATATTACACACCCTTAGCACTTAAAAAAAGGGTAAGGGGCTACCATTATTCAAGAAATTATTTAGGTACAAAATGAAATGAAATATATGACATAGTAGGTATTGCACATCAAAATAACACAATGATGTTAACATGGCACAATTTAATTTACTCTAAATAAGACAAGTTCCTTTTACCATTATTCACCAGCTAACACAAGGTAATTTATCAGAACTCACAAATATACTCTATGTGATTTAACATAATGCATACAACAAATAAATTTTTCACCTCAAAGATCAAGGGATGATTATATACATATATATATCATATTTCATAGATTGCATTTATAGTATGACAAAAATAATTATAATGGATTCTACATAATGAAGATGAGAAGTTAAAATATATCAACAAACCAATTTTTATCCTTTAAATAGACAAGGGCTATAAAATTAATTCTAGTAGATATATGTTTCATAGAATAATAGAATTAGAACAAAGATCATAAAATAACTTACCTAAGGAGGGTAAATAGATTTCACATGAATTATTACCATCTGATCCTATTGCAATCTTAATTCACCTCTTTCCTAAGTATGGTAGGTCTCCCAGACATTATTTCCTCCTTATTAAACTTTCATCTCTTTTATTTATCCCATTAAATGGTTCACTTCCTTAAGTAACATCATGATGATTTTGGCATTTTCAAGGGTATTAATAATCAAACACATTTATAGGTATAAATACATATCCAACACTATGCATACATTGCCTACATTTTATATGTAGAGTCTTCATCCTCTAAACACAATCTAATAGAATAATTTTGTATAATATATAGCCAATTATCTCCTTTAGGGTCAACATAACAAGATTTGGTTGTTGGCTATGATTTAGGAAATTTAAGACTAGTTATTAAATGCATATGGGTATGAATGGATGACTTATGCTCAAGGAATCTACCTTCCTTCACTCCGCATGATATTATACTCCTATTTCACCCTATTTCCATCTAACATGGCAAAGGAAAATTAATAAGCTTTACTTGAACTGGTTCAATTCAATCATGGAGTATTATATTTTTAGGCAAGTTACTAGCCAACAACACCATGTTTGCCTTGTTAACATCCCAAGATACCACCTTTGGTATTTTCCCCAAAAGTAATAAATGAATTTCCAAACAAAATCTAAAAAAATATTATTCCTTCCCTCCATTTATACCAAGGCCTTGGTATTATCACTTTTCCCTACCTTTTATTTTGGAAATCTCATTTATGAGTATAATTAATGAGGGAAAGTCTAGATCAAGGTTGGAAAATATAAATAGCTTAAGAGATTGAGTTAGGATATATTTTCAATAAGATTATAATCTCTAATAAATTATAATCCACTACCCAAAGACCCCCTTTTACTTTTAGATTTATTCAACAAGATAAACAAATAAAATAATGGTCCATTGGCTAAGGCATATTTCTCTATGTAAGTTAGATTTTGTCTTGCATATGAAGAGTATTGACATTGACTGTATCACACCAAAGGATTGAATTTTATCATTAAATGTTGATATTAATACATGAACAAATGATCGAAGAGTGTTTCCACCTATAGGTATTGTTTTGAATATGGGTAAAATTAGTCTCCTATCCTCACCCTATCATTTAAGTAGATTAAATGAAATAACAACTCCCTCCAAATACTATTCATATCTACAATATGAAAGGGGTATCCAAACCAAAATTATCACTACTATATATTTATAATTAACTTGAGGTTTGATTATAAAATCTTGGTAAATTAATGATTATATATTATTCTAAACATGGTGGAATGATCCCTTCCTAGAATGAGGGATTATAAGTACACTATAAAAAGAAACACATTGATGATAATAACATACAACTATATTATCAATTAAATTAAAGGGTTATTCCAATTAACACTAGAGATTAAAACTAATTATAAACCTCCCATTTGCTTATCACCACATGGATGAGAGGGGGGAGAGAAAGGATAATAAGGTATTTCTAACCAAATACCATCAACAACATTTATCAAATCATGAGAATAACCACCAAAGGAACTCATCTAATCATGATCGACTCTAAGTTTATAGTATAATACCATGAAAAATATAAGTGTATATGTATTTTGGTATTATCGAATATCAATCACACCAACCCTTTTCTATGCAATACTCAAGACTATAAGATAGAGTCATTAAATTGTACACATGATCGAAGGAATCAAGATGAGGATGAGATAAATATCACAAAACAAAATTTTAGCATAGGGTGAGGCATGACATAATGAGTGTATCTCATATATATTATCCTTTGGTTCATTCTCATCTTTAAATGGGAATGGGAACTCATAGTTATCAAAGACCATTATGTTTGGGTGCCCTAAAGTATTAGAATAAGATGGTTATGGATGGTTCATAAATATCTCTTATATTTTTATTTATTTATAAAAGATATAAAAATTAGTGTATAACACTATACAATCCAATTCTTATGTTACTTTGTATTGTGAACTTGACACCAATTGGGTAGTATTGATTCTAGTATATTTATTTCAAGCACCTTGTTAGGTGGATGTTGATCTACGTGATTTATAGACCTTCTGAAGGTCATATTATATCTTTCAAACACTAAGAATTGGTTTGTATTTTATCCACTAATTTTCCCCATTATTTTTGACATGCTCAAGAATTCATTACTTAACTTCTATGCCATCCTCTTGATAGAATCTAATTCAGCTTTTTTAGAGTCTATAGTTGTACCTTGAGTGGTTAAAGTATTCAATAGTATTTATGTCTTGATATAGTGTTAATGGGATGTATGAATAGGGTTATTAAAAAAAAGTAGGCCTTGGTTTGGTGTAACATGTGATAAGGGAAGCTGCATGTGTGCTTGATTCTAATTATAACTCACAGTGTTCTAGTTAGCGTTTGGAATTGAATTTAACATTGGATAATTTTGGTATTTATTGGTTTCAACTATGATCTATAATTTTAGATTTCTTTTTATATCAATGTTGATGTATTTAACAAATTCCATTGGCAAGCCAATGATGCCTATTACTCTATACAATAACATTGAGGTTCTAAGATCCAAGGAATTATTACACATCTCAAGGGTTAGCATGGTGTTAGGTTTATAAGAAGTTTCTAGTATAATATAAATCATTTAAAGTATATAATTAAAGGATTTGATGTGCTCATATGTATCTCTTTTAATACTATCAAAATGTCAGTGTATGACACTAGAACTAGTAACATGTCCAAATTAGCTTATGAAGGTGATTTCACACTAGTCCTGGGATGTAATTGACACTTGTGAGAGGATAAGAATTTAATCATAATAAATATATTTTATTGTAAAAGATAAAATATTACATGAAACTTCCCCATTTAACACATTTATTAACCTTAAATCTACCTTGAAAGACATCATGTGTTCTTCAGTAGTCCTTCCTTCAAGAGGACATAAGGAAGGATGTTATTTTTAGAAGTTTATAGGAAAGACATGGGTAGTTCCAATGAAAATAATAGAATAAATAAATAAACTATATATAACCATTGGGAATAATTTAATATGGGGTCATCTTTTCGAAGAGTATGATTAAGCATGGGGTCTCATCTTGACACCTTTATCAAACGTAACTTTTCTGTTTATTTCCTAAGTCGTGTATGGTAAGTTAGTTTTTAAGGTATGACTTGTTAATTTTATTTATATATCTAGTGAAACTAAAGTGATTATCTTCAATTAAATAGAGGTGAGGTTCATTCCCTCCTTCTAGCTCTATATAAATTCATGTTGATTGCATCTAGAAAACAATATAAATTGAGAAATCAAGAGAGGGCATGTAAAGTTAAAGACTTCTAAACCAACATCAAGGTCACTAACATTCCATATTTTTAAAAAAATAACTGTGATAATAAAGATTAAATCCCTCATTTTAGTGCTATAAAAATTCATGTTAATGTAGGTGTTATGTACACCATGGAACCTTAAGAGGTAGCCTCTAATATTTTAGGATCAAAGAATGAATATTCAGTCCAAGGTATGAGTTGCAAGGTATTGGGTTTTGTAAATAACCTTTTGGTGGAATAATAACAATTGAAACAATTTGTTTAACACAGATGGGTTAGATATGGATGAATCTAAACCAACTTGAGATGGGTGGACTGATGATGGATTTAATGTAATGTGGGTAGGACAAAAATAAACTCAAAGATAGAAGGAAAGGTAAGGTAGAAAAGAAGCCTCATGGGAAAAAAAATAAAACTTTTCTAAGCCAACACTTAAACTAACAATTGGACAAGTATTAAACAATCAAAGTCCATTGTATAATATATTATAATCATATTAACAATCAAACAAAGTTAAAATTTTAAAGATAAAAGAATACAATAAACTTAAACATATATAATCATAGTTTGTCACATTTTTAAGATTGTGTTTACACATCTACAAGGGGGGATTATGAGAATACACAAAAGGCAACTCAGATTAGTAATAACACAATATGAATAAATGTATTTAAAATAAAACTCATGCAAAATTAGAATACTAAGATACGATAGTTATAGAACATCTTCAAAAATACATATGTTTGGATAAGATTCAAGATTTGAACATCAAAAGCAATTACAAACCTTTCCTCAAAACTGCTTGTTAACCTCAATGAATAAAAATATCCTCCCCTTGGTATTAGGAGGATATAAATATATAAAAGCTTAGGATGGTTATTCCTCATCTCTTAATCAAAGTCAAAAATTACATATCTAAAAACAAAATTATATGCTAATTGTGATGCAAAGAATATATCTACAGTTGTGTTCACCCATAGTAAAATTATTTGACCAAAGTAAAATATATACATGGAAAAATAAATTAGGAGCTAATAGTTTCAACATAGATGAATCATGTAAATACATACTTATTTAAGTGGGTGTTTATGTGTCAATGATGAAATAAAAAAATGATGGGATGCCCATTGTATAAACTAAAGTGGATGAAACTACTATTGTAAATTGAGTCACAACTAGAACATGTACTATCAATAGATATGTTAGAAGTTACCACCAATGTTGATGTATAAATATTAGAATTGGAACATATTTTGGTCATGTATTTCTTTTACCAGTGTGTATCTTAGAAAATGATTACCTTGAGGAGGTTTCTATGGTACCCCTA
>JARHVA010004125.1:1107500-1147500 GCA_037957365.1 Torreya grandis
ACATTGTTCTTTTTCAATCCATATGCCATTTTCTTTAGTAATCAAGGGATCAGATTGGATCCTTTATGTTAAAATCATTGACATGTTTATCATTCTCATTTTGATAGTAACCTCAGTGTCATCATCTCCATTCATGAACATATGCTCATGACTATAGGACTACTAACCATAGTTTATGTTCAATTTTATTTCATATGTCTTGATATGATCCCTGAAAATTATTCTTAGGGTCCTAATTCCTATACATTACCCATTTCAATCCATAATGCATATTTAATCATTTAAAATACTAAAATTGCTACCACCTTATATGATGTATTCAACTAATGTTGAGAGGGTTGTCTAGACATTTATTTGTTTATCCATTCATAACTCAACATCTAAACTATCAGCCCATTAAGTAGTATTCTCCTACTCAACCAATTTTTAGGCATATGTTAGGGTAATAATAAAGGATGTGCCTTGGTACCTTCTATCATGATCATGGTACACTCAGGATTAGACTAGTAGTCATCCATTTTTTTAATAACCATATTTATAGGGTTTGCTATCCTAGTCATATTATTATTGTATATGGCCTCATATACCATATGGTAAAATGTATTTATTAAACTTTTCATTTGCATTCTAAACTTGTGTGCATGGATTGCATTGAATTGATCATAAATATTAATTGTTTGGTATTTTATGGATGGTTTCCATGGTTCTTCATATGTTGAATGCAAAATTTCCCTCCAAATATATACCACTTAGGACATCATATATAATCATCATCTATTAAGATTACTATATTTGTGATCTGTAGAATTGAATTAGTTCTAGTTATTTTTGAGCAATAGTAATGGATGGTGATGGTGAAGGTGGAGTGGGATATAAGGGGATTATAGTGGTGGAAGATTGTAATGAAATAGGGGGGAATAATAACCACTAGAGGAGCCATGCATGGTAAAGGTGGTTGCCTATGATATGGATGCATTACTTCTAGTGGTTTTATTTCCATAGGGTGTAACCTAGGGGGAAAAATCAATGAAAACATGAAATAATTAATAAGGAAGAGTTACTTGTTGAGATATAGTTAGTAGAGGCCATGGTATCATACAAATTATTAAAACCAACTCAATAGGACTTACAAGTATCTACACATTAGATTTATGTTAAGTAGAATAAGCAACCACTATGTATGTGGGGGAGATTAGAGAAATCTCAATTATCCATTCAACATATAATTCAATAGATGGGCCTAATTTCTATTGTATGATTGATTTTGTGTGGGAAGAAGGTCTTTCAATAGGTTTAGAAATCCATTGTTCTTTTTCAATCCATATGCCATTTTCTTTAGTAATCAAGGGATCATATTGGATCCTTTATGTTAAAATCATCGACATGTTTATCATTCTCATTTTGATAGTAACCTCAGTGTCATCATCTCCATTCATGAACATATGCTCATGACTATAGGACTACTAACCATAGTTTATGTTCAATTTTATTTCATATGTCTTGATATGATCCCTGAAAATTATTCTTAGGGTCCTAATTCCTATACATTACCCATTTCAATCCATAATGCATATTTAATCATTTAAAATACTAAAATTGCTACCACCTTATATGATGTATTCAACTAATGTTGAGAGGGTTGTCTAGACATTTATTTGTTTATCCATTCATAACTCAACATCTAAACTATCAGCCCATTAAGTAGTATTCTCCTACTCAACCAATTTTTAGGCATATGTTAGGGTAAGAATAAAGGATGTGCCTTGGTACCTTCTATCATGATCATGGTACACTCAGGATTAGACTAGTAGTCATCCATTTTTTTAATAACCATATTTATAGGGTTTGCTATCCTAGTCATATTATTATTGTATATGGCCTCATATACCATATGGTAAAATGTATTTATTAAACTTTTCATTTGCATTCTAAACTTGTGTGCATGGGTTGCATTGAATTGATCATAAATATTAATTTTTTGGTATTTTATGGATGGTTACCATGGTTCTTCATATGTTGAATGCAAAATTTCCCTCCAAATATATACCACTTAGGACATCATATATAATCATCATCTATTAAGATTACTATATTTGTGATCTGTAGAATTGAATTAGTTCTAGTTGTTTTTGAGCAATAGTAATGGATGGTGATGGTGAAGGTGGAGTGGGATATAAGGGGATTATAGTGGTGGAAGATTATAATGAAATAGGGGGGAATAATAACCACTAGAGGAGCCATGCATGGTAAAGGTGGTTGCCTATGATATGGATGCATTACTTCTAGTGGTTTTATTTCCATAGGGTGTAACCTAGGGGGAAAAATCAATGAAAAAATGAAATAATAAATAAGGAAGAGTTACTTGTTGAGATATAGTTAGTAGAGACCATGGTATCATACAAATTATTAAAACCAACTCAATAGGACTTACAAGTCTCTACACATTAGATTTATGTTAAGTAGAATAAGCAACCACTATGTATGTGGGGGAGATTAGAGAAATCTCAATTATCCATTCAACATATAATTCAATAGATGGGCCTAATTTCTATTTTATGATTGATTTTGTGTGGGAAGAAGGTCTTTCAATAGGTTTAGAAATCCATTATTCTTTTTCAATCCATATGCCATTTTCTTTAGTAATCAAGGGATCATATTGGATCCTTTATGTTAAAATCATCGACATGTTTATCATTCTCATTTTGATAGTAACCTCAGTGTCATCATCTCCATTCATGAACATATGCTCATGACTATAGGACTACTAACCATAGTTTATGTTCAATTTTATTTCATATGTCCTGATATGATCCCTGAAAATTATTCTTAGGGTCCTAATTCCTATACATTACCCATTTCAATCCATAATGCATATTTAATCATTTAAAATACTAAAATTTCTACCACCTTATATGATGTATTCAACTAATGTTGAGAGGGTTGTCTAGACATTTATTTGCTTATCCATTCATAACTCAACATCTAAACTATCAGCCCATTAAGTAGTATTCTCCTACTCAACCAATTTTTAGGCATATGTTAGGGTAAGAATAAAGGATGTGCCTTGGTACCTTCTATCATGATCATGGTACACTCAGGATTAGACTAGTAGTCATCCATTTTTTTAATAACCATATTTATAGGGTTTGCTATCCTAGTCATATTATTATTGTATATGGCCTCATATACCATATGGTAAAATGTATTTATTAAACTTTTCATTTGGATTCTAAACCTGTGTGCATGGGTTACATTGAATTGATCATAAATATTAATTTTTTGGTATTTTATGGATGGTTTCCATGGTTCTTCATATGTTGAATGCAAAATTTCCCTCTAAATATATACCACTTAGGACATCATATATAATCATCATCTATTAAGATTACTATATTTTTGATCTATAGAATTGAACTAGTTCTAGTTATCTCTCTAAAGGATACGATTTGGTTGGATTTTAAGATAATATCCAATAATGAGACCCATGTCACATTGACATTAGAAATGCTTGAGAAACCATATATTATGTTGAAAAGGGCCATCTAAATTGTTACCCCTAGTCTAAATACAACAATGGGGATTGGAGAAGCAAGGCCTTGAATATCAAAGTTACTATGGTTGCCAACACATTCTTTCAACTTGTTGTGGATTTTGTTGGTATGGAGCCATGAACTGAGAATGTCCTATCTAGAGGTCATTTATGGAAGATGGAGTATCTAGTATGTCTTAAAAGCATTTCCACTTATGTATATCATTATAGTTTTTATAAATATAAAATGCAATATTTTCTCATAGATTTTTCCATTCACAAACAAACCAAATAACATGTACATGCAAGGCATTACCTCTAGTTTCGTTGTTGCATTATGTAGACCAAATACATTTATTACCATTAACTCATCCTTATACCTTTGTGTGAAAACTAAAATCTGGGCCTTAGCCTTTTATAGATAAGTTACATTGACCTCATCCTATGTAATAGAATAATGATGGAAATCATGATTAGGATCTACTAAACCAAATGTTATATTTGTCTACTATATCAATCATAAAATTGATTATGCAGAAAGATTTGGAGTGTGATATGATGAGGTCATTAAAAATTTGTTTATATATGTGTGTTCTGTGTAAAGTTTGTATTTTATTAACTAAAATAGACCTTAAATTTACAACTCTCACTCAATACATAGAAGGTAATGTGACTGGATTAGATATGAAAATTTAAATTACATTATTTTGGATGTGATAGACTAGAGAATTGAATGTATTAATTTGCCAATTCATGCAAATTAATGGATACATTGTATTTTTCTTCATTCACTATCTATTATTTCCATTTAAACTTCATAAAGTTGATTTATGTAGATTTTATTTCCATGTAACTTATTTTCCATGCTCTTAAGTGTCTATTTATTATTATGTGATAGATGTATCTTTTCTAAAATTTCAAGATTGGCATTCATGTCTTGTTATTTAATTATGAGGCTGATGGAAAAGTGTGTACACATTGCTACTCTAATTTTAACTAAGTTATGCCATGTTGGTATTTGTTATTTTGGACATAAGCTAGAAAGATGATGACATGTGGATGTCTCTCAATAATCTTCTTTCATGGGATAGTCTATATAAGGAACTCTATTTATGTCACCTACAAGAGCATGAGATGATGGCACATGCATATCTCTTAGTGATCTACTTACCCAATATAGTTTATATGATGAAATCTATTGACATCACCTCTGATGAGCATTATGAAGACATATGGATGGCTCTCAAGGATGCATTTTTATAGGATAATTTGTGTGAATAAGTCTACTGACATCTCCTTTGGGTTGGTGAGATGATGACATGTGGATAGATCTTGATGATCCACTTACTTGGGATATTCTAAGCAACTCTACTGACATCACCTCTTGGTGAGAGGAATAATGAAATATGGGCATCTCTCAGTGATTTACTTAATTGGGATAATCCATATGAGAAACTATATTAATTTCACCTCTAGTTGGGTAGGATGATGACACCTGGTAGGATCCTAAAGATATTTTTACTTGAGTGTTTATGTTCTCTACCTACTCTTTGGGTTAGCATAATAATATTGTGCGGAAGAGTTAGATGATCTCTAGTAATGTTCTATAGAAGTTTTTAGGCATGGTGTAATTTATTTGAGATAAAATATTTGAAAAAACCAAATAAAATCAAAATATGCCAACTTGATTAGCCTTTAAATGAAAAAATTGACATGTACATAGGATATTTGAATTGAAATAAAATTAAAATATAAATATAAATCATGAACATGGCTTATTCAGAACTTTGACTCCCCTTTTTGTAACTTTGAAACACACTACAAACATTGGAATGGTCTCTAGTTTATACTTTCCAAATTCCACATCATGGATTTCTATTTTTATGAGACCTTAAATTTGGATATTAAATCAATAGTTGGTTTGTATTTTGATTTTAAAATGGGTTGTGTGTGTGTGTGTGTGTGTGTGTGTGTGTGTGTGTGTGTGTGTGTGTGTGTGTGTGTGTGTGTGTGTGTGTGTGTGTGTGTGTGTGTGTGTATGTGTGTGTGTGTTAAAAATGTTATTGGTCATAGGTAGTTATTCATCCACCATCACAACAATCATAATTACATTGTATGATAGGTTTTCAATGACTGACTTGGAATTGTTGCATTACTTCTTTAGGATTAAAATTTCTTAGTCTAACTCTGAGATCACTATTGAACAATCCATATATGATCTTGATTTGATTGCATGGTTTGATATGGATGACTTTAATCCATTTATGTCTCATTTTATATCTTTTGTAAATCTTGAAGCTAATATTCCATTTCCTTTGGTTGATGATACTTCATACTAATAACTTGTTGGGAGTCTCATCTAACTTATGCAGTAGATCTAAAATTTCATATGTAGTGGCCATGGTCTCTATATTTATACAAGAACTACATTCGCTACGCTAGAAAAATACTAAGCAATTTTTTTTCTACATTTAGGGTACTCATATTTTTGGGATTCACTATAGAGTAAGAATCAACATCAACTTGATTGGTTAGATAAATTTAGATTGGATTGGTGTATTTAGAATCATAAGTCTAATTTAGGATATAATGTTTCACTTGGTTCAAGTCTGATTAATTATTTGAGGAAGAAGTAAAATGATATTTATTTATCTTCTACTAAGGCAAAACATAGAAGAGTTATTAATGCTACCATTGAGGCTATTTGGCTTCAAGGGATTCTCACTAAGTTTGGAATCTAATTTTGATGACTGACATTCATATTTTATCAAAACCAAATCACAATCTTAATCTTCAAAAATATGATCCTCCATTAATGGACTAAGCATATTGAGAATCACATGCATTTCATTTAGGATCTCATCCATGATAAATTTATTTATCTTTGCTACATCTAGACAATGAATAAAATTGTTGATATCTTCACCAAGCACTTGACTAAGAGCAATTGTCTTCATTTGTAGTTAGTTATTAGGGTTCATGGAGATCTAACTTCTTCCTCCTCTTGATGATCATCTCTGTGTACTTGGGTACCTCATTAGGACTTTCTATTAGGACCCGATTCTTTTATCCATGTAATCTACGCTTAAGTGGGGTGTTAATTTAGGATTTTTACTAATATGTGGTTTTACCGATATGGTCTAATTAGATTAATTATATTAATAAAAAATCATTAGGGAAAGTATAGTTTTACTCATTTTTTAATTCTCAGTTGAGTTGATTACCATTTTGGGTGACTTAATTCCTCACTATATAATGTAAATTCCTATGTAATTTTAGGCTAATGAATGCATGTTATTTTAATATGAGTTGTGAACTCAATCTCCTTATTTTTTGAGTTATTCTATAGCTTTCACTACTCCATACATATTCATCTTCATGCATTCATTCCTATCTATCCTAATCCTTGATTATGGCCCACTCCAACAAAAAGTGGGTTCATACACATGTCATATCATCCTCATCATTTTCATTTGTATAAAAAATAAAAGTAATTTTCAACTTATTATAGTATTAATAGACATTGAGATCATGACTATTATGAATTGTGGGAAAATATTAGACAACTTGTAGATGAATGGATTATCACATTTCAAAACAAAAAAATAGAATAAAAGACATTATGTTCCATGAAAAAGTTACACCTCACATTACATGGACATATGTACCAAAAGAAAAGTACCAAGCTTGAGATAAAATATATGCACATATTATACACACTTAAAATATATTAAATGATCATTAACAATATAAACCACAAATATCAAAGATAACCAATTTAATTGTTACTATTTCTAATAATATGGAGCTAAACAGTCATTATCAAAATAATTTCTAAATGATGATTATTATGATGAAAAAAATCTCTATCAAAGTGGGCAATTAATTATATGATACTCAATTAGTTCAATTATACATAGTTTAATGATCGATAATAGGTCAAGAAAAAATCTATGTACAATGGCACTTGTCCGCAATCCTAGATATTCATAAAATGATTTAATATCTACATAAAAAATAGTCAAATAATTCAATTGGCATGCATAAAATACCCTTGGGAACTTAGTGATACATCTCTGAGATTGTTTATAGATAGTTGCATCCCCATTTCTAGTTTTATTAAGAACATGTGTCTTTATTATGTTATTAGGACATCCTTGGATGTAGAACCTCTAGATAATACCATTTACATTGAAAAGATTCCTTGACTAATTACATTATAATAATTTGGTCAAAGTTCAAGGCATTCAATATAATCATGCCTTATAGTCATTTCTTACTCCACCACCACCACCACCATAGTAGGATATGGGATATATTTGAGAATAGATTAAAAATATAATTGGTACACCTATTTAATATTATAATTCATAATTACTTGTACTAACTATAAAAAATATTTATATACAATAAACACAATGGAAAATGGCACACCCTCATAATCAACAAGTCATGTATTAGATAGTTAATCACAATATAAGTAAATCCCCATCTGCATTGTCCTAGGTAAATCCCCAAATAATTCAACATGTTTGGTAAAAATCACATGCAATAATATGTTATCACATTTCACATGATAATTCAAATTTTTTTTAACCTTATCATGTTACATGTTAGGAAATATATTTTATATGTAGACATTAGGACAATTACACTAAAACATTCAATGCCTTTTAAGATTTAGATACATGCACATGTATATCTTTTCATCCATGAAAAGTCCCTCTCTAAGTCTATGATCAATTTACACACTATCCTCTTTCAATTGATAAGATCATATATTAGTGTACTTTTGAAAAATATCAAAAAATACACAAAATTAAAAAATTAAAGTAATTATAAAAATTTAATAATCTAAATAAATCAAATATTGGAAAAATTCAAAAAACATTCAAAATATTTAGAAAATAAAAACATATGGACCTGATCATGACATATGTTATTTATCATATATTTTGGTAGATAACATATTAATTATATATATTTCACATATTTCATGAGGTATATGAGTGTGATGTAGGACATACATTTTACATGCATTCTTAGATGATGGAGTCCCTTATACTCAATGCTCATGCCTATGTTGGGGGAATATAAAACTACATATTACATTACAATAGCTTATATCTTCATATGACCTCAAATACAATAACGAGATACATATCTTATGAGTGTCTTGTTAATAATTCTTCTATATCATTATGATAAATGAATATGCCATTTTTTATTTAATATGACATGGATAGATAAGGATGAAATATACTAGTTCTTACTTGTTATATGGCCCTTCGATTGATCTTATTTTATTGGATGATAAGTTGGATATTGTTTGTTTGTTGTGTGTAGATTTATATAACATATCTATGACACATTTCCTAGAATTTTCAAAATTTGAACATGTACATTGCTTGTGTCCCCTAGACATACATGTACAATATTTTTATGGTGTGACATTTGAACATGTCCTTTGTATGTGTCCCTTATCCTTATTGAATGCAATTATGTGTCATTTTGTTACATTTTATGGTGTAACTCTTTTTATTACTAAGCTTCATTAGGGATGTTACCATACATATTAATTACTTTTAATACAAATATGATTACGTTAATGCATGATTCATTATTATATATATATATATATATATATATATATATATATATATATAGAAATATTTTTATGCCTCACATTAAAAATGCTACGTACATGTTTAAAATTACAACTATATTTATATGATGACATACTTTGTGCATGCTTCCATAATTACTACATTATTTCATCTTTATCACAAGATATAATAAAATATTCTTTTGGGATGAGTGACTTTCATGCTACATCCCTCATCTAAAATGGGGTAATCATAGTGAGTTTGTCTTAGAGATCCAAACATTCATTAAAAATACGAATGTCATATTTAGGATAGAATATTGATAGGTTTAAACCATCTTATAGTCTTAACTATCATTAATAAAGCTTAGGCCTTTAATCTAGAAAGCAATGCTTCAAAATTTGATTTAGACCCTTAACAGTCTACAATTAATGGTTTAGGTTTTCATAAAGAGGTTAAACATGCCAATGAGTACATGAAATTTATTCTCAAGTTGAGAATCATTTATTTTGTGCATACAGGAAATCTCAAAACCACACTCCATGCCTTTTATTGCATAATTTGACCTCAAACTTGGTAACAATATCTTAAACAACATGATATACCTATTTCAATGTCCATTTGTCCATGTTTACCTTAGAAACAAATCCTGATACCCCATTAGGCCACCATCTCTCTCTTTGTTCTTTAGGCTCTTAATCTACAAGTCACATTAGGCCTCGATACAGACATTCTAGCCTCTATACATGTACTATACACCTCACTAACATGATAAATAAAATTATCACATTCTCTGACACTAGTTTTCATCATTCATAGGTATTGAAAACACTTCATGGTACCTTTTATTTTATTTAGGTTCTAGAACTATTTTAGTTGAATGATAGGATTGTAGGTCTTAACCCTGTAGACTCACTTTAAATCTCTCTTGAGTGATCCAATGATTCTTAAAAATGCTCAAGTGTCCATAAACATCCTATTATGATTATTTAAATCCATTTTATTTGGCCATCATGCTCCTTCATGCACAATACTAGGCATCTTATGCATTGACCTTCTCAAGTATCCTCATGAACAACCTTTAACATAAATGAAAACATCAATGCCAATTCTTAACATTAGAATCAATACTCAATAGGTTGTAGTGTAGGTTAATGCAAAATTAGAGATTATGGTTAAATACCATAAATGTGAATAATAATGAAATATAAATAATGATGATGAGAAGATAGCCATAGAGGTTGTTTAAAATGGGCCTTTAGAAGTCCATCAGGAGGGGGACAGTTCTGAGGAGAATGTGACCAAAATAGAAGAGTTGGACAACATGTCATTGAAGCATGATGGAGACATGTAAAAAGTTAATTTATGAAATCTTTATTTCCTAAATATATTTCTTTAATTTTCATATCTAATAGATAAGGAGATAGACATGGTGGACATGTTTATATCGAAAGTAGTGAAGGATTAAATTGTCATTTCATATGTGGGAGAAACCAACAAATGTATTCGAGAAGAGACTCTTATGAGTCAAGATATACATTTTATTCATGTGGATGACAAGAGTGAAATGTTATTTTCCCATCACATGGATGTCATGAAGGAAGGGGATAACAATCAGCCTAGATTTGATTTAAAGAGGATGAGAAAGAGCATCTAGTTTTTTAATTATAAAATATAAGCTAAAATTGCCAATTATTATATCAACCAATTTAGTTATGAATATGGAAGAAACACGTATGATAATAATTAAGTGTCATGTTTTAAAACTAATATATAATCATAGTCAATATGCAAGTGTAGAAATGGAGATAATGGAGGAATTCAAAGAGGATTTACAATCGAAATAGAGTAAACTACATGAGCTTAGAAGATATGAGGGGAAACAAATTAGTGGATCATCAGTTGAAGCACCCAAAAAGGAATAGTATTTCAAGACTTGTGAATTAAGAATTGATAAAAAGGATGGTGGTGGAAAGAGACGATATTATAGAAATGACATAAGGGTAAATACAAATAGATACATATCATAAAGGAAGAATCTGAAAAGAAGGCCATAGGAGGAGGTGGTTGACCACTGGTAGGTTTAATTTAAAAATATAAAGTATGATTCCTTAAAAGTAACATTTATTAAGGTGGTTCAATTAAGGTGATTTTTTTTCCATCAAGAGGATAAATATATAATAGGATAGGCCTTGGGTGGAGGAGGATGGAATATAGGGGTTCTAACTCCACAAATTGAGAAGTAACCAAAGATGAGGAGAAGGACATAAGTCTTGGGTATAATATAATGGTTTATGGTGGGCCTATTCCCACTAGAGGATGTAGCTAGAGTAAAAAGTGTAAAAAATATATAACTTATTTATTTTTTTGTAAGGTAACACCATGTCCATTATGCTTCATGGTCAAAATAATGGTTCTACTATGTATTTCATCCATGTGAGTAGGAGCTCATATTTAAAAAGAATTGGGTGTCTGATATAGGAGTATCAAAAGGTGTATTTTGTAGGAGAATAAAAGAGTTTATCAATTCTTTCATAAATCAAAATAATTAAATAATAATAAAAAATCAATAGATTGGAAAAAAAAATTATATTCAATTAACCAAAATAAAACATCAATGTAATGTAATAGATTCTAGATATAAACACATGGATTTGGAATATTTTATGGACTAAAAGTAATGGGAAGAGACATGGTATTTTTTCTAAGTGATTAAGTAAATAATCTAACAAAGTTGAATAAGATAAAAGCATAAAAAGGTGATGGGTAAGGGGTTGGGGGGTAGGGAGGAGAACATTTCAAGAAGAAAAGATAAAGGAACAAGCATGAAAGTGAACTAATTAGATTTTAGACTATAATGGTGAAATTTTACTATATGTTTACACTGTAAAAATATATATGGCACATATTTAATTATTTTTATATTATTTTAAACATTTTAATGTCTCAAAATCAATAAAAAACTATGTGTTATTCATGTTTAATGTGTGCAAATAGAATTCTAACTTTCTATTTATATGTGTGTTGTCAAAACTAAGAATAAAAAAATTAGATGTTATCCTTAAATGTATAAAGTATATCTAATTGAATTAAATTACATATGTCTAAGTCAACTTGGAATACATAAATACAAATTAATTTGAATGATATTACACATAAAACTTAAGATTTGTAGTTGTTTTTTTTTGGGTGAGGTGTGTGTTGTGCCCCAACACACCCCATTTTTAATTTGAAATAGTGAGCCATTATTATCATAAAATATTCATGAATTATATGAACCATATAATTCATAATATTTAATCAATAAATGTTACCTAAGATTATTTTGATTTTAATTTCAAAACTTGTAGATGGTATCAGATTATTCTAGTTATCATCTTTGATTTTAATTCAAGTGTTTTTTCTAAGTTGAATTCCTTGGATTTATCAACTAACCTAGTTGATGAGATGATTTTATAGTGCATATCTAATTTTGTGTATTTGAAGGATTACTTTTTTGACCTAGAATTATTTCACATTTGGTCCTTGTCTAAACTCCTTAGTTACATGTTCACATTATGCAGAATTATAAGTTTCATGGGTTGTATATTATTGGAGACATCCAAAATGACAAGATTCATCCACATGTCTAATCATGACTACCTGCAACATTTAGCTCATTAATAAGACATTTTTTATTTTCCTATTGTCTAGTTCTTTGAGATTAAGACAAGTGGCACCATTTACTCACCTCAAAAGCCCAAAAACTAGTTAGGAAAAAGTATATTGTCAAAGTTTGAAATAGATATAGATCCAGAGATAATTCCATTGTCACTTAGATTTTCACCCTTTGAAAATATGCCTAAGGGCTCATCATCTAGTTGTAACAATGAAAACAACTCTAGGCTTGTGGGTAGTTCAAGGATGAGGTGAATCTCTAGATAGGGCTATCTCCTTTGATGTAACATTTTGGATTGCAACTACACCTAAACTTGTGGGTGAAAAGGGAGAGAGATCATTGAAAGAAAACTATTTTTATGGAGGTGATACATAAAATTTATTGATGACTTCCAACCAGATGCATGTTACACATGAAATCAAATGACAAATTGAACATACACTTCTCCAATCTACATCTTCTCACATCAATGTTGCATTATGAGGTTATGGATGAATGTCCAAGATAGGAGGAATAGATAAAAGGTCTTGAATGACACTAATGAAAAGACTAAATCACATAATCCTTGACATTTCCTATAACACGTCACATGCCCTACAAGAAGAATCTTTCCAACTACAAATAAGGTGAATAAATGAGACAACATGCTAAGGAATCCATAGTCTTCACTAAGTAATATTAATCATCAAAGAAATAAAAATTTATGAATAGTCATGAAGAGATAAAAATAAGTAGTATTATTGATCGAATGGTATGAAAATTATAAGGGCTTTGTAGTACTCAAGAGGAGCATAAGTTATAATTACCAAAGTGGCTAGTTCTTATAGAACTTGAGAGAGATAAAGGAGAAGAGAGTAGTTCATGGGTCATAAGTATGCTCATAAATCTGATAAAATAAGTTAAGTTTACATTATAATCTTATATGGGATGAACCATGTAATATTAAGAAGCCCAAATGTCCATCCAGGTCATCAAACTCTTGAAAAGTGGCATAAAACTCATTATTCTAGCCCAAAAAGACTACCTTCATGATTAGCCCTATTTGAACATAAAAAAAGTCATTAGGATAGGTTTGCTAATTGAAATGAAGGGGAATGGTTTCATACATTCCTAACCATGTATTGGTTGTAGGTTTGGTCATCTAGAATCACTTGGAAAGGATCTATTTTCTTCTGTAGTCCAAAAAACTCCTCCTTCATGTACCTCCCACACTTGGCCTCAAATTTGGATTTATTTTTCAATGAAAATTATTGGGAGAGAGTGGAAAATAAATTTAAATACCCTATATGTCCTTATAATCATCAATAAAACCTTAAAATCACTCTACTTAAAATTTCCCATGCTTCTCACTAGCTTGTCCACTATACCAATTTTCACTGGCTATAATGAGAATTATTTTTTGGACACAAGGAATTTTTTATTATAATTAAATGAACATATTTAGTTATTAAAACTTTATTTCATTTTCAGAATCCTCATGTAGCCTATACAATGCACAAAACTATCAATAAAATCATATTGTGTACCTTGTTCATACAAGTCCATACATATAAAAAGTATGGAAGAGAGGTTGCATCAGTCATATATAAGGTCTAATAAATTTATTGAGAAAAATATTCCATTATAATGTATCTTCAGCTTCATTTATCCAATCGAGTCCTGATTTAGGGTTTGCAAGGGTTTTAGACTTATTTTGAGTCTTAAGGTTCATTCATAAAATTATGAAATTGAAAATTCATATAAATTCAACAAATTCATATTTAAAGACCCTCACAAACATATTTTAACTTCTCATATTCCCATGCATAACATCGAAAGAGGTATGATAATGTAAACATGCCCTATTTATCTTGTTTCTCCATCTTGCATAGGCCTCACATTATTTTGGGATAACAATGGCTTATTTATTGTTTTATTTTCATTAAAAAATATTTAACACCTATATATCCACCCTAAATACATTTTTTTATCCATTCTTATTCTTATCTCATTATATAAATGTGAATGACCCCCCATTTAGCCTTAGCCTTCAACCTAGCTTAACAGGCTTGATTGCACATTAGATCTTAGAATGACTTTTGATGGTTTTCCTTACCTTCCAATTACTTATACACTTATATCATTATCCCATTATAATTCTAAAATACATTATAAATTATCTATATATGACTAAACATGAATACAACCTCCTCATTTGGCACTAGGTTTAAACCTTACCTTTCCACCTACATGTAACTTTAGGATTTTGGGACACTTTGTTTAGTTTAATATATATATATGGTTACTTTCAAAACTTTTGATAGATATCCCTCATCATTTTAAACCATTTTTAAGTATCTCTTTATCTTCTAGTTTACTTCTTTTATCCAATCCTCCAAACCTACCAGTTTAAGCCTAAGGGAAAGTACCCCCTGTCTCAGACAAAACATGAGGTACCTCCCCTATTTTTCTAACCAAAAAAATTTACGAGTATTTAAATGTTTTAAAGAGACTCTATACCAATTTTCAAATCTTTACTAGGTCATTTTGCCTTTCAAATCTTTAAAAACCATAGATAAACCCCAGTTGTGATAGACTATATGCAGGGTTGGAATTTTAGACAGAATAATGCATCATAATAAGATTTATTTTGCTTGTTTCCTTATAATTTAGGATCCATTATGATATCATGACTATAATTAATGTGTAAATCCCACACTTATCCTTCCAACGTATCATGAACTCCTCATACCCCTACCTAGCTTCGACTAAGCATAACATAGCCTTGACTATGTTTGACTTTTTTACGGTTCTTATAGGTCCTCTTTACAATAGTTAAGCATTAAAGACAATGTATAACTCTCACTAAGTCTTTCCAAGACTAATTTGATAAATATCCTTTATTCACATCATATTTTGGGGTTTAAAAACCTTCAATACCAATCAAGACTAGTTGACTATGTACTCTATCGTTTTGATTGTTATAGGTGCATACCTCTTTAAAGGATATTGATCATGATGTGTGGAGATATTTATTGAGTCCTTAAGGTCATCTAATGTTTTATTTTATGTCTATTCTTTTGAATGTATTGGAACACCCTAAAAAACCCCATGATTATTGTCACTATCTACCTACAGTCACCTAAAATTGGTTGTAGGTGAATATTTCACATGAAGGGGGTCTGTAGGTGGATAATTTTGGAGCTAGGTATGCCTGTAGGTGTATTTTTGGCATATAACATAGGGTACCACTAATTTAAAATAAATTTAGATCATGATAGTTCCCTTCACAATTTTTCATCACTTCGTCATAGTGGCATAATCATGTTTTGAAACCTTGAGATGGAGAGGGTATTTTTGAATCAAACCCTATAGATGGAATTTCATATTTTTAGTGTTTTTATGAGTGAATTTAGGCCTTTTGATAACCATATTCCACTAATACTTTCCATTTCAAAAATTCTAAAGCTCTTGTATATGTTATAAGATTCATAATTCACCTAGCTATATGCTTCAACTCTCCTATGGTAAACATGTTATAGGATATGCAAAAACCCTTGAGACCTTTATTTTTACATTTTTGGGAAGGTGGACCTCAATAGTGTCATTGAGTCCTTAGAGGTAGTTTCCAACATGTATTTGCCAAATTATCTTCTCAAAAAGGATAATCCATGATTTCTATATCACATAAATAATTTAATTAGGATTTCTTCACATGTTTCAACCTCTCTCTCATGGCACTTTCTCTCTATTAAGGACACCTATAGGTGACTATTCTCATACATAGGCAACAAAGTAGGAAAATTGGTAGTTATTAGGCATGAAATACACTGAGAAGTGGGGGAGGTTAAATCAGTATATTATATATCTTTTACTTAGTCTAATTTTGTTTCTTAATTCACTTAATCACACATTCAAGATATGCAATAAAACTGAAATAATGACATGGACCACATCACAGAGAGAGAGAGAGAGAGAGAGAGAGAGAGAGAGAGAGAGAGAGAGAGAGAGAGAGAGAGAGAGAGAGAGAGAGAGAGAGAGAGAGAGAGAGAGAGCATATTTTTAAATGGAAACTCAAATTAAAAAAAAACACAAACAACAATCTCAAGTATATGAATGAGTACCAACTCAAATTACAAATTTTTCAAGCACCAAATTATAGCAGAACCAACCCCTTTCCCGATCACCAACACAATAAATATTTATGAGCATCAACCCACAGGAGCACCAAACCCTTGTAAAAATTTGTGAGCACTAACCAATAGGAGTACCAACCCCTCTTGTGTATAAAACATAACAATCTCTCAATATTGTTTACTCAACAAATGATATAACTCTATAATATCTCCTACTTTTCAATCCTCATTTCTTATATAAAATAATTAAAAATCCATGCACTCTCTTGCATATTACAAAATGGCTTCTCAAGCCTTATTTATATCTTTCCAAATGACCTTTGGCATTTACCCTTTATGACCCATTAATCACCATATAAAATGGTGCCAAACTTACATGACCCTTCTTATCCTTGCATTTAAAATATAACATGGTGACCCTTCATAAGTAAATGCATTCTTTCCTCTTTTGTCTTTATCTTGGTGACTTTTCATATTCCTCAATGTGTCCCTTCATGGAAATATCTATCATACCCTCTTTTATCTTCACATGGTGAATCTTGGAATTCCTCATGATGACTCTTCAAGAGAAAATGATTCTCATTCCTCTTTTGTCTTTACCCCATGACTCTTTGACTTCTCCATGTGCGCTCTTTTGACTATACAACCAAAATTATTTTCATTAATATTAAATAAATATTAACACACATTAGCCAAGATATGAATATTAATAACACCATTAAATGTAATGGGGAATTTATCACCAATGCTAGACCTTTGACATCAATGATAATATTTCCAATAATTTCCTCCTTTGTCATTAATGGAAACCTCAAACTGAAACTATCACATCCTAAAACCTATACTACATATGTCAACTTACACATACTACCATCTAAAAAACGTATAATAACTCTCCCTTATTTTAGTAACATGTACCTACTTCTTGTACCTATTTCTCCACCTATTTTTAAACTTGTACCTATACCTATTCCAAAAAAATTTTCTTCTCCCCCTTTGACATCAATGGCAAAAGGCCTATCTTGGAGTTAACACTTAGCTCCCACTTAATTGATACTGATCCTTAATAGTAGGAAGTAAAATAAATTACTATCAACTTCTCCTATAGATAATTAAATGTGTCTTCTGGTAGTTCCTTTGAGAAAATATCTACAATCTACTCTATAATACTGATATATTCCATCGTAACCTATTGATCTACAGCCTACTCTATCAAAAAGTGATAATGAGTATATGCTTTGTTATTGAATGCATTGCTATATTTTTAAAAATAATAATAGAACTTGTCTTTTCACAAAAAATAGAAATAGGTTCATCATATTTTACCTTGATATCTTCCAAATTTTGTTTCATTCAAAGCACTTGAGTACAACATAATACCACTACAATATATTCTGCTTCAGTTGTAGAAAGTGACACTGATTTCTAATTTTTGCTTTGCCATGATACTAAGCTATCATCAAGAAAGAAATCTCCTACACTTGTACTTTTTTTGTCATCCAAGCAACCTACCAAATCCGAATCTATATAAGCAACCAAAGTGAAATCTCTACTATGGGATACCACAATTCGTAATCTAATGTCCCCTTGATATATTTAAATATTCTCTTCACAAATTGAACATGAATATCTTTTGGAGCTGACTAATATCTTGCAATTATACCTACTACAACCATGATGTTTGTCCTCAATGTTATCAAATATAAAAGACTACCAATCATAGATCTATACAAATATTGATCTATAATAGGTTAATCTTCATCTTTGCTTACCTTATTTCTTGTACTATTCGGTGTGCTAATTAGTGCACAATCCTTAAAACTAAATTTATTCAACATTTCCTTGACATATTTACTTTGAGATATGAAAATTGATTTATCTGACTAAAATATTTGTAACCCTAATAAAAATGATAATTCTCCAAGCATAGACATCAAAAATTCTTTTGTCATCTTTTCAATGTTTCTTCCAAAAATGATTTTATCAACATTTACCACAACAATGAATTGATGCTTACCTTCTAATTATTAGTAAATCCTCTCTTGAAACCTTGATCTTGTAGGTACTTATCAAGTCTTGCATACCAAGCTCTAGGATCTTCTTTTAATCCATATAGTGCTTTATTCAATCTATATACATGGATACTAATATTTGAGAGAATAAATCCCACAGCCTACTCAATGTAGACCTTTTCTTCTATATTCCCATTTAAGAAGGTAGATTTGACATCCATCTAAAATATTTTGAAATTTTTACACACTATATATCCAAGAAACATTCTAATAGCCTCTAGCCTTGCCACTAGTGAAAATTTTCATTTAAAATCTATTCACTCAATCTAAGAATATCCTTTACATACTAATCTTGCTTTATTCTTGGTCACTTCTTCATTTTCATTCAACTTATTTTGGTAAACCCATTTTGTTTCTATCACATTGTGATCTTTTGGTCTAAGCACTAATTTCTAAGTATCATTATTTTCTATGTGATTTAATTCTTCTTCCAATTCTTTAAACAAATGCTTATCATGTCTAGCTTCTAAAAATGTTCTAGGCTAAATTTTGGATAACAAAGAGAAATTAACTTGCTCAGATTCACTTACCATCATTTTTCAGGTGTGAATTCCTTCATTTATTTCCCCAATGTTGTCACTTTCATTATGGTTTATCTGGACTTATTTAGATGGGGTTTTGGTTTCCTTTTTCCCCTCATCTTCATCTGATTATTTAAAAATCTCTAGGTTTAATGATTTCAAGAATGTCTACTAGATCACTGATTCTTTGTGCTCCATCTTCTTTTATCCTAACACTTGCACTTTGAACTATTTTTTCTGGTTCTTTTGTTATAATATTTATAATCTTTAGTTTTACAGGAATAACCAAGAAATATACCTTCATCTACTTTAGATTCAATCTTACCCAATTTTTCATTGGTTCTCTTTATGAAGCATTTTCTACCAAAAACTCTAAAATAATCAACTATAGTTGGTTTGTCTTTCCATAGATCATTAGGAGTCTTGTCACTATTGATTCTTAATAATGCTTTACTCTAAATATGTACTGCTATACCAACTACCTCTCTCTAATATTTATATAGTATCTTAGATTTATTTAGCATTATTCTTAGCATCTCTTAAACTATTTTGTTTCTTCGTTCAACTACTCCATTCATTATGGAGTTCTAGCTACTGAATAATGTCTCTTTATTCCATGGTCTTCAAAAAACTCAATAAATTGATATGACAAGAATTCTCCTCCTCAATTTGATTTTAGGCACTTAATCTTCAAACTGATTTCATTCTCAACTAATGCTTTGAACACTTTCAAATATCTAATATCTTCTTATTTGTTTCTTATAAACATTAACCAAATCATACATGAAAAATCATCAATAAAAAACATGAAATATTTTTCACCTTGAGTAATTTGAGTTCTCATAGCTCCACACAAATTAGTGTGAATAAGCTCTAACATTTGAGTGGTTCAATATTCTTTTGTTTTGAGCTAGTTTCTAGCCTACCTCCCAAGCTGAAAAGGTTTACAAAGTGTGTTGGATGGTTTTGTAATCTTTGGAAAAATTTTAACTTCTTGCTTCTTGCTGATGTTGACAAAATTGTCAAAATTTATGTGTCTCATTCTCTTGTGCCATATCCAACATTATTCAATTTGACCCAAACAACATCTTTGACCTTTGATGTCTGATAACATATACAAATTATTACCTATTTTTAAGCAACTGCAATCAACACATCTGAATCTTTTCACATATTTTCTCAACTTTCTGCATAAAACTTTAGTGTGTAACCCTGATCACACATTTGAATTACACTCAAAATATTATGATTAAGACCTTATACATACAAAAAAAAATTAATTTTAGTTCTACCTTTATCCAAACTTAGTGTGCCTTTTTATCAATTTTGGAAGTAGTATTATCTCAAAATTTCATTATGATACCATTAATCTTCTTCAAGGTTATGAACTTTCTCTTGTCTCATGTCATGTACTTCGAACATCCACTATCAATGAACCATGGCTTTTCTTCATTTTTTACATGGAAATCCATCTGTACCAACATAGATTTATTAAGATGTTTCTTCTACCATGAACCTATTTAAACTTTCTTCTTGATGAATGGAGCCTCGAAACTTTGGTCCTTCTTGATTGATTCAAATATGCTTCTACAATACTAAGCTATATGTCTAAAGTTATTATACTTGTAACATATTATGGCCTCTTCATTAAAGGCTAATAGAGGAGTAAAAGAGTTGTGGCGTCTACTTGACTCTGCATGAGTTTCCTTCTCCTTATTTCTAAAATTGCTAACTTTTTTTTGACATTCTATTTTCTTATAATAATATCTATTACAATAAAAATAGTAACCATAAAAATAAGATGTATTTATGTATCTATGAGCTGATTACCTTTTGTAGCTCAATTCCTTCCAGCCTTCATTTTTTGAGATGTTCTTTGTATTATTAACTTCTTCCCTTTTTATTTCCTCTTTTGTAAGAGTTTCAACATAGCTATTTCATTTTTTTGTGTTAACCTTATTTGTGAAAGTAGTGGCCTCCCCTTTATTTTTTTCAAATTTGATACCTATCTTATCTAACATTTATCTTTAACCTTTTAATATCTTATTTAACATATTAGTGCTATTCTCAAATCTTGAATCATTGGCTACTCTATCTTTGATTGCTTTATTTGTTTTCTCAAGATCTACTTTAAAATAAGCAATTTAAATAACATACCTTTCACATTCTTCACTTAATTTTTGTAATTGTGTTGTTAGATCTTTTTCATTCTTTTTAGCTTCTTGAATGTGCGTTTGTAGATATTCAATTGTTTTCTTCGACTCCTTTTCATTTTTATCGATCTAGAGCTTCAATATTTGATTCTTCTTCTCAATATATTTTAACTCTTCTAAGGCATAAATGAGTTCTCCTTCTAGATTCATATTTACTTCATCTTGTTCTTCTTCTTGATCATCTGTACTTTTGCTTGCTAAGGCATCTTCATGTATGGCCATGAATAAAATCTCTTCTTCTTATAAATCACTGACTCCACTATTTTTAGTTGAACTAGGATCTTTAGAATACAAAATCTTCTTCTTCAATCCCTTCTTAAATTTTCCTTTGAACCTTATCTTGTATGTACACTTTCCTTCTTCATTGTCACCATTACCCTTATGTAGGCACTTAGCTATAAAATGTTCAATCTTTCCACAATTAAAACATTTAAAAGGTAATTTTCCTTTATATTTACTTGTGACATTTTTTAGTTTTCAAATGAATAGAGGTCTATTTTCATCTTCATCATTGGTAGAACTATCACTTGATTCTTGAATCTTAGCCTTCTCTTTCTTTGATGTCTTGAAAGTAGCTTCTCTCTTTGAGGGTTTCTCTTATTTTGTTTGAATCTCATATGCCATAAGAATAACATGAATCTCATCCATCTTTAGTTTGGATAATTTTTTTATCGCTGAAACTTTTGCATCATATCTCAATGGTAGAGATTTGAAAACATTTTGTACCACAATTTTTTCTTCTAACTTTTCTCCAAGACCTTGAATCTGATTAAATATTTGATCAACCCATAGAAGGTAACTTGATATATTTTATTCCTCTTACATCTTCAAACTCTCAAACTATCTTTTGAAAGTCTAAAGCTTAGCTTGTTGAACATTTCCATCACCTTTGTAAATATTCTCAAGCTTTACCCATGTTTCATGAGAAAATTTACATTGCATAAATTTAAAAAAAATTGATTCATATAAACCACATAAAGTATCATTTAAAGCTTTATCATTATTTTCACTTGCCTTATTTTCCATTAGAGTAGTTATAAGTGTTTGTGGCTCTTCATATTCCTCCACCACTACTTGCCAAATGTTGAATTCAAGGGCCATGAAATAAGTCCTCATCTTTATGATCTAAAAATTATAATCTATCCCATCAAATGAAGGTTTTTTATTTGTATAAAAAACTTCATGTGATCTAGCCGTCATGATTTCCCCAATTTACCTTCAAGTTGTAAAACTTTTTCAAAAAGAAACCTGCTCCGATACCAATTATTAAGCAAAAAATATACTAAGAGGGGGGGGGGGTGAATTAGTATATTATATATCTTTTATTTAATATTATTTATTTTATTTAACCATGTAGTCACACATTCAAGATATTCAATAAAATTGAAACAATAACATGCACCACACAAGAGAGAAAGAGACACAAATTTTTTACGTGGAAACTCAAAGTGGAAAAAACCATGGAGAACAATCTCAAGTATTTGTGAGGACCAACTCAAATTATAAATTTCACAAGCACCAACTTGTAGGAGCACCAACATCTTTACTAAGAACCAAAACAATAACTATTTATGAGGACCAAACCATAGGACCACTAACCCCTTCCAAAGATTTCTCAGCACCAACCCACATGAGCACTAACCCCTCTTGTGTATAAAACACAATTATCTCTTAATGTTGCTTACTCAACAAATGATTAAACTCTACAACATCTCTTGATTTTGTCTCCTTTTTTATTATATAAAATAATTACAAATCCATACACTCTCTTGGTTATTACAAATGGATTCTCAAGCCTTTAATTATAGCTTTCCAAATTACCTTTGGAATTCACCCTTTGTGACCCTTAAATCCTCATGAAAAATGGTACCAAAATTGCATGACCCTTTGTATCCTTGCATTTAAAAAGTCACATGGTGACCCTTCATAAGTAAATGCATCCTTTCCTCTTATATATTTATCTTGGTGAATTTTCATATTACTCAAAGTGTCCTTTCATAAAAAAAGTGCCATACCCTCTATCGTGTTAACATGGTGACTCTTGGAATTCCTCAAGATGACTCTTCATGAAAAAATGCATCTCATTCCTCCATTGTCCTTATGTCGTGTCTCATTGAGTTATGTGCAACCAAAAATATATTTATTAATATTAAATAAATATTAACACACATTAACCAATATATGAATATTAAAAATACCATTAAATTCAATGGGGCCTTTATCACCAATGCTAGACCTTTGACATCAATGACAATATTTTCAATAGTAATGAAAATCACATTTGATCCTAATGGATACTTATGACTTTAAATTCCTTTGAATTAAATAATCACACTTCAAAATAAAACAAGCTCCTATAATTTCATTTCCACATTGAGAACCCTCCATGAAAGCACGTGTAGGTTTGTTTGGAGTTGAATATATGAAGTAAGCATGAAATAGTTGGTGTGATTAAAGGATATGCTTTGATAACTAAATAATAACCTTTAATGGTGATCCAATGACACACCAAGTTATTAAAAATTTTAATACCATTTCTCATATTCCATTTTAAAATTTTCACCCTTCTTTCATGGCACCTAATTAACTTTGTATAACAATCATAAGGCAAACTGGTTGTATGTGTGGTTGTGACTATAAATCCAAGGAAAATATTTATTTGGAGGATAATATTTAAAATTTAGGGGATTTAAAGGACCTTAAAATATTATTTTTAACCTATCCTCACCTTTTAAAACCATTACCAAAGCATGAAGGTAGTGCAAATAGTAAAAACCTATCAACAACACAAAATGGGACTAGTCTACAAACTTCAAGGTGATTGGATCTTAAAATCAACTCCAAACATGAAATAAATGATGTATAATATATGGGGGGAGATTATAATACCTATTTAATCAATTCTAATAGTTATTTTATAAGGACATGCTCAAAACAAGGCAATACCTATAGGGTACAAAAATTAGAAAGCGAATTTGAAAGGTCAACTTCCTAGGAATGGTTCATAAATCTAAGACCACTATTATTCTACAAACAAACATCAAATGGAAGATGAGTGAGGGTAGAATACACATCCAAGATCATTTTTCCTGAAAACCTTCATGCTGACCATACTAGGTATAAACCTATAGGTCACTTCTACTTGGCAAGAAGGGTGAAAAGGAACAAAATAGTTTTATGCCAAAATGGCACTTTTAAATCATTTCAAACATGTATTTGAGCTTAGGGAAGCTAAAGAGGTATTGTATCATATTTTTCCATGTGCAATACTACACCATGGGCTGTACAAGTGCAAAACTCACACTTTTTATCAAGAAAATTGTGCCCTTTTTGAGAAACCCACACTTTTAAATTGGTTTTAGATAATTAAGACATAAGAGGACACATGGGGTGTGACATAACCTTTTATAATGCTCACACTTCCCAAAAAATATGTACAAGTCACTAAATGTACATTTTTGACTTCAAAAAGACCCAAAATGAGTAAAAGTACTAAAATGACTAGGGACCAAGGCTAATATAATATTAAATGGCATTATTTGACATTTAAAAATCCTTTTTACATATTTATTATACCCCTAAATTATATAAAAACCATGTTTTTACTTATAGGCACCCTAGTTTGACCCAAAAATCAAATTTGGTTAACAAATTGGTGACTCATAGGGGTTGCATGCCTGCTATGTTAACTAGACAAGTAGAATTATCAATAAATTAGGATTCAGGAGTCATTTTAAGTCTGAAACAAAACAAAGAGACCTTTGACCATAGGCTTTGATCAATACAGGACCACTTGACTACTTGAACCACACAAAAAATGACACACATAAAATAAGGCAAAAAAACTAACAATACACAAACATGTACTCAAGGCACTTAAGAAAAAGAGGAATAAAATTTATATATATATATATATATATATATATATACATATATATATATATATATACATATATATATATATATATATATACATATATATATATATATACATATATATATATATATACATATATATATATATATATACATACATATATATATATATATATATATATATACACAAACACGTACTCAAGGCACTTAAGAAAAAGAGGAATAAAATTTATATATATATATATATATATATATATATATATATATATATATATATATATATATATATATATATATATATATATATATATATATATATATATATATATATATATATATATATATATATATATACACACATATACATATATATATATATATATATATATACATATATATATATATATATACATATATATATATATATATACATATATATATATACATATATATATATAAATAAAAACTTATCATACCTCCCTTCCCAATATTAAAAGGAAATTCTCTTTCATCATATTCTTCATGACATGAAATATGGTATAAAGCATGTTGTTCTTTCTGTTTAACACTTAACAGATTAGACCTATTTCTTGGCACCTAAATTATCATGATATCAATTAGATCATCTTTAAATCGGTATAAAATGTAAAATAATTACTCTTGCATCTATATGGCCTCAAACTTCTCATATGGATCCTCAATTATATACTAAAATGGTGATTCAATAAGGCATACCTTCTTGACTCCCATAGTGATCTCCATAAGATTGAGCTTCCTCTGAGCTACAAGTTCTTCTAGATCATCAAGGAGATTTGAATATTCTTCCAAATATTGATTATTCTCCTCCATGGAATCCTCTTTCCTCACCTTTCTATGTACTTGATTCTTAACTTGGCAAAACTCTTCAAGCACTTAAAAGAACTCAATTTGTAGCTGCCAATCATCCTTGTCCTTTTTGTCAACTAAAACCACTACCTCTTCAATATTATTTTATTCATGTATGATCTTATCAATCTAGTTTTATTAAATCTATAGTTCATTTTATGGTTATTTAATATTAGGATAAGGTATCGATTCATATTCAAGAACAACATCTTGCACATTGGTCTCAATAAAGTTTTCTAAGACTCCAACCTCTTTAGAAAAGACTTAAAATTATTCTCCATCCATAGTATAACATTCATACTCATAATTTATATCATAATCCACAACTATTTTATCATTTTTAAATTTTTTTCAAGGGATTCAAGATATTCCATCTCCTTCTCCTTCACTGTGATGCCAAGACTAGACATCTTGAAATCATGTGACCTAGCCCAATGAGGCTACCAAGGAGGTTAGATTTATTGAAGTAATAGTTATAAGTTTTTGTCAACAATTTTTTCCTCTTTAGGTTCCCATACCATATGTCCATCAAGGTAAATGGTGATTAGATGAGGTCAAGATGAACTAGTTGGTGGAGGTTGCACATAAAACTCAAAATTAGATTGAGATTGAAATGTAGGGGGCTCTTTTGGAGGCTTTTTTGGAAGTGGAGGCAAACCTTGGGATAAAACAACTTGATTTGATTCCTTAAAATTGAAAATAACTTCATTCAAATATGCTTTATCTTGATTACTCTCTTGAGGAATGGTGCACAGGGGGTGTTTAGGCATCGTATCTTCTTTTGGGTCTAAACCTTCCATCACACCTTGACTTAGTAGCTTCATCCTTCATTATAATTATTCAGTTTGCTTGGCTAGGTTCTCTTGGAAAATTCTCTCTTGAAGTTCATAGGAATCATCATGAGCATAAGGAATATATGTACAATGCCATTAAACACAAGAAGCTTCTTGAGGAAGGTTGAAGGGACTTGCAAAGGACCAACTTCATTCTCCACTTCACACTCCTGAACAATGCTTCTATCTTCCTTCTTTCCCCATGATTTCACTATCTTATTTCACCTTAAGATTTAAAGATTAGAATTATTTTATTGAGGAAGGGTGGGATGGGTTAGTCTATGATCAAGCTCCTTCTCAAATTCACACTCTTTATCAATACTTTTCTCCTTTTTCTTTCCCCATAACTCCACTATCTTACTCCAGCTTAGCATGTTAGGATTAGAATTTTCTCTTCAAGATGGTTGGCATTCAATGTGAGAGGACAATGAGGACTTTAATTACACTTATTTTGATGTTAACATGGATTGATTCATATGAATATTAGCCAACTCAATCTCTCTATCAATATTAGCTTTAAAAATAATGTTTATATTTTCAACTTTCTCTTCTAACTGATTGGGAAAAGGATGACTTTGGTATCCTTGATTGGGCTCATGA
The DNA here is from genome assembly GCA_037957365.1 of Torreya grandis. Lineage (NCBI taxonomy): Eukaryota > Viridiplantae > Streptophyta > Pinopsida > Cupressales > Taxaceae > Torreya > Torreya grandis. The sequence continues at coordinate 1,135,409 of JARHVA010004125.1, forward strand.
TTATGGATCAAATATGGATGATAAGAAAATTGGGGAAGTGGATATGAATTTTGATAGGTTTGGTTAGGTTTCCTTTCATGAACTCCTAGCCTATCCTCTAAGCAAGAAACTAATTCACTCACATCAACCATCTCACTCGTGAGCCTTTGCCAATTGGCTATCTCAATAGGGACCCACTCTCTTTTGACCAGATCTAATTCATTTCTCACCTTATATATAATATTAATAGGAACATCTTTACCACATACCCTTAGAGTATCAATATCTAACATGTACCTCTCATATCCCAAAAGTGTTTTCTTTAATGTGGAAATGGATTGACTCGAGAAGTGACTAGGTTGACTAGGAGAAAGATATGGATAAGGCTAATTGTAGGACTAATAAAAATCATGATAAGGTTGGATATATTCACACCAAGGTTGATTAATAACTTGTTCTTGTTGATATGGAATATCAAAAGCTTTAAATGTCTAACCAACTTGTAAATAAGAAAACTCAGCACCAAAGTCAGTCATGGAACTTCATTGAAAAGAAGAACAAAAATAAATATATTACCAACAATATTAGATAGGAAACTTAGGCTACTTGACCAGCTAATGTATCTTTATATTTAACATTCATTATTAGATAGATGCCTCAAAAGGATATTTATTGAGATAAAACACCAAGAACCTCTCAACTTATTGGACCAAGAGTCCTACCAGGCATGCCAAAAACTATTGTCACTTGGATTTTCACCCTTTGAGGAGATGTAAAATCTCTCCTAATCCAAGTGGCATAATGAAATCACCTCTATTATTTTGGATAGCCTAAGGATTAGGTTAATTTATAGATAGGTCTAGCTCCCTTTATGTACCTCTTTGGATTGTAACTACACCTAAACTTGGGGGTGAAAAAGGAGAGAAAAAAAGGATAACTATTATAAGGGAGGTGATACACCAAATAGATTGATGACTTCTAACCAGATGCATGTTATACTTGAAATCAAAGGACATATTATACATACACTTATCCAATCTAAATATTCTCAAATTAATGTTACAATATGAGGTTATGGATGAATATCTAGGCCAGGAGGACTAGAAAATAGGTATTGAATATAACTAATGAAGAGACTAACTCTCTCAATCCTTAACATTTCCTATAACACTTCACATGTCTTGTAAGAAAAATCTTTCCAACTACAAATAGTGTGAAAGAATGATAAAACATGTTAAGGAATCCATAGTATTCACTAAGAAAGATTTATCATCCAAGTAAAACAAACCTATGAACATTCATGATTAGGTAAAAATAATTAGTATTATTTATCAAATGGTATGAAAATTAGAATGGATTTACCATACTCAAGAGGAGTATAATTTACAATGGCCAAAATGGATAGTTCTTATTGAATGTGTGTGTGTGTGTGAGAGAGAGAGAGAGAGAGAGAGAGAGAGAGAGAGAGAGAGAGAGAGAGAGAGAGAGAGAGAGAGAGAGAGAGAGAGAGAGAGAGAGAGAGAGAGAGAGAGAGAGAGAGAGAGAGAGAGGATACTTTTAAACATGATAAAATTAGTTAATTTTTCATGATAATAGTTTATGGGATGAACCATGTAAGGTCAATAATCCCAAGTGTCCATCCAACTCATCAGACTCTTGTAAAGTGGCATAAAACTCCTAAGTCTAGCTCCGAAAAATACCCTTACTAATTAGTCACATTTTAACATTAAAAAACATATTAGGGATAATTATAATGATTGGGATGAAAGTTAACAGTTTCATACATGCCTCTCCATGCATTGGTTTTAGGTCTGGTCATCTATAATCGATTGGAAATAAGTTATCCTCATATGTAATCCAAAAAACTCCTCCTTCATGTACCCTAAACACTTAGAATAAAATATGGATTCAATTTTTTAATGAAAATATATTTAATGGATTATATGACAAGTTTAAATACCCTCCATGTCATTAGAATAATTAGGCACACCTTAAAATCACACCAATTGATGTTTTCCACCCTTCTCACTAGCTTGTCCACTATGGAAGTTTTGACTAGTTGAGATGAGATCTATTTTTTGAATGATTAGGAGTTTTTTATTTCAATTAAATTACAAATTGAGTTACTAAAATTCCTAATATCTCTTCCAAGCTTTATTTTATCTTCAAAATCCTCTTATAGCCTACATAATGCACAAACCTATCAAGATAAAGCCTTTTTATACCCTATCCTTACATGTTCCTACATATAAAAAGTATGAGAAGTAGCCTAAGTGAGTCCTATATAAGGCACCAATAAATTTAATTAGAAACATTTTCCACTATAATTTATCTCCATCTTCCTTTCTCTAATCAGGTCTTTGACTAAGGGTTTGCAAGGGTTTTAGGCCTATTTTGAATCTTAAGGTTCATTTATAAAGTTCTAACATTGAAATTGCCTAAAAATTCCCTAAATCCATATTTAAAAACCCTCATAAACATATTTTAACTTCTAAAATTCCCAATAATAACATCAAAAGTGGTATAAACATTGAAACTTACCCTATCAAGCCTCTTTCTCCATCTTGCATAGGCTTGATGTTACTTTTGGGCCAAAAATGGCTTCCTTGATGTTTTCTTTACTTTATAATAGCTTTAATAGCTCTGTGTGTAGATTAAAAACATGTTTCAATCTATGGGTATGGTCATCTCATGATAAAAATGTGAATGACCCCCCATTTGGCCTTGGCCTTGAACCTAGCTTAATAGGTTTGATTACACCTTAGAGATCAGAACAATTTTTATGTTTTTACATGCCTTTAAATGGATTATAATATTAATTTAATGATCCCAAATCACTCTCAAATATATTATAAAGTGTATATAGGACTATAAGTGAAAATAATGTCCTAATTTGGCACTAGGTCTAAACCTTGCCTTTTGTCTTATCTACAACTTTGTGATTTTAGGACACTTTGTTTAGTTTCATCTATCTCTGGTTGTTTTCAATGATTCTATTATGTGTCCTCATATTTCCAAAACCATTTTTATTTATCTACTTATCTTTTGGTCTACTCCTTTTACCCAATTGTCCAAATATGCTAGTTTAAGCCTAAGGGAAAGTACCCCCTATCTGAGATAAAATAGGGGGTATGTCTCCTATTTGTCTAGCCACAAAAAAATTGGTAAGATTTATAAAGTGTTAATGAGACTCTATACCAATTTCTAACTCTTTACCAGGTCATTTGGCCTTTCGAATCCTTAATAACCTAAACAGACCCTAGTTGTGATAGACTGTATACATGGTTGGCATTTTGGATTGCGTAATACATCATAATAACATTTATTCTACTTGTTTCCATATCATGGAGGATAAATTAGGCTATAATGAATATAATTAAGGTGTTATATCGCCCACTTATCCCTACAGCCTCTCATGAACTCCTCATACCCCTACCTAACTTAGACTAAGCATAACATAACCTTGAATGTGTGTGATTTATTTAAGGTTCCTGTAGATGATCTTTACAATAGTTATCCATTAAAAATAATTTATATATATGAATAAAGATTTATAATATGAATTTCATAAATATCCTTTCTTCACTTCACATTTTAGAGTATAAAAAACCTTCAATACTAGTCAAGATTAGTTGACTATATGCTTTGTCATTTTGACTATTGTAGGTGCATACCTCTCTAAAGGATCTTGATCATGATATGTGGAGATATTTATTTAGTCCTTAAAGTCACCTAATATTTTATTTTACTTTAATTTGTTTTAATTGGATGTAACACCCTCAAGAACCCCATGCTTATGGTCACTATCTACCTACAGTCACATAAAATTGGTTGTAGGTGAATATTTAACATGAAGTGGGTCATGTAGGTTCTAATAAGGTTCAAAACCCCACTGAAAAACCATTAATAATAGTATTTATGACCATTAGTACTCCTTCCATGACCCAGAATCATAATTCATCATTAATGATATGCAAATTAGGCCCTAGCTATAGGTGGATAGTTTTGGATCTAGGCATGCCTATAGGTGTATTTGGGGCATAACGAATAGATTACCACTTCTTCAAAATAAATTTATGTCATGAGATTTATCTTCACCATCTAAAATTACTCGATCATAGTGGCCTAGTCAAGGTTTTTCAACCTCTGGATGGCAAAGGTATTTTTGGATCAAACCCTATAGATGTCATTGCCTATTTGTAATGTTTTTATGAGAAAATTTAGGCCTCTCAATCACCATCTTCCACTAATACTTTCCCTTTGAATAATTTCAATGATCTTTTATATGTTAGAGTCTTAAAATTTCACCTAGGTAGATTCCTCAACTCTCTATGGTAAACATGTTATAGGATATTTAAAAACCCTTGAGACCTCTATTTTTTCATTTTTGGTAAGGTAGACCTGAATAGTGTCATTAAGTCCTTAAAGGTAGCTTCCAGCCTATATTTTCTAACTTATCTTCTCAAAAGGATCATAAACAATTTATATTTCACATCAATATTTTAAGGAAGATTGTTTCACATGTTTCAACCTATCTCTCATGGCTCTTGCTTTCTATTAAGGACACTTATAGGTGACTATCTTCATACACATGCAACAAAGTAGGAAAACTAGTAGTGAACATCACATTTGATCCTAATGGATACTTGAGAATTTAAATTCATTCCAATTAAATAATCACACTTCAAACTCAAACAATCTCTTATACTTTCATTTTAATGTTGAGAACCTTTTATGAAAGCATCTGTAGGTGCATTTGGAGTTGCATATATCAAGTAAGCATGAAATAGTCAGTATATTTAAAGATATGCTTTGATAACTAAATAATATCCCTTCATGTTTTCTACATAAACACATCAAGGTGTTTCAAAGTGTAAAACCATTTAGCATACACTATTTTGACATTTGAACCCTTCTTTCATGGCCACTAGATAACTATGTATAATAGTCATAAGGCAGACTTGATGTATGTGTGGTTGTGACTAAAAAATCCAAGGAGAATGTTTCTTTGAAGGATAAGATTGAAATGTAAGGGGATTTACAGGACCTTAAAATATTATAGTGAAGCTATCATCACCTTCTAAAACCATTACCAAAGCATGGAGGTAATAAAAATCATAGAAACATGTCAACAACATAAAATGGGACTAGTATACAAACATGAAGGTGATTGGCTCTTCAAATTAGCTCAAAAAATGAAATAAAGGATGGGGAACATGTGGGGGGAAATTATAAGACCTATATGATCTATTATATCAACTAGTTTATATGAAATTACTCAAAACAAGGTAAAACCTATAGGGTAAACATATTAACAAATAGATTTGAAAGGTCAACTTCCTAGGAATGGATCATAAAGCTCAAAGACCATTCCTCTAAAACCAAACATAAAATATAATCTAAGTGTATAATTCAACCCCAAGAGAATTTTTCCTAAAAACTCTCATGTTAATCATACCAAGTACAAAATTGTAGGTCACTTTTCCTTGCCAATAAGGGTGAAAAAGAAATAGAATGGTTTTGGGCCAAAAATGGCACTTTCAAATAATTTAAAAACATGTATTTGATATTGGAGAAGCTTAAAATGCATTGTATGATCTTTTTATACATGACACACTTACCCATGGTCTGTACAAGTGCCAAACTCACCTTTTTTCTCTAGAAGGATGCCCTTTTCTCATGAACCTACCAATTTTCAGTTGGTTTAAATTAATTAAGACATAAGTGCACACATGGTGTATGAAATCACCTTTTATAACCCTCACACTTCCCAATAAATCCATATAAGTCATTAAATGCACTTTTTAAACCTCCAAATGACCCAAAATGACTAAGAACCAAGGCTGTTATAATATTAAATGACATTTATTGACATATAAAATACCTTGATACATATGTATTAGACCCCTAAAACATATAAAAAACCAATTTTTTACCTATAAGTGCCCTAATTTGACCTAAAAATCAAACTTGGTCAACAAATTCCATGTGGCATGATCACTCTCCCTCAAAACACAGTAGATTGGAGTACACATACATATCTACAAATCTCTCTAGACTAACATAGACCATACATGTGTAATCATCTCAAAATCTAGGAACTAGACAATATAAGATAAATTACAAAAAAAAAAAGAAAAAAAAAAAAACTTCTAATTTTTTTAGAAACATCCTTATTTTTACATCTCTAAAACCTAGACCTTGTAAGAGTTTTGAGTTATTCAGATTAATGAAATCCATCAATTTGGTAAAATGTTGTTAAATCAAGGATCATCCCATGTTACTAGATTTCTATGTTATAAGACACACCATCAAAGTTTTGTGACTCTAAGAACGACCTAGTATCATCATCATAGAAGATCAAAACCTATTATAAGAAGGTAAGAGTGTGAAAGGAATGTAAACATACATAACCCTTAGAGCCATACACATGTCATTATTCCATCAATCCATAGCCCAATGAACAAATAAAATTATCAATTTTGAAATAAACTATCAAACTTTGAGATTATAACACATGGCATGATCATGTTCTCTCAATGCCTACTTGAAAGATGTACAAGTTAATAGTTAAATTAACTATGAAACCAATATTTACCTTAAAGGGTAAGAATAAAATTAACTTCTAACTTATAAAGGGTAAAAATAATAATTATAAAACAAAATACCCCTGGGGTAAGAAAGATTATGAAAAGTTTCATAATTGTGTAGATTCATAGCCATAATGCAAATGTAAAATATAATATCTAGACCAAAATATGATGCACATAAAATGACATATATCTTAAGGTAATGACTAAACATTCATGGTGAATAAAAGGTTACCACATGGCTAAGGGTACCCACCAAAGCTGACTATAAAATTCAAATTTAAATAAGGAAAAAAAATTGAAGGTCATTATTACATTAACTTCACATGAATTGAGCATTCAAGTATTTATATTTAGGAAATATATGCATATTTATGATGTACACCAAGTCACCATTACAATCAATTGAATATATGAAAATTGTGAATTTGATATATTTTTTTTATCACAACACCTATATTATCTCCTTAAAAATAAGAGTACTTATAGTGACATTAAGAGATATTTTTAGTGATTTATCATATTTCAATGGATTATTCATCATGATCAGGTCAACCTCTTTCCTCATACACCATCATAGGTAGACCTAAATATCTAGACCTTTTTTTTGATAAGTGAGCATTGTAATTATGCTTCCCTCATTACTCAATAATTTAAGATGAGGTGCATGAACAAAATGATATTTGACATAAGATGTGATGTTTGAGGATAATTTAAGGTACATTGATGAATCACTAGTAATAAATGCCATGGGATTTCGCAATGTAGTTGTAAAATCCAAGGTAATTCTTTTTATTAATCTAGTGAATGATTTATTTATTAATGGTGTTATTGAGTGGCATACATTTTTAAAGAAATATTTTCAAATCCCATTTTTATAAAAGACTTATGACTAGTTGTCTACTAATGCTTTGTTAGCCCATAACATAGTTGAGGGGAAAATAGAAAAAAAAGGCTTAAAGGAGGATAAAAATTCCATATCTAGGGTGATATCTCTTTATACCCCATAGTTAAATTTAGGAAAGGGAGTTGAAAATCCATGGCATTTATTAATAGACTTTATGGTTTTCCTAACACCACCTATGTCCATGATGAATGGGTAACCTTGGTAGATATTATATCGACTACAAATAAAATTATTGGACTTAGCCAAGTTTTCAATGTGAGGTCAAGGTCAAAATTGTTTTGATTTGATTAAAGGCCCTTCGATTTAAATTTCTATATGACTTCTTCTGTAGTGGACATAGTCATGGTAATAATATACACTACTCAAGGGAAAGGTAGGGAACCATCCAATGAATTCATTAAGAACATGGTTTGTGATGATTACTCAATATTTAATGTTTACAAGTTTAGAGGTGAAATCAAAAGGATTTTAGATCATTTTTAGAGCATATTTATTCACATGTCTACCAAGCCATGTATGGGATAAAATATCTAAGCTTGTTGACAATCTAAGGAGGAGTATAGAGAAAAGAGGGGATTATTGGAACTATCCTAATTATACCATAATAAAGATAGAGAAAACTAGAGTACCTCGCCCATATTTATCCCACTATGCCCATGATAAGGTGGTAAAAAAAAAAATGCACATCAAATATATAATATTTTGAATTAATATCTTATTTCTAAACACAAGGTTACTACAAAAACTTCCATTTCATCATAGGTAAATTTATGTATTCATTAAGGAAGTACATCAATGTAGTTAGAAAAGTTAGGGACAACTATGACTTAAAGGAAATAAGATAAAGAGAATAACACCATAGTGGGATTGTTATATAGTATATAAATGAACTCATGAATAAGGGAATCCAAATTCCATATGTCCGTAAGAGCTTTGAGCATGATGAAATCTTCATCAATGTTCGGGATGAGTTTGAGGTTTATATTCAAATGACCAAGCACAATATGCCAATTTTGGTGGCACAAAGGATTCCATATGATCCTTCAATCACCATAGAGGAAGATTTTTTTTTGTGGAGGATGATAACAAATCTACAAGTTACTAATTCCCCTAGTAGCATGATCAATCACCTAGAATAGAATAAGAACCTCTTCCCTCTCCTAAACAACAAGTAATCCATTGGAAGAATATGCCACTTAAAGGGAGACAGATCCACAAATATAAATTAATATTATTAAGGGAATACCAATACCTTAACCAATATCCATAATGAATCTTATCCAAAAACTTTTAGGGCATCATATCCTATAGATGGTCAAGTAAGATAAATTTATTTGGCACCATTTCCTCCTTTGACCATAATTCAACAAGTAAGTTTTCCTAAATTTTCATAGGGTTATATTGTATCAATGTCATCCTCTATAGCTTCCCCACCCGTTTAAACATATAAATATTATTTCATTTCCATTCCACCTCCTTATATCAAATCCCCTCCATTTTCCATCCCATCCACTTCAGGGCAAGGCCCCACTTCTACTCAACCACACATTGCCACTTACCAAAGGAAGCCTAAGACTTTTCTAATCTCTCCCAAGATTTTCCAAGTAGAATAAAGAACTATGTAGTGTTCATTTGTTTATATAGGTACTCTTTGTGATGAATCATAGCAAGAACAATAGAGGTAGTCTCATTTGTATTTAATGATATTGACGAGGAATAGGAGCATCCAAGGACAATGAAAGAAGAAGAACAAAGGGTTGAAATTGAAATAATTGATATAACAGAAGAATATTAAGCCAAAATAAATTAGGGATGGAAAATAGATATAATTATATATAAGGATAAAAAAAATATTACTAAATAATAAAATATAGGACTTAATAAGGTAGTGTCTTATTTCACCTCCTCCCTTACAATTGTAAATACTAGTTTTGTCAATTTATCATCTACTAGTCTAGTTGTCTCACTCCTCACACCATATTATTCATTGAAATAGTATTGATTAAAAAGTGATCCATTTTATGTCCATTATAATATTAATTTAAGGATGCAAGAAACTTCTAGTTCCTCTGATTCTTTAATTCTTTCAAGTAAAGATTTAATTACCACCAAACCCCAAGCCCCTAAAAGGAGGGTCCATTTTGATAACTTGTTGACTATTTCATTTTTGATACCTAAGAACCACCTGTACCCTCATGGTAATCTAAAAAATTGTACGTGTATATTATTTATTCTAATTAGATCAATTATTCCATTATGACCACCTCAAATACTTTAGGACAAACAATGTATGTTGTAGAGACTACACTTTAAAGAGATATCTTATGATGGAACAGGGTCAGTCATCTAGCTCTTCAACTACATATCCAAATAACTATTTTAATTATTAAAAAATGATGCATCCCACCTTTCACCATTATAGAGAACACTCATCTTGAATAATAAGGATAAATCATTGTCAATTATTTAGTCAAACAGTCCCTAAAATGAAAAAAATATGATAGGGTTGGTGATAAAAAATACCAATAATAAGTACATGCATTGATAAGTAATATATAAATATTTAAAGGGTGAGGAAAAGGAATTAGTTAAAAATTAGAGGATTGGAAATAATACTGGAGTGAAGTGATAGATTTTTCCCCTTGGTAAAAAAACATAAAAGAAACCCCAATGGCCTCGATGAATATGAAGGGGAATTTTGTGCTTTAATGGACTAGATGGAAGTGGTTATGAAAGAGATGTACAAAATCAAATACCCATATAGAAAAATGTTTTTATAGGGGTATATTATTTAATATTTAAAATAAATAGCGTATAATGTTTAGAGTGGAACAAAGAAATAATATAATATCCTAAGCACAATAAGGACCTCAAGGGGTGAGTCCCTACCTCATTGGGGAAGGGAATTTACTTTCTATATCCAACTGAATGAATAAAATAATATCCTTAACATTTTGATAACTTATGTAATAAATAATATCTATAATCATTTGAATCTAATGACTTCCTAGGAAGTCATGTTGGCCTTAAATTATATGATTTCTAAAAGACATAGTGCCTTTAATTGACACTAAAAGAAAAAGGATTTGGTAGCCCAATTTTTCAAACAATAAATAGAGGCATATAAATTTTGAAGGATATGAGGGTTACACCTATAATTTCCTCCATAAGGTAATTGGTAAATAGGCCCAATTTCAAAGGGTTACTTAGAGCCATTATAGAAATATTCCATGTCGAGGTAGAAGACATGATACATAAGACTACTAAAGAGATTTTATATCTTATAAAAATTTTAAGGGATAGTGAAATTAAGGTATAGGTCCTCAAAGATGAATTCAAAGCCTATAAAATTAATCAGAAGAGTTTAATGGATGAAATCAAATGAATATTCAATCCATCCACACCACTTATGTATTATATGAATAGCTCAATATTGTTGAGGAAACTGCTACAAGATCTTAATGTACATTACCAGTTCCTCCTTTAGTCACCTAGCTTCAATTTCTAGCTCATGTAATGGTGCAAATCAGTACTAAGCCCAATTAAATTAACTCTTCAGATGTATATCCTTAGTCTATATTTATAACTACATTAAACATGTGTTCTCAACATCTTGTAGTAGTGATAAGTTGGCACCATGTGTTTGTGTGTGTGTGTGTGCGTGTGTGTGTGCATGTGCGTGTGTGTGTGTGTGTGTGTGTGTGTGTGTGTGCGTGTTCGTGTGCGTGTGCGTGTGTGTGTGTGTGTGTGCGTGTGCGTGTGTGTGTGCGCGCGCGCGCGCGCATGTGTGTGTGTGTGTGTGTGTGTGTGTGTGTGTGTGTGTGTGTGTGTGTGTGTGTGTGTGTGTGTGTGTGTGTGTGTGTGTGTGTGTGTGTGTGTGTGTGTGTGTGTGTGTGTGTGTGTGTGTGTGTGTGTGTGTGTGTGTGTGTGTGTGTGTGTATTACAATATAAAAATACTTGGGTATCTATTATTTTTAGTCATATATATGTATTTATATTATGATAATGTAATTTTGGCCAACTTTCTTTTATTATGCTATACATGCATATTCTACATAGATTGTAACTCATGAGCATATAATTGTAAGTGTAAAACTATATATTTACTGGAAAATGATGAAACCACTCCCAAAAATTATATATACTCATATCACCCTAATTCCAAAAGGAAGAGAATTTTTGGTATTAAGGTCAATAATAAATTCCATGGATTATTGTACAAGATTGACTTGATGTTCATTCCTTATTCTTATACAAACCATGTTAGTTATTGAAGAAGATCCATCATTATGGTATTATAGTATTTGGGTTGTGTATAAGTGTTATATTATTATTCATATTATATAGTAGTTAATTTATATGATTTTGTGTTTAATAATAATAACAATTTCCCTTAGAATATGTATAACTTCAATCACACATCAACAAAAACCTTTGATTATGAGCATTAAAGTTAGTTGTATTTTTTTTTAATTCAACTCCTATGTTTTTATATTTTATGTGAAAATAGTAACTTGAAACAAGTACTAGTTACATATCACTTGTCCAACCAATAGTGTACAATATATTTTGGAAGGGTTTCATTTTTATTTGATTCACAAATCTAATTTTCTTCC
>JARHVA010004125.1:1152500-1155000 GCA_037957365.1 Torreya grandis
AATAAGAAATAAAAGAGGTAAATGGATGGAATAATTACAACAATTTGATATCAAAATCAAACCCATCATGTTTGTATGAGGACAACGGATTATCCAACTCATGATAAGATGAATCCATGTATTCACATTGATTAGTTTAATTAAACATAGGTAGGTGGTGGTGACTAGGGAACCCACATTATCCATTACCTAGTCACATGTTTATCTCCCATTGATTTGAACAAAGATCAAATGTAATCCCTTAGGATCAACTCATTCCATTACATGATAAAAAGAGGTGTGGTCTATAAGAAAATTTATGAATGGATATACTTGTAATATGCCACAAAAAAAGAGGATATATATATATATATATATATATATATATATATATATATCTTCTACAATTTTCTTTACATAATAGGTAGTGGAAATCCTTCAAGAAATGAAACTATTCAAAAAATATTAATAAAGGGATACTACTAGCCTATAAATTTTAGGGATGTTCAGAACCATGTCAAAATGTACCATGAATTTCAAGTATTTAGGAAATGATAATTTCATGTTACCATGCCTTTATAACCAATTATTGAGGGACTTCATTTTTCATAATGGGGCTTTGAGTTCATTAGATTGATAAATATAAACACTTCAACAATGCATAAGTTTATCTTGGTAGCCATCGATTACTAAACTAGATGGATAGAAGATGTGGTTAAAAAAAATTCAAAGCTCAAGATGTCATCAATTTTATAGAAGAAAGCATACTGACCAAGTTTGAGACATGAACTTACTTTTTATGTGATAATGTTCCAACTTTTCAATCAGTTGAATTTATAGAATGAGTCAATGATAATCAAATTATAACCAAGTTTCCATCAAACTATTATCCACAAAGGGATGGAAATTTTTATTTTACCAACAATAATTTCATGAATGCTATCAATAAATCAACACAACATAAAAAAGTAAAATGGCACCTTCAATTAAATTATGAACCACAAGTAGATGGAATAAGGCATAAGAAGTCACTGAAGTCTTAATTTTACCTCTTGGAACTAGTGTAAAGATATATTTTTGGCATAATTTAGATAGGTCACAAGCATATGTGTCATCTACCATCACTTGATAAGCATTATAAGATATCTTAGTGTGTCAATTAGAGACTTTGAGACAATATTCCAAAATATGTATAACCAATTTCAAAATAACTAAAGACCCAATATTGCATTATCCCATCTAAAAGTACAAGAATGCCTTGGACTCTTTGATAACTATGTCACTTTACATAAAACCTAATATTAACTAACTATTGTTGGATTATTTTGAAGCTATAAATATTGGTAGGTATTTCAATCTTAGTTACAAGATTTGGCCATGCCTAATATTAGTCATAACTTATTAGCCCTTAATTCTACTCCAAATGCTAATTGAAATAGTAAGGATAATAATCAGATCTTGGTGTATACATAGTTTCATTAATCCTATGCACCACATATCGATAACCTAATATTTATGAATAATATTTTATCTACACCTTATCATCAAAACTATAACTAAGACTTGATAGATGTTAATACTACTACCACACAAAATGTTGCTTATGATTCTATAAATGTAGCCTTGGATGTGATCCAAGGGATGGTATAAAATCTAAGAAATAAGTTCATTCACTTATATAAATGACTGGGAAACATCCTAGGTAATAATATTAATTCAAACTTCACATTCCATATGTGTAACATGCCTTTCAATATATCTATAAAAGACATAGAACAGTACTTCCCTAATAAGTTGCCTAAGAACATATCTTGGAAGTAAAAATGCCTATTTAGTGTCAATTTCACATTACAACACTAAATGGTTATTTGTATAATATTTATTTATGCACTTATTTTAAAATATTTCAAAATGAAATAGATAGTTTTAAATCTTCTCCAAATTAGTTGGATCCATCTTTTTCCAATTCTTCAAATCCCTCTAGTATTAGAATGATGTTCAAGGAATAAGAGTTCCCTTTCCCAATCAACGATGAGAATAAGATAGAATATAATACATAAAAATTAATGCCTTTAAATTTCAAAAAATAAATACTTACAATCTGAGAACTAATTTACAAAAGCATCTCATGACTTCCACACCTAAAAATCACATGGTAGTTTTTCCTCTAGATCTAAAGGTTAATAATAAACCACACCTTAATAGGGAAATGATCAGTAATAGGTTACTAATCCATATGAAATAAATAGATACAAATTTTTTTATGGTATGAAAATAATTAAGGAAATCATTAGCCTTCAAGAGTTGTCTCAGATTATCAAGTAAAGATAGTTGTTATTGAAATTGCTGACTAGAAAGCCATTCACAGATAATTCCAAAGTTTCACATATTAATATGATTGATAATCAACATAAACTTAAGATAGCACCATTTTTTTAAATATCATAATGTTTGGGAAAAAAATTCATAATTATATGGTAGACTCAGGCACTTCCAGCAATGTCATGCCTATAACTATGTA
>JARHVA010004125.1:1160000-1355000 GCA_037957365.1 Torreya grandis
ATATTTTTATAATTTGATTTCATAAATAGTTGTTCTTCTTTCTAGACTAGTTGCTTATGTTTCAGAACAACCCAATAAATTTGTTATTCTAGAGTCATAAAAAGACATCCCAAAAGATAAGGAAGAGGTACACAAATATAATTTACCAAGATTTGTTCTTGCAGTACTTGGGAGATCCTAAATTAATGTGTGTGCTATGTTTTAGCCAAGTCATCCACGATAGATTGTTGTATCTTCAAAGTAGGTATCTAAATCATTTAACCTCATAAATGGCCTTGTTGAGAATCTTGTCATGGTGTCATGTTTTGGTGTATTCAAGTTGATTGAAGGTTTAAATAAGGTATTAGGAAATTTTGTAAAGTTTAAGGTAACTTTGGGCATTTTAAGGTTATTTTACATAAGCCAAGATATATCTAATCCATGATTAAAATAATTGATGTTATGATATTTCAAGATGATATAGTGTTCTAAAGTGGATGATGGATATAGAAACATAGTTAGTAAGATGGAAACATTCCCATTTCAAGCCTAAATAAAGTTTAAGGTATTTTTATGGAAATTATGGTTTAAATTTGCTTTGATCTATTGTTTATTTCAAGTTTAGAAGGTGACTCCTTTGAGGGAAATCAAATGTGAGGAGTTAACAACATGATTAGATTTCAAAGGAGGTCCTTTAGTCAATTTCAAACTTAGTAAATATCATGTTGTACTTCATTCCTCCATACACTTTGCCATGATGTCAATTCCACCCATTTCTAATGTATACTCACCTTTGTAACTTCTTATTTTATTACTTTAACTCATAAAAATAATATAATGTGATAAATACTAGGAAAGGTAGATAAAAAGGAATCCTTGTAATGTTAAACTATCATTTTATTAATTCAATAAAGACTTCATTGGCACCTTGTACATATCTACAATAGGGCATCCTTCCAAATGAGTAGGTTCTCTAGTAAAAAAAACATTTTAGATGAGATTATGTAGGTTATTACATTGAATTAGGTGTATCTAGCGAATTGAAGCATGACTTAAGGTTATAATATCCTAATACAACCTCATATAGCTTATAAGACTCAAAATCAAGCTCATATAGTGTTTGAAATTCCAAACAAGGGGAAAACCCACTCAAAAACTCTATTGGGTAATTAGTAGAGTGAAGAATGTCATTTTGTTGAAGATGTTTTTGTGGAGGTGAAGAAAATTATCATGTCATGTGCTCTTAGGGAAAGGACACTAACCCTATGCCTTTCCAATCTATTATAGTAGTTCAAAGTTTAATGGACTAGAATTTTATAAGTCATCTCTTCAAGTATGTTGCCTCTAAGACCCTTTAAAACCCTAAGTGCTCAGGTTTGGGGAGTTTAAATGCATTTCTCATATTTTTGATGTTGTTGGTTCCTAGTTGCATACCTCATATAGTAGGCCTTATATACTTGTGATAAAATGGCAAGCAGTGATGAAAAATTGCTAGTATATCATTGTGGCTAGGGAAGGGTTTGATATCGAGATTATACTGAATGCACAAATTGACTAAGAGGCACCTACAAAGGGTATGGTCAGCTCCCTGCTACTTATCACTCTACCTAAACCAAGGTGAGAGGACCTTTGGGGCACATTGCTCACATGGAGAGATTCTTAAATTGATCCTTTATGGGGATTCTTGGCACAAGGAACAAATATAACCATGTCATAACCATGTTTTCACAATTCACCCATGAAGGGTTGTCATGAAAAATGCACAAATGCTCTAAATTATATACAAGATACTAAAGATAGATGAAATTATGAATACAATCTTAATTTTAAATAATTTTCAACTATAGGGGTTGAATAAAAGATTACAATGCTGGGATTTAAGACACAAACTTCAAACACATATTTAGATATGCAATATCTTATGCATTGGTAAGGAAAATAACACTTGTAGTATGAAACAAGGTGAATTATTTATAGGGTAGGATAGGGTAGGATAAGTTAGATAATTAAAAATAAGGAAGTAGGTGTGCTAGTTATTTCTAAACATTAGGATATCTAGAATTTTTTCATGACACTATTCCTTAGCAAAGATGAAGAAAAACATGAAACAAGAGATAATGGTAAATACCAAATGATTCTTTAGAGACTAAAACATACACAAAAGCTAATCCTTCAAATGATTTTCCCTATCAAATCCATAAACTTAAGGTGACCTAACAAGTTAATTACTAATAGATTCCTAAATAATTTAGAAAGGGATTTATAATCCAAATCAAAACCTAAAACGATAACTAATAATGCACATTAAATAGGATATACAGTCAATAATATTAGCAAAATAGATTGCTGCACTTCATCAACATGAAACAACATAGAAGCACAAACATTTTTATTAACCTAATAATAAATATTACACACATTATTAATTTAAAATGATTCCATGGGAACAAGGATGGTGAGATTTATCTTTTGAGAAGGGAAACATAAACATTCTCTCAAAGCTTGCTAATGGTTGTACAATTACAACCACCTTAACAAGGGAGACAAAATCTACACACAACAATTGATCCCAAAAAACATTTTTAGAAAACCTAGACTTAGAGAGAGTGGACACCTAAAATAGTGACCAAAAACAACCAAATTAGTGCTCAACAACCTCAAAATAGAATAAATACCATTTATTTATACATTCTAATCCCTTTTCAATTATGTGACTATGGATCAAAATATTTAAAATTATATAATCATTCCTCAAATCCACCAAGGTGCTTCCATTTGGAAAATATTCCCAACCACACCCAAAATTTTCATCCATTAATAAGAAAATCATGGATATAATTTCCTCTATAAGTTATGCTGAATATTTTGCATCAAACTATTTGATTTCTTGACTAGAACTGTTGGCGAACACGAGCTAGAAGGTGGAAATTCATGATGGAGGCAAAAAAAATCATTTCTCATCATATCAAACTACCTAAAGATGATATTAAACATGAAATAGAGGGATAAAAATAGTGTAAGGAGCCAAATAAACTTTATCCTCATGTACAATCATTTAAGGATACTCTCGATCACTTGCTTTTATAGAAAGAAACTTTTGGAAAGATCTTCTTCTTTTGATGCCATGAAATAGCGTGCTCTTGTAATCATTTCCTAAGAATATTACAAATCCATAGCTATTCAAATTATCTTCTTTGGAGTGGCCCACCTTGGATTTGTAAGCCTAAAATTTCTCTCTCATGGAGGAAATTAGACAAGAACAATAATGAAAAAATT
This sequence comes from Torreya grandis, assembly GCA_037957365.1. NCBI lineage: Eukaryota > Viridiplantae > Streptophyta > Pinopsida > Cupressales > Taxaceae > Torreya > Torreya grandis. Next base: position 1,163,256 of record JARHVA010004125.1, read on the forward strand.
CAAAATACTTAGGTCATCTTCAACCTTTTTAATTTTGGCTTCTACTTGTTTTTCACATTTCACATTTTGGCATTTTTTATTTTTCACATATTTCCTTTTAGGGTTTCCCTCATATACCATTTAATGAAAAAATGTATTATTTCACTTTTGACTTATAGGATAATTTTTTTACCCCACTTGGAAAATTCACAAATTTTGCAATTGGTACTTATGGTACCCTTGGGAATTTCCCCTAGAGAATTATCAAATGAGCACATAAGGTTTAGTAAACCCACTTTGAATTATAATACATTGTGAATAGTCTATTCATTCATATAACATCCCTTCTCATATAGGCTTTACCTGAGATCTATACAAAACCAATGACATCTAAATGTCTGACCTCTATGCCATTTTTAACATCCTTAGGAGCTAAATCATGAGCTTTTGGATAAGTGGAAACATGACTCTTCAATCAAAATTGTAATTGTTTTTAAAATCCTAGACTTATTATGTAGCTAGCATGAATCATCTACAACTTTCCTAGTCAATCTCTCCCAGGATAGTGTCATTATAGCACATGGATGCTCCTCTTTCATCCCAGGTCTTTTGGCAAGTCATCTATCACTCACATTGGTGATCTTGAAGCATAACCAAAAATGAAACATTGATCTAGATCCAAAGGATCAAGTGCCATTGGCTGTCCACTATGGATTAAATATGATGTCCACGTGCCCATCATTTGATATCCACATGAACATATTTCATGGGCACATGGCCATTAACTTTAAGCCCCAATATATAATCACCTAGATTATTTGGGACATTTATGCACCCATCATTTAACATTCACATGATGATAAATGACATTCATGCAACCATCAAATTTAAGACCTTAATCGATAATTGTCATGTCTTAAATTTACATCTGCATGCCTATCATTTGATGTTTGTGTGACCATCAATGAAGTCCATATGACCATATAATTTTAACTCCATTGAATGATCAATAAGCCTAATTTTGATTTTTTTATGACCATCAAATATGTCTGCATGGCCATCACACTATGGGTTCCACTCATTAAGAGTTCCACATGTATCCTCTTAAAATTCCTTTGTATGTTACTTTGACTTTGTTAACCCTTGTATGCCATTGGATCATCTTCCTTCACTTTGGTGTGCACTAGTCAATCTCAATTCACCAACTAAGTTGTGATTAGCTAAAAACAAACAAGGGGAATTACCATGTTTTGAGCTTGGGGCATTTGTCTTTCAAAACATTTCTCTTTATAATTCCCATCATTATCATCCCTATCTTGGCATCAATTCTTACAGGCTTTTTGTTCTTATCACTTTGGAACTTTTGATTATGGGCCCTCTGTTTATCAAGAGAATTGTTTCAAACATTCAGTCTAAAATAATTTCCTCAAAGAAATTGACCTTTGCACTTTCTCACAAAAATTGAGTCTTTGGTATTTTGTCATCATCGAGACAATTATTTCAGACATTTTATCCAAAATGATTTTTGTATAGAAATTGAACTTGGATTTTTCTCTAAAGAAATTGAGCTTACACTTTTGCTGAAGAAATTTTGATTTGAAATATTTGCCAAACAAAGGACTTTTGTTGATCTTTAATTGTGTGTAAAATTCTAGAAGGAAAAGGACCTACAAACTTTTACACCAAGTGTAAAGAAAAAGGGACCAAGATTTATTTGGACCATGATAACAAATGAAGTGGACCCTAAGAATTAACTAGAACATGTAAATAAAATAAAAGGGACCAATCTATTGGAAGTATAAGGGATCAAACATGACATTTTTTATTAAGGTTTGTTCATGTTAATAAACATGACCAAGACTTAATATAAAAAGTACAACTAAGTCCATATAATATTAAAACATTCCCACTTAATATTGATTTTAAATCTGGGGGTCTAGTCTAGGGTAATTGGATCAAGTCTTTCTACATCTTTATCCTCCATTTGTAGTGATCATGAGGAGAAGGATTTCTCCCTATCTATTTAAATGTCATTTTTTATTTTTCTTCTTGTTAATTCTAGTTTTATTTTTTAATGTGGTTCACATAGATATATATAAGGAATGAGAAGAGATCACATGGATAGTTATGTGTCCTCATATTAAAATTTTTACATTCTCTTTCTTCGTTGAAAGTTCTCAGAATTTGGTTTCCCATATATCGATTTATTTTAAAAATCATAGGTTCTTAATTTATTTCTCATGGTGTTCATATAAAAATATAAAATTCCTTGTATAATTGTTTTTGAGAACACTTACCTTTTGTGTATGGTGATGATGTAAATAAGAATGGATGCATAAATGTTTTTAGTCTCCCTTTTTGTAAAGACTATGTGTAAGTTAATGATAAATTTTGTGCATCAGGGAAGCATCTAAGAAGGGTAAGTTATTATCTAAATTAATTACATTAATGATATTAATGCTTCCAACAAAATTAATGATATGGGAATGAAACTATTAAATATTATTTTATCTTTATTAGTATCATATATTAGTGTTAACTACATACATTTTCCAATATTTCAGCTTAATAGGAGGAAAACTAAATTTTGATTTTCTTGAAATTATGATTTAAAAAGATAATAAAGATAGAAGAATGTGTAAATTATCCCATTTATATCCATTTTGTCTATTTTTAGATGACCTCTTTGAAATATATTAATATGGATATTAAACATAAAGCAACCAACCATTTAGTTTCATCATCTATACAAGATTTGACCACCTTAATAGCATCCAAGATTAGAAAATTGGTGAACATAGAAAACACATCAAATTTAACTAAAATTTAATAAGACTTCACTTGGATTCATTAATAAAATCAACCAAATATGTTGAGTAGTTCATAAAATAAGAATAATAATCCACCAATGGTCTTATCCTATTTTCTATGAATGAAGATAATTATGTGGAGGGTGAGTCAAACATATCCAAAATTACAGATAATAGAATATATTAATTATAAATTTTAGGAGTGTCACAAATTCTTTAAATGATTTATTTTATGATGACCAAAATCTTCCTAACACTCTCTTCCAAATAATAGGTTTTTAACAACTTGGAACCCTTCTTATCCATTAATAAAATGGGGTTATAATCAAGTTTTCTATAACTCCGACTATTGTGTAAATGGTCCAATAATTTGGCAACATAGTCCTCACATTTTAGAACAACTATTACATAACCATTATTAGCTTTAGTCACCATAATATACTTGTTTCCAATTAGTTAATAAAACTATTTTCATTCTAAATGATATTTCTCTTCCAAAGTTATTTCACTTTTACAAATTGAAAAGGAAACTCTTGTAGCTTAACAATTGATATCACATCATTAATACTCTAATTAAAACCTCAAGCTATTTCACATGAAGTATTATTGGGATATAATCCTACTCAATGGCTCTATGTCCACAATAATTATGGCATGAAATGATATTTCCAGATTACCAAAAAGTAATGGACAAATTTTAGGATACAATGAAAAAATAATTTTGTCAATAATGCTTAATAATAGTAAATATTTCTTCGTGGCATTTAATAGACATATTAATAACACCCTCTCCCATTTTAATTGAATACCAACCACTAAAGGAACAATATGTGATCTATAATATTTTTTTTAGAACTATCTAATTTGACTTACACTTCGTGCTTTATATCATAATAAAAATTAAGCATAACTACCAATTCATTTCCCACTTATCCCACAATCTCTTATATATTTCTATGTAAGTGTTTTTGACAACTAATTTTAGACTAGATAAATGCATGCAATTTATTTAGGCTATATGTGTGTGTCTTTAGGCTATTTTTTTAAGAATAAACACATGAAAGGTTTGTAGATAATATTATTTTGTTTAAATGCAAGTATTTTTTTATCTTTTAAATATATTTAGAATAATCTATTTTACATATTAAAAAAACCATGTTCACATTTAGTTCTATAAATACATTTTATTAAATCATTTTCTTTGTTAAGGAGAATAAGATAAATAAATAGAAGATCCAACAAATCAATATAATGAGTTTTTTTGTCTTTGCATTATCTATTTAATATTATTTGTGAGTTATTTTTTAATTAAATTTTGATTCCATTGAATAATGATGTTTTTAATTTATCAAAAAAACTTAAATTGGTATCATAAAATGGTTTGGGTTGTAGTTTTTTGGTTAAAATATTTAGAAAAATAAACCATGATGAAATCTACCCCTCTTCACATTTTATAATTTAGTGGAAATTAATGACTATTGAATAATTGATATGACGAGTCTTTTGAAAATTAAAACCTTATGGGAGGTTTTCCAAAATAGTTATGAATATCCAACTGATTGGGACATTATTCCATCTAATGAAAAATGCACCAATAACTAAAGAAGAAGAACTCAAAAGTTTTTTTTATACTAGACAACTCTAGAGAAGAGTGCATTTCAAATAATTATAGGTGTAAACATATCTAAGGATTTTTGGAGGACATTACAAGAAGCTTACCAAGGTAGTGAACAAGTTAGAGTTGTTATGTTGTACTATTTGAAGATAGAATTTGAGAATTTTAAGATGTAATAAGATAATAAATGTATTAATAATTCTTATCAAAGCCTAAAGTTAAAACATAATTTGTTTAGGGTTGGATAGGTGTGTCAAAATAAACACAAGTTAGTGTTTGATGATAAGTATTATAAAATATATGAAAATAATAATGGAAACAAGGTTTGCTTATTATTGGTAAGCATCATAATTTTTAAATGGCCTTACCCTTTTCAACTGGAGATTATTATAAAAAAATTAAAGAACATTGAGGCTCCTTTACCAATAGAAAATCAAGGGCTACAAAAATTCTATTAAAACATTGTAACCCACTTGTAGAACACATAGGAATAAAAAAAAAAAAAACTATGATCCTCCCATTTCATTTTCTTTCTGATATCTGAGAATAATATCTAGTTGTTCCAACTCTTTAATATATATTCCTCCAATTTTTTCTCACAATCATCCATTATCCTCTTTTCCTTGCCATCATCTATAAAAGATTTTAATTTCTTTATTGTTTCCTATAGAAAATATGCTATTTTAGTTAGATCTAGTTGAATATTCTATGATCTTATAATATTATTAGTCCATAAAGCTATTTTATCACATTCATTTCTCAAAAGTGGGGATATGATTGTTCACCATCTACCCGTGACACTATCAACATTTCATACATTTTACAATGCCAACATAATAAACAATTTGACATCTTTTAGCCTCTACTATTCCTATTCACCTGAGTTAAATTTGTTAGTATCATTTTCCATGGCTATCAGTCCTCTTTCTACCATTAAAAATAAATCAATGTTCAAAACCCCATAAGACATGTTCAAAATCCTAAAACATTTGTGTAAGGTTTATTATTTCAATGAGTTTAAAGGAAATAAGGTTGTTACAGTATTACCTATGTCTATGAATATTATATTCCCATTGAATTTTGGATAACATAATAACAACCTCATCAATATGACATATGAAGATAAGAGTTAATAGTGGCATTTAAAATATGGACACTTAAATTTTCAATAAATAAAGTAACTAACATCACATGAATTGTTCTTTGGTTTTATAAAGGTTTAAGAGCACAAGGATATTTATGAATGTTGAATTAATGGAAAATGTGGAAGAGAAAAAAATTATGAAAGGAAATGCATATAGGGGTCAACATCCACTTCAATTGGTCCATTATAATATTTTTTTTCCTATGAAAATAAAATGTTTGGTTAAATCATCATATTTCAATAAATTTATTAATGATTACTCTTGAAAGTGTTGGGATTTTTAATTTTTGGCATAAAAGTGAAACATTTGATACATTAAAGAGGTTTAAGGATATGGTAGAGAATGATAGTTGTTACATAATAAAGTGACTAAGGAGTGACCCTAAAGGTGAATTTTATCAAAATATTTTATAATTTTTTTTATTTCAATGGTATCAAAAGGCAAATCATGACTACTTACACTCGAAAACAAAATGGTGTAGTTGAAATGACTAATTATACATTGGTTTGAATGGAAATGAATATGGTATGATCAAAAGGATTAAGCAATTCTATTGGAGGTGATGTAGTTTTTAGAAAAATATATTATCAATTGGAGTCCTACTTGTGCACTTGAAAACATTACTCCATATGAAGCATGGTATGAAAAGAAGCTTAATGTCAAATATTTCAAAGATTTTGGTTATTTAGCCTATATTCATGTAGTTGATTTTATATAAAAAAAATTTAGATCCAAATAGTAAGATTTGTGATTTTATGGTTACAATGAACATTTCAAAGCTTGTAGGATTTATAATCCTCTAACTAATAATTTTTTTATGTCAATAGATAATTTTGATGAAGGGGTAGTGTATGATCATAACAAAGATAAAAGTCATATTTAGAAGTCTAACATTTTTTTTAATCATGGTATTTTTCATGATATTATTGATGAAAACCCTACTAGCATTTTACAACTTATACAAGTCCACAAGGAAACCTCTCATTTAATTATTTACTTTCAAGTCCAAGTGTAGTTACAAGTCCTAGTTATTTATGCAAGGTAATATGATCAAGTGAAATTTATTAGAGTAAATGAAGTCATGGATATGAGTAAGGTCCAATATGTGAGGTAGTAAATTATTCTTTATTTACACAAACTAATTTTCAGCCATCATGTTTTTAATATGCAAGCAATAATAATGTTTGGGTGAAAGCAATGAATGAATGAATAGATTACTTTCACATTAATTATAGTTTGATAACATACGTAACTTAAAAATGAAAATAAGTGTATTACATACATAATTAATATACAATACTAAATAAAAAAATTGATGGTAGTGTTGAAAGACAAAGAAAATATATAGGCAAAAGGCTTCACTCAAAGATGTGGCATAGATTATAAAGAGACATTTATGATTGTGGAAAGATAAAAGACCATTAAATTGGTGATTTCACTAACATATCAATAGAAAGGGATAAAATGTGACATGGATGAAAAAATTGTCTTATTGAATGGGCACTTATAGTAAAAACTCTATGTACAATAGAGACAGAGTTTTATAGTATAGGGTAAAAATGACCATGTTTACATGTTGAAGAAGGTTTTGTATAGACTCAAGAAATCACCAAGAGTATGGTATGCCAAATTGAATGATATTTTCAATACAATTGGTTAAAAGGAATCATGAATGATCCTTTTTGTTACTACAACCAATAAGTTAATCATATCATCATTGTAAGTTTGTATATTGATGATGATTTGTATATGTGTTTAAGTTTTAATATGAAATATGATTTCAATGTTTATATGATGTATGAATTTGAAATTAAATAATTATGTATCATGCCATAATTCATAGGGATGGAGGTTCATCAAATTAAGGATGTAATCTTGATTTGTCAAACAATTTATGTGAAGGGTATGTTGATGAAATTGAGTATTGTTGATTGTAAACTAGTCCCCACTTCACCTTATCATGGATTTATGTTATATAGAGAAAATGGTGTTAAATTTTTTTATGATACAACTTATAGAGGTATTGTTGGAAGCTTAGTGTTTCTAATTCACATAAGACCAAATAATGACTATTTATTTTTTGTTATTTCAAGGTATGTGTTTGAACAGTCCAAAAAAACTATGAAGCTATCCAAGAGTATTTTGAGTTATGTTAAAGGTAATATCAATTTCATTATTATTTATTATGGCAATAAAAAAAATCTTGTTGGTTTTAGTGATTGTGATTGGGGAGTTAGTCTCAATGATCAAAAATTAACATCCAAAAATTATTTTTCACTTGTTTTAGGTTTCATTACATGAAGATCAAAGAAGTAATGTTTAGCTTCTCATTCATCCTAAAATTTAGAATATATTGTAGTCTCTTCATCAAGTACACAAAAATTATGGCTCCAAAAAGTTGTAGAATAAATTGGGGGGAAATCAAATTAGCCTACAACTACTTTTTGTTATAATTTTAGTGATATTAAATTGGCCAATAATCTAGTCCATCACAATATGTCAAAACATTTTAATGTTAAGTTCCATTTCATTTCATATTTGGTTCAGGGGAAATTGGATTGAACCATATAAATACCTATGAATAACTTACATATATATTCACTAACGCAACTGTAAAATTTATGATTTTTAATGTTTGAGATCAAGTTATTTATTTTCTCAACATCAATGGGGAGAATGTTAGATATGTGTTATTAAACATTAGTTTTAGACTAGATAAATCCATTCAATTACTTTAGATCAGATCAGTGTATCTTTATACTAATTTTAGACAAAATAATCCATTAAATGGCTATAAATAAGATTAATATATTTTAATTCAAGTACTTTTTATTTTTATCTTATAAATCGATTTAGAATAATCTATTTTATTTATTAAAATGCCATATTCATGTGAAGCTTTATAAATAATTTTTATTATAACAATTTTTATTAAGGATCATGGGAAGTTAAAATAAAATAAATAGTAATTCAATAGAATGAATGTACTAATCTGAATTTTATACATTGTGTATGCATATTGGTTGTTAGTAATTTATTGCTTACAAGTTTTATCAAGTCAACAATGATTTATTTAATTTTTTAAAATTTATTTAGGTCAAATGAAACCTTGAAGACTCTAATGTAATTAGCAGTATTGTTGAATAACTTCAAATGATATGAGAGGCTTGTCTTCTCCTAAATGATTAGTAGGTCCTGGAAGAAGACAAAGCTAGGAGAAGTGATGCAGAAAAAATAGGCTAACCTTCTGGAGGCCATAAATTTTGACCCATAGATCCATTTGAGCTCTTTCACATGCCAAAATGACTATACTAAAAATTAAATTTCCATTCAAATAAGTTATACCTACCTAGGAATGTTTTAAAGTTTTTTTGGGGGCCATATGTGATCATTTGAGGGTCCAAAATTGTGATTTAATTATTTTTCATGTTTTTAATATTTTTAGAAATTGTATATTTTTAGGAATGGATTTGAACTTTAGTTGAATTTCATCCCATATTATAATTATAGTGATTAGGAGATTTTAGGAGATTTTTAGAGATGTGCATGCTTTCATGCAAATTTACTGCAAATAGAAACTCCTAAAAATATGCACTTTTTTGAGGTTTTAGTTTTTTTTTCAAATTTTGAATGTAAACTCTAATTTATGAGTTTAGAATTATTTAAGCATTGTTGGGTTTGTAATTATTTCAAGTCATTCAATACAAATCAATTTTGAGTTACTTTTTTAGATATTGGCCTATTGGTAAGAAGGTAGGATCCAGATAGATGAGATCTCCAACATCTTCTAATGGCAGTTCACTTATACAAATGGAAAATATAAATTTTGTAATGTTCAATTCAATAAAAAAATGTCGATGCTTAGAACTAAACCTAAAACCCCTACACATGATGTCATAATGAAATAGAATCTTACTCAGTACCTCTATGTGCACATGAATTATAACATCAAATGCTATTTAATGACTAGAAAATTAGAAATGCCTAAGTTTTAGTACATATCCCACATGTTTTTGGTCATTAATGCACAATAATAATATGGGATTGGGATATGTATTACTTTCAACCACTTCCTTTATAATTAAAAATCAAACACTATGGATAAAATGGATGTTTCCATAGGTGACTACTTCTAAAATGTTTATAAATAACCAAGTTTCCTTGAACTTCATTATTTATAGAATAATACATGGCTACTTGCATAAATGTAAATTAGGATGTAAAACTAGAATAACAACCACTACTTTATGGTCCCATTGAATATGGCCACCAAATAACAATTTACCATCGATATAGGGAGAGTGGTCACATTTTATATGGCCACCAAGCAATGGGTTACCATTGATATAGGGGAGAGATCTAACTAGGACTATAATTTTATAGTACCTATGTAAGTACGAAATATAAATATGTTAGATTGTGAAGAGATTTATTGATTCTTAATACCTTATAAAAGTTACATGTAGAAAAATTGTACGGTTTAAAAGTTGTATTCCAAATTTGTGACTTCCATAGTTAATAATTTGTAAACAAATACAAAATTTTTAGAATACTAATAGTAATTTAGAAGTTTAAAATTAAAATAAAATGACATGTAGCATCAATTTCCAATGGTGGCCTTGACTTAACTAGATGTCCCAATTGATGTACATGGATTACTAGTTACAAAAGAAATTGTAGATTAAATTAAAATGTTATTAATTATTTAATAAAAGTGAGTAGATGCACTTTCTTAAATAAAATATTAAAAAAATACCTATCACAAAAACTCAAATTAAATAACTAATTAGTTAAATAATTGAACATAAGGGAATACAAAATGGATGTCTTAATTTTAAAATAATGGTTCATCTTAATTTTATTTCTTGTTAAAACTCCTTTATTTAGATAATTTGAAAAAAAAGTAATTTTCATGTAATTTAAATGCCCAAAAAAAAATTAGTAATATAATTATGTGATCATTACTTGATTATATACACTATTTACATTAAAGTGCATAGTGATTAGATCCTCTCCCTTATATGATAATAATTAGATATGATATGGCCATATATTTATTAAAATAGACTATAGAATATTTAATTTATAAAATTAAAAAATTTGCATTATTAATTATGGGCCATAATCACTATGATACATGTCATTGTTAGAAGTTAAAGCATTGCATGGATGTCTATCTTTATAAATGTATGGATAGATGCATGTCTGAGGTAGAAACAATGAATGGTTCTTGAAATATTGTATCAACTAATATAAATAAATAGATGGAAATGCAAAAATGAAAAAATAAATGAATGGGAGTAACAATTTGACATCAAACCAACAACAACAAAAAATTAACAAAAACATAATGGTTAATCAATAAAAACATGTGGTTTTGAGGATTTTTATGGACTCAAAGGAATGGGAAGAGATATGGTACATATCTCATTGAATTAGATAAATAATATCATGAAGTGCAGAGAGTAGAGAACAAGAAAGTGATGAGGAGAGAGAAAAAGAAGGGGTTCTAGAAGAAAACAGAAAATAACAAGAATGTATGTGAACTAGTTAGTTGTTGGATTGTAATGGTGAAATTTTCATCCATGTCTACACTCCAAAACCATTAAGTCACATTGTCTATAGTGTGTGTATTATTTTAAGCATTATAATGTCTTCAAATTAGTGAAAAGAATGGGTTATTTATAGTGAATGTCTACAAACATATTTTTGAGTTGTTTTTAATATGTGTATGTGCCCAAACTAACCATCACATAACTAGAGGTTGTATGTAAGTGGATACCATCTACATGATTACACCATTGGATATCATACAAAGGTCTTTGACTGTTGGGTTGAGTGTGTGAGACTATTAAATTAATCAGTTATAGGATATGAAAGAAAATTTTGATTGAGTTAGTTACAAGTTCTAAAATATAAACTTGCACAAGATAGATGATGGGTTTAATGCAGATGTGAGAGAAGTACATCGATTGTCGATTTAGTTTGTTAGGATATCATTTGAGTCTATTTCAAGTTGTGAAAGAGAAATCTTACTTTTAAAGAGATATGTTACACAAAGGAAGAAGATCATGACGAGTAAAGTAATTGACATAGATGTTAAAAAAACTAAAAGAAAAAATTAAAACATGGTGGAAATTGACATAGATGTTAAAAAAATTCAAAGAAATATTTGAAATTATGGAGAATACACATGATGAACATGTTATAACCATGAGTCAAAAGGATGACTAAAAAATCATGATGGGTTCTTTGTCCCTGAAAGCAATGACATGTGCTTTCCATATATTACAAGAAATCAAAGGATGAGATCTTAGACAAGAAAATAAACAAACAAAGTTTATGGTGAAGGAAATATGTAAGCCAACTATTAATGTTATATTAGTTTGTGGTATGAATAGCCCACACTATATTATGAAAAGGATAGTGTTTTATAAATATATTTCGTAGGGGAGTATATTGAAGATGCCATGATGATAAATGTTACAATTAAGGGACTATGTGGAGTTGTAGATGACTATTACAGGGTTTTCCAAGAGAGGAAAAAGAGAAGAGGAAAGAATAAGATAAGGATCTAGGAATGTATGGTTTCAAAATTTATAGATCATTTTTTTCACCCAAAATTGTAGAAAGTGTGGTGAAAAAAGCTTCATGTGTTAAGGCTTGAAAGATAAGAGAATAAAAATATTATCATAAAACAAAATATGAGAGGTAAGTTTCCATGTGAGAAACTCAAGTCTGCTTTCATAAGTATTAAGGATAATGATATGCATGAGGAGAAAATAATTTGCATGAAAGAAAACAAGAGAGTGAGTTTTCCATTTAAGAATCCTAATCCTATTTTCTAAAATACCAAGGTAAAGGAAAGTTGTGAGAAACACATAGATGAAGGAATCCTCATGCAAGAGCATATAAATGATATAGACATTGAAATAGAATATAGATTCCCATTATTTAATGATGGTAAATATATTTTGGTATGCTATTAGTGGTAAAAGGATAATCATCTTCAGTAAGTGAAGGCAATGCATTTGACATTTCTCTTTTGGAGGGAATAAAAGTTGAGCACAACCAAGAAAAGGTACATTCTTCCTTGAAGGAAGTGATAGAGGTGAATGAAGAGAGCAACAATTATGAGTTCTTAGTTTTATTGAAGAAAATAACAAAGGTGCTTGATGTGTAAGTTAGTGCACATGGTAGAGAATGGTTAAAGACTATCTATGTGAATAATAAGGAAATGAAAATAAGAATGAGGAGAGGATAGCCACAGAGGTTGTTGAAAATTGGCCTTTAAGAATCCATCACAAGGGAGAAAGTTGTGATGAGTGTTTGATTAAAATAAAAGAGTTATACATCATGTCATTGGGGAAAGATGAAAAGCTATAAAATGTTTTTTTAGGAATTCATTATTCCCTTACAATTTTTGTTTATTGTGCAGGTCTAATAAATAAAGAGAGATATGGTGGACATGTTTCTACCAAGAGGAATGAAGGATGAAAGTGTTGTTTCATATGTGGGAGTAACCCACAAAGGTATTATAAAAGAGAAACTTACGAGTTAAGATTTACATTTTATTCATGTGGAAAGTGAGAGAGCAAGGTTATTTTCACATGACATGGAAGTGGTGAAGGAAGGAGATAACAATAATCCTAGAGTTGATAGAAATAGGATGAGACAGAGCATCTATTTTTTGAATCATTTAATATAAAGCTTAAATGAAGAGAATCAAGTGTTGATTATTATATCAGTCAATTTAGTTATGGAGATGGAATAAGCACCCGTGGGGAATATTAAGTGTCATGTTTTAAAACTAATAGATTATTGTAGTCAATGTGTAGGGGAAAATATATAGAAAATGGAGGAACTTAAATATAATTTTTGAGGGGAAAAGAGTGAGCCAATTGACTTTAAAATATGTGAGGAGAATCAAATAATTTATACATCAGTCAAAGCACATAATTAAAAAGAGTGTTTTAAGGCCTATTAATGAAAAAGTTAAAAACAAGGTGATGGTGGAAAGAGAGGAGATGATAGTCAAGAGATAAGAGGAGATAAAAATAGATAAGGATGACATAATAAAAAATCAAAAAATAGGATAGATAATGAGTAAACCAAGTTAAGAAAGTTATAGGAAGATGTGGTCAGTTAGTGGTAGGTTTAACTCCTCTAAATAAAGTATGATATAATAATAATATTGTCAACGAACATAGTTGAATGAAGGTGGAGTTTTTCCTTCAATAGGATAAATATAAAATAATATAGACCTTGGGTAAAGGAGGATGGACCATGGTCTATGTAACCATAAAAAGTGGAGTAAGTAAAGATGATGAGAAAAAAATAAGTCTTGGGTAGAGGAGGATGGTTTATGGTTAGTATATACCCAAAAGTGGATGGAAAACTAATTAAAAGAGTGAAAAATATATGAGTTATTTATTATTTTTGAAGGTAACATCATGGCCATTATGATTTGTGGTTAAAAGAGTGATTCTAAGTTACTTATTCCATCTATGTGAGCATATGGTAACATTTGAAAAACCTCAAGTGTCTGATGCAAGAATAATAAAGGGTGTCTATCATAGGAGCATCAAAGAGTTTATGAAATATTTCATAAAATAAAATAAAAATATAAAAAAATAAACATATAAAATAAATAGTTTAGAACAACAATTTGATAGAGAATTAACAACAATAAAACATCGATGTAATGTAACAATATATAAATAGAAACCCATGGTTTCAAATAATTTTATGGACTGGAAGTAATGGGAAGAGACATGTTACTTGTTATAATTATTTATGGAAATAATCTCATGAAGTGGGTGAAGAGAGAGGGATAAAGAGGTGATGGGTGGAGAGCATTTCAAGAGGAAAACATAAAACACAAGATTGTATGAAAAATAGTTACATTTTATATTATAATGGTGATGTTTTCCTCTATATTTACACTCTAAGACCCATAACACATGTATCTAATAATATTTATATTTTTTAAAACATTTTTATTTTTTCAAATAAATGAATAGTGTGGTATTTACGTTTAATGTCTACAAATAGATTTATGAGTTTCTATTTGTGTGCATGTGTGCTCGAACTAAGCATCACAAAATTATAGGTTGTCTTTAAGTGTATACCCTCTATGTGATTCTACCAATGTCCATATGTCCAAATTATCCTGGACTACATGAATATAAATTAATTTAAATTATATTTTACATAAAACTTATTTTTTGTATTTATTTTCTTCATGAGGTGTGTGTTGTGCCCCAGCACACCCAATTTCAAATTCTAAATAGGGACCCATTATTAGATGAAAATCTTCATGGTCTATATGAACCTTAGAATCCCAAATATTGAATTGATATATGCTACCAAAGGTTAGTTTTCATTTAATTTTATATATAAAAAAAATTCAAATCTTGGACATGGTATAAGATTATTCTATTTATCATCTTTTATTTTATTTCATGTGTTTATTTCAAGTTAAATTATTTTGATTTATTTGACTAATGGAGCTAATGATATTATTTTCTAGTAAATTTCAACTTTGGTATATTTGTAGGATTACTTTTGGGACTTAAAATTATTTCAAATTTTGTCTTTATCTAAATTCCTTTGTTATGTGTTCACATTATGTAAAATTCTATATTCTAGGGGCCATAGTTTATTGTAGAACTACATAACCTTAAGTGTTGTCCATGTGTTGACATAACAACTATTTTCAAGATGCAGTTTAATAGTCAAATGTATTTTCTTCACCTTTTGTCTAGTTTCCCAAAATTAAGACAAGTAGCATCATTGCCTCAACTTGGGAGCCCAAAAACAAATTAAAAATAAAAAATAAAATCTCAACTTTCTGGTATCCTGTGAAATAAATAGTGCCTATAATCATTTTAATCTCATAAATGTTTAGGAAGTTATGTGGGCCTTAAATTAAGTGCTTTATAAAATCATTAGTTTTTTTATTGGCAGTAGTAGATAAAGGATTCCATAGTCTAATTTATGAGCTAAGAAAAAAGAGGTCATATAAAATTTGAAGGATATGAGATTTAAATGTGTAATTACCTCTACATGGCAATTGGTTAATGTTAGAAGTACAATCACTGAGAGTGGGGCGGGGGTGAATTAGTGAGCCCAAATAATTCAACTTCAATTTTTATCTTTACAAATATTTAACCAGTTAACACAATTATTCATGAAGCATACACATCATTAATAACAATGATCAAGAGAAAAATACAAGATCAATCACATGACACATGACATATGTGGGAAACCCTCTTTGAAAATAAAACCTACTAGAACTAGCAATTAGAATATTGTCCTATAATAACAATAACCAATTTCTACCATCTAAAAATGATCAAAGAAATAAAATCCTTATTTAGTGAGATTATAATCCCACAAGGTGCTACCACACATGTCTAAATGAGCTATAGCAACAACTAGACCTTTTGGTAATTATAACCTTGGAAGGAGGATACAACCACCTTAGATGTTGAGCTGCCACAATAACACCTATGAACACATCCACCTTTGAACTGATGTCTGCAACACCTCATGATGGACCTTTGATTATCATTATTCACCTTTGCTCACACTCAATTTGCAAAAACACTATTCTTCCAACAAAATTATGACCTATAGGTTATAAAAATAATACTCAAAGTGATCTACTCTTAAAATAATCCTCAGAGAACTCTACCATTACTTCACTTCACAAAACACACACATAAGCCTCTCTTTAATCTCTCCAAGTCTATTACTTACAAATATGGAAATCATCATATTTGATCTTACTATTTATAGTGAAATCTTGATAATCAACATCTTGGTTGGCCATTAGGCATGCCTTAAACCTTAAGGAAACCCCCACATGAATACATAGCTCAATATATTATTCATAGGTTGCCTATAACATCTATTGGTCACGCTTAAGGAACTACATCTTTTAATAAGGCCCTTGTAGCCCATAGAGGTCTCATGTGAACCTATTCCATCCTTGAGATAACCATTGAGGAAAAAAGTAACACAAGACCACTTTTAAATACATGGGTCCACTCCATATGTCCCCTTCGACATCCTTAAATGATCACAATCAACTTAGCTCACCTTTATGTGTATTCAAACAACTCAAACATAGACCTTATATATAGAAACACCATTACCAAAAAAATAGTCAACTTATTAAGCATAGTTCATACTCAAGATAGATTAATTACACCTTAGAAATACTCATAGAGCATCCTTATGGAGTCTAAAACATGATCCAATAGATAAATCATCATGAGATAATGAAACAACATCAACCCAAGCTCAAACATCCTTCTTGGGTCACTTGCATAATAAGCAAAAACACATAGTCATCATTGAACAATATCTTTGAATGTACACACTTCCATATCTTCAAATTAGGTCTATTAAATACATCATAGAGTGCTCTTCATATTTTATTTTTATAACATAGCAAGGTTGACTTATATTGAAAGATATCGATAAAATATGGAGATCTAGTTTTTCCTTGTGTTAAATTCAAACATTTGGATAACAATAGTCATAATTAACCTTCAAACATAATTCTCACATCTCGTGTCCTCTTAGCTCAAATCAAATACACACCATTAATTTATTCTAATACTTAATACATAAGTACCAATGCTCTGACATCAAACCTTAGTCACATTGACCTCATCTCATGCAATCTTATAATGTTGACTATATTGACTCTATCGATCACTATAGATCAACCACATCTTTAATGATCAATGATTACCATTCGATCAATCTATAGAAATACCTACTTGCCTTTGGATATTTATCCTATAGCTTTGTTCAGTTGTTAAACATCATCCAACAATGTGTATCATTGATCTTATTTAGGCTTTAATGCTTTCAAAAATGACTATGAGGATCCTTTAAATATGTTTGAGTCTCTAGTTTTTATCCTTAATAACTTCTTCTGTGCTTCGATGCATGATCTTAAATTTGGACTAGATCATCTCCTCACATAGGAGAATCCAAAAAATTGATACAATTCTCTTGAAACCCTCATGCATGTGAGATATAACACCATTAAAATACATTCTCAAAATCTTTTGTCATAGACCCAATTATGTCAAAACCTAGACGAGAGGCTAACCTTGAGCACACATATTTTTTTCCATGCTTTAGTGCATGATCTAGAATTTAGTGTAAATAAAATAGGATCAAAACTAAACAAACCCAAATGATCCATTAATGTTGACACCTTCACACATGTATTATATGCCACCATAAAAATTCTTACTCACTTTCTTACTTTATACAAATTTGGCTAAGTATGGAGAAACATAGTTAAACTACCTGGGAACCCAACTTTGCATATGGATATCTTTTGATGTGCTTGATCGCATTATCTAGAAACTAGCACAAATAGAAGAGGTAAAAAATTGAACAAATTGATATGATCAGATTCTCCTAAAAAATCCACACATGTGACATATTTCGTCATCAAATTGCTTACTTAACTTTTTCTAGCGACATTGTAAATTTGGTTAAGTACGAGAAAACAATGAATTTTGAATGAGAATCTAAATTTGCACACACTTATATTTGATCACACTTCAATGAATGACTTAAGATATATTGATTAACAACTAGGTACTAATTTTATCTCATCCACATGACCAATTCCCCTTGACTTATTCACATGTGGTAATGGTGGCATCATCAAACTCCCAGCTTAGTATTTCTACCACTAGACCCAAAGTGTCTAGATGGGAACAATGATAATCCAGATGAAAATATTCTCATCCACACAAGTACACTAACCATCATGGACCTTTGATAGGACTTATTACACATGTTCAAATAACCATAATTATCCTTGAACTTCTCTAGCCATGTCAATAGTAGAGATCAACCAAGGCTCCTTCAAGCATACAAGAACAAACACATTGTGCACTTTGTCATTATCACTTAGACTATCAAGGCACATCATCCACTAACTAGGGAACCTCTATGACATCATTATGACATCATTATTACAAATATCTAATATTCTCCCCCTTTGTCATGGATGTCAACAATCATGATATATAGCAATATATAGCTCATCTTCTCTCTCTTAAAAACACTCTAATAATAAGAACTTTCTCCCCAATAGGAGATTTCTCCCTCTTTAACATAATGAAAAATTGAGCACAAAATGATATTGAGGACCTAAAAATACAATCAAATATGAAAGGACCATCTTATAAAGATGATACAAACTCCCCTTTACTTTGAACCTAATTTAGCTTGCCTTGACAACATCCTCTTGCTCCATGCCAACACTCTCTTAAATCAAGCACTAAAACCAATGAAAAAAGAACACACAACCACAAAAATCTGATGGAACACATAAATTAACATCTAATAGGGACTCTCCCTAGGAACTCTGAGTAATTAAACCTTCTGATCATCTTCAGATCTCCACACACCATAAAGAATCGCCACATATGTTTACTAGCCTTCTTTCTCAAGCTACCATAAATGCTACCAACAAAGCTTCATGCCACTCACCAAAAATGAAACATGAACTAAACTATCTCAATAAATCTGATTGAAATACACATACATTTTTATTTTGGAGAAACTGAGCAAAAAAAAAAGATCTTCAAACTATGCCTATCTAGCCTCCTTGTAGCCCTACCTCAAACTTGTAAAGCCCATAATTTTTAAAAAACACATCTTCAAGAACTAGAAAACTTATCTAGAGAACTATCATGTGACCCCTCAAACACACCAAATTACATTATTAGGCTTATCCTATCAAACATACTTCCTTCACAAACCTACAAGCCAATTAACCCTGCATATTGCCAAAAACATGAATAATTTGAGAACCATAAACCTTAAATTATTTTTGAAGCTTGATTTGACCATCCATTTGGCCCATTAAACATATTAATATGCCTCAAACATCAAATCATAATGTAGACAACTTTTATAGGGCATAGCCTAAAACCCTAGAAACTCAAAACAAGCAAGGTCAATAAACCTCCTTGTGGTCTCTTAGATACTTAGCAGCCAAAATAAGACCTATGAACACATCCACATTTTAACTAATGTCTACAACACTTGATGATGGATCTATCCTTATCACTCTTCACCTTCACTCACACTCAATTTATAAGAGCACTATTCTTCCATTATAATTATGACTTACAAGTCATAAAAATAGTCCTCAAACTGATATGTTATTTAAGTCATCCTTATGTTAGTCTACCATTCCTTTTCTCCATAAAACACACACACACACACACACACACACACACACACACACACACACACACACACACACACACACACACACACACACACACACACACACACACACACACACACACACACACACACACACACACACACACACACACACACACACACACACACACACACACACACACACACACACACACACACACAAAAGTTTCTATCCAATCTCTCAAAGTCTCTTACTTACAAATCTAGAAATCACCATATTTGATTTCACTATTTATAGAGTAATGTTGATAATCATCATCTTTTTTGGCCATTAGGCATGCTTTAACCCTTAAGGTAAACCTCACATAAAGACATAGTTGAATACATTCTTCATAGGTCTACCATAACATCTATCGGTCACCCTCAAGGAACTACACCTTTTAATAAAGCCCTTATATCCCTTATAGGCCTCGTGTGAACCCATTCCATCCATTATCTTACCTTTGAGTAAAATAATAGCAAAAAATCACTTTTAAATACATGGGTCTAGTCCTTATGTCCCATTTGACATCCTTAAATGATCATAATCAACTTAGCTCACCTCTCCATATGCTCAAACAACTCAAACATAGGACCACCATTACCAGACAAATAGTCAACTAATTAAGCATATTTTATAGTGAAGATAGATTTATCACACCTCTAAAATACTCAGATAACATCCTCATCAAGTCTACAACATGCTTCGATAGATGATTCATCATGACACAATATAAAACATCAATGCAAGATCAAACATCCTTCTCGTATCACTTGAAAAATAAGCATGAACACATCATAAACTTTGAACATTAATATCTTTGATTGTGCATACTTCCATATCTTCAAATTAGGTTCATTAGATGTGTGATAGAGTCCTCTTCATATTTACCTTTTATAAAACTAGTAAATTTGACTTCTATAAAAATATATGGATAAAATATAGAGCTTTAGTTTTTCCCTATGTTAAATTCAAATATTTGAATACCAATTTTCATAGTTAACCTTCAAACACAATGCTCATGTCTAGTGTCCTCTCAACTCAGATTGAATACACTCTATCAATTTCTTCCAATTTTTAATTCATTGGCACCAATACTTAGATGTTAAACCTTAGTCATATAGACCTAATATCATACAATATTATAATGTTGACTCCACATGCTCCATCAATATTTATGGATAAACTAATTATTTGATTATCAACACTCACTATTTGATCAATCTATATGAATACCCGCTTTCCATTGGATCTTTATCTTGTACCTTTGCTCAGTCATTAAACATCATGCACCTGTCTTCATCTTCTAGGTTCCTAACTTCTTGGAGAAATGTGCACTCATGATATTGCTTGATCTTTAACACTTTCAAAAATGACTAAGTATGGGGACCTCTTTCAATATGCCTAAGTAGCCATTTTTATCCTTAATAACATCTTATGTGCTTCGATGTAGGGTTTCAAATTTGGACTAGATGATCTCCTCAAATACTAAAATCCAAAATTGTGACACATTACTCCTAAAACACTCATGGGTGTGAGATATAACCCCATTAAAATTCCTTCTAAAAATATTCTGTCATAGATCTAATTATTTTAAACCTATCTAAGAGGCCAACTTTGAGCATGCATAAATTTTATCATGCTTCAGAGTATGATCTAGAATTTAGTGCAAATAAACTAGGATCAAAACTAGAAAAACCCATATGATAAGTTTATTTTGAAACATTCACATGTGTAAGATATGCCACCATAAAAATGCCTTATTGGTTCTTTCTTTCCTTATGAAAATTTGGCTAAGTATGGAGAAACATGGTCAAAATGCTTGGGAACCCAACATTCCATATGCATATATTTTGACATGCTTCATTGAATGATCTGAAAATAAGTGAAAATAAACTAGGTAGAAAACTAAACAAACCCATATGATCAACTTATTTTGAATCATCCACATGTGTGATATATTCCATCATCAAACTAATTACTCAGCACTTTCTGGCCAAATTGCAAATTTGTCTAAGTATGGGAAAGCAATGAATTTTGATTGAGAAGCCAACTTTACACCCACATATCTTAGACCACACTTTAACACATGACTTGATATATAGTTCATAGAAACTAGGGACTAACATGATCACAATAATATGACAAACTCCCTTTGACTCATTCACACATGGTAATGGTGATGTCATCAAACTGCCAACTCAATTTGTTTACCATTGAAACCAAAGTGTCTAGATGCGAACAATGATGATTCAGATGAAATACACTCATATACATAAACAATGTAAGAAACAAAGACCTTTGATATGACCCCTTGCACATGATCAAATCACCATACTCATCCCTTAATCTCTCTAGCCATGTCAACACTGGAGATCAACTAAGCCTCCTTCAAGCATATAAGAACAAACACATAGCACACTTTGTCATTATAACTTAGACTTTTAAGGTAGTTCATCCACTCACCAAGGAACATTTATGACATCACCATGATATCATCATGATAAATCTCCAACATTAAATCATCCCAATTGCAAATGGTTATTCAAAGCTATGACATAAAGTTTCTAGGATGAGGTAGAAGGTATGTTATATAAGATGAGTGAAGATATTTTAAAACTAGTATGTTTTTCAAAGGATAAGGTAATTAATGTAGAGGCCCTCAAATGTAAATTTATACTTCATAATATGATCACAAGAGGCTAATGGCTGAAATAATAATAATATAATCAAACCATCTATTCTCAATTTTTGTATCATCAATACTGAGTTTGACATTACTTATTCACTATATGAAAAAATACATGCTACTTAAGATATTTCTACTATAGTGAAAAGTACATTATCAACTCCTCTTTTAGGCACTTAGCCTTAAGTGTTAGTTATCATAGTGGTGCATATACCTATTGGGCCCACTTTGATTAAATCTTCAAATACAAAGGCTCAATTTGTTTTTGTAACTACACTGAGCATGCAGTCATTGTCCTCTTCCAGTAGTGCTAATTTATCACCATAGATATTTAAATGTATGCATGTATTATAATATAATAATACTTGGGTCTTTATTCTTATTTTAGGAAAATATACATACTTATATTATCATCATGAAATATTTACCAACTATTTGTGAATATCTTATACATGTAAACTTTTCATGGATTGTAACTCTTGAGTATATAATTGAATATGTTAAAATAGACACATGCTTGGAGGATGAGGAAAACCCTCCGAAAGACAATATATAATTGTATCCTCTTGATTCAAAAAGGAGGAAAATTTTGGCTATTAAGGTGTATAATAATTCCACAAATTGTTCTTCAAGTTTGTTTTGATGTGCATTCTCTATTATTCTCTAGACCTTATGATTCATTGAATAACTTACATAATTCCTAGGTATTTTAGTCTCTGGGCTATGTAAAAGTCTTTTTGATAAAAATTTTCATATTGTACTGTAGATAATATGGATGTTTTGTGTTTAATATTCTTACTCTTCATTTGAAGATGTCCAATTGCAATCACACATTGGCAATAACATTTTATTATGAATACTAAAGTTTATTGTATATTTTTTCTTAGAATCATAACTATGGTTTTCTATTTTTTATAACTATGGTTTTCTATTTTTATGTCAGTAGTAACTTGTAGCAATCATTACTTCCCTAAAACTTGTCCAATCCATAGTGCAAGATCTATTTTAGAATGGTTTCATCTATCTTTGATTCGCATACCCTATTTTCCCCCATCCTTCCATCCCTTTTTAGTTTCTTTTGATCTTACCCATGTTAATTTAGATACACCCATCCATTTCAAGTATATAACATAATCATGTCATATCTAAACTATATGAGGTAAATAAACTACTCCATTCACTACTATTCCTTCACCCTTTTATTTACAAAACCAAATATCCTACAACTCATTCCTTGGAGTGATTTTTTTAACAATGTGAAAATTTTAGAGGCTACCTCATAAGATTCAATGGTATGCATAAACCCCACATCAACATTGTGATCAACAAATTTGTAATGACACATGATGTTAGGTCTACTCGTTGGCTTTGTTTCAATTTTTTGTATGTTTTCTATGTATTTGTTTATAATTGCATTACATAATGTGCTTTGGTGGAAATGGGCACTAGCTAATGTCTTTGTGATTTTCTTCATTAGCTAAAGCAATTTGATATATATGGCAACTAGCTATAGTTATTTGATGGATAATACCAGTAACTAGAGTTATTTGATGGCTATGGCCACTAACAAAAGTGCTTTGATGGATATGAACACTAACTAAAGTGATTTGATGGATATGGTCATTAACTGATTATTGAATATTGGGTGAATGGTTTGGCCCATAGTCTTGGTCCATGGTTTTTGGTCTAGGGTTTTCTTAATGTTGGGCATATATACACTCTCACATAGCATGGAAGGAAACATTTTATATAAGTCAATATTTCATTATTATAGTAAAAATGGTTGAGTTTATAAAATAAAGATATTTATAAACTGGGTTATTTTATCCAAAAGGGTTTTCCTAGGTAAATTCTTGTGTATTTCAATTCTATTGTGTTTTTAGTTAAAATATTTTATCAACGTTACTTATCTTGTTTTATTTTATCTCAATCATTTTCTTTACATTTGGTATGGATTCTAGGTTTTATCTTTGTGTCAAGAGTTTGGATTTTTATTTAACCTATGATAAATTAAGCGAGAGTTTTGCCTCTGAGGATTTTTTAAAAAAAAACTATAATGATAGGAAGCACAAGGATAGAGAATTAAAAAATTAGTGGTCAGCATTTGGGCAACAAAATCTCAAGATGTAATATCCTATTATAGATAGAGATCTATGCATTCATTTATAAGGAGTACAACCTAGCGTATGAAGATAAAATATTTGGAAAATATCAATATAAAAGAAAATATTTCAATCATATTGTGTCTATAAAATTAATTTTTTTTAATGTTTCAATGATGAAAAATTATAAATATGTGGATAAATTGGAGACATTATATAAGACAGAGTCTCTAGTTAATGAATGATTTGTCCAAATAATGTTGTATTCACTAAGAATAAAAGATGGTGACTCTATACAATAACATATAATCACCTTCAATAGTTATGGAAAGTTATTTACTTTTAGTCAATATCAAAATGGATGAATAATAAATTACATTACTTTGTAATGCCAACTACTCGACTCTTAGGATAATCAAGTTATGGTTATTAACAGTACTACATCAACATTAAAGGTTGAGGATGTAGTAACATCAAGTATATATTATCATAATAAATGAAGAAAAAATCATTTGATACTATTAAATAGTTTGACCCATATAAATAACTAAAATAAGGTCATGACAGTTAAAGTCTAGAGGTACATATACAAGTACATAAAAAGATAAGACAAATTTTTGGAACTATGATAAAACAGGGAATTTAAATAAATATTACAAATCTAAAAAGGTTAAAAATGGAAAATCTTTAAAAAAATCATAGTCTATTGAATCAAAACTATATAATTAAGACTTATGGGATGTATTCTTAACTACTACAAACTTAGCTACATGGTTGATTGACTCAAGTGGCTTTTTTCATGTGACTCCTCACAAGGATTGGATTAGTGAATATGAAAATATCAATTGAGGTGATGCCTTTTTAACAAATAATTTTACCTAAAGGATGATAGGTCAAGGGTGACACAAGTTGAAGTTTAAAAATGGAAGGGTTAAAACCCTTCATGTCATCATGCAAATTCTAGGTTTGATTTGAAACCTAATGTCTATGAATAACATGAATGATTTGAGTGTACATGTAGTAATTAATTAAGATAGTTGGAATGTGATTCATGGAGCAATGGTAATAGAAAGAAGATTCTACATATGAACATTATTAAAGATTGAGAAAAACACTATAAGTGTTGAATGTTGTAGCTATATGGTGTCAGAATAGGCCAGAAAGTGATCTTCTATTAAGGTGAGCACATAAATAATTTTGGAAGAGTGATCGTATTTGTATTTAGAAATGAACACGAAGATGTGAAACAATTGTATTTATATTAAAATACCTTGCTTACCAATATTTGCACTACTAAAATAGCTTGGAGAAGAAGAATATAAAGAAGGATAAGGGGGAGTTAATGCACAAGAGAACTCTCTATGGGACTGAGTGTAACTCAATGTAGAACACATAAGAGAACTCATAGTGGCACTTAGTTGAACTCTAGGTGGAAATCTGGGTAGAACTCACCCTCTCCCCTACTTATTATTTTATCACACCTAAGTAAGTTAAAGCTACATCTTTAGGAATTATTCATTTAATAATTAAATAGAATAATTAATATCCTTCACCAATACCCCCTTAAATATATCTTAGGTGGGAGGAAAGGAAAATATGGGTCCTAACAAGAAGGTCTGACGAGGTACCCACATACAATACAACTCTCAAAAGTGGATTAAAAATGGAAATTCCAGTTGGAAAAAAATCCCCACCCAAAAAAAAGAGACATAAAAATAAAATAAGACTAAAAATCCAACTCCAACACCCCCCTTAAGCATAGATTAGGTGGGCTAAAAAATTAGGTCCTAACAAGAAGGCTTAATGAGTTACCCAAGTGCACAGTGATGATTCTAGTATCCTACAAAATATGAAAGATGTGTGCCTCCATAAAGAAGAGAGAGAAGGTATGCATAGAATGTCTCATGGTGAATGTTATAATAGGTACCTCTATAATAAATGTTGTCTCTTCCTTCTAGAAGAAGGAAACCACAAGTTATCAAACTATTGAATTCCCAATCAAGTGGAATGTAGATAGGAATCATGATGTAGATCTATGAAAAATACTCAAATGCCTCCCTACTAATGATTGAATATTCTAAATTTTTACCACATATCATAGGACTTATTGTAGAAGAGGCTAATGAAGAATCATACAATGAAGGTGAGAGAATAGACAGAGAAGAAGATAAATGTGGATCATTCGTTGAAAAAAAGTCCATGGGAAGAGGAGAACAAGACTTGACAATCATCGAAACTAAAAATTAGTTTAAAAATGATCACTCAAATATGCAAGATGAATGTCCATTGGAACACATGAGTCATAAATACTCTCAATGTGTATACTCTCTCTAAAATCAGTAATGCCCTAAAAAAAATGTAAGTATATGAAGGCTCCAAAATAGCACCAATCTACATAAGAATGGATGTATAATATGTAATGAGACAACCAAGGTCTAGCATAAACTCATCCTATAGTGGATTATTGATAGAAGAAAGAGCACTATCCACTATGGATGTATCATCACAACAGGTAAAAGAATGAGGAGAGAGTGTAATAGTCTTAAAAGAGATAATAGTAAGTGAAGGAGGTGTTGTGAGTTAAATCTCTACAAGATCATTGAAAAGACTCTATAGTATGCTCCAAATAGTACAAAGATACTCTGGATATTACACATGATAGTCAAGATCCATGGAAACATGTAGTAATATAGTGGAATAAACCTTATCATAAGTATTACCCCAATTATCAAACTAAATAGGATCAGTGGGTGCAAGAATCTATCCATATAAACATGGAATATGATTCTTGTGTATGGGCAAGTGTTCTATGTAATCACACCATGAAGCATAATTATCCTTCCCAAGAATGATCATTGGAGATGAAACAACTCTCCTCTTCTAGAGTATCTCAAATGGGGTCAACATGACTGACAAAAGACACCTAGGAAGTACACAACTATATAAAAGAATCTATAGTGAACCCCTGAAGCATGTTCATGAATGGGGTGTCAAGCATAGATAAGAGTGCATCCATGTGATCGATCAATTCTATACTAAGGGAAAAAATGTTGTGCACTCTAGAGATGGACTCCAAATTTAGTAAAAATTGATTCCATATAGATGAGAGCAATCAGTGCATGAAGTACACTATAGAAAGTAGTAGAGCCTATAACCACCCTCAATATGGCACTATAATTTATAAATTTAGTGATTGTTACAAATAAAAGTATACAAATGGAAAGAGGATGAAGAAACATGCAACCTTGAAAAAAGTGACACTCAATTCTGAGTGACCAATCCAAAGTTATAGCAAAATACTTTTTCCATCATTAGTGGCCTATTTAAATAAATTTTCGTAAAAAGTTTAAATGCTCACCATATTTAAACATAAAAAATACCATGAAACCTCTTGTTAGAATTGGCACTGAATGATAGACCTAATCGTACCAAAAAAAGATAAAAAACACTTGCCTAGTTACCTTTATGTGTATTTTACTATAAAATCCTATTGGAAGGGATATTAATTAAAAAAATATGCAAAGATATTTTAAATAAAAATAAAATATGCTTTATTTTTTTAATCCTTTTTAAGGCATTTATAAGGTTAAATTTTAACAAAGGAGAATATAAGTTGTATGATATCATCAATGGAGGAAGGAAGCTTGGTGGAGAAGTTGTATGACACTACCAATTTGCATGTTAATAAAGAGACCAATGTTGCCATATGCATGATCAAATATTGGTTTTAATAGATAGTGTAGGTTACATATAAAATCATTTTGTTCAATCCAGAGGCTGAGAGGACAAGTCAGTCAAGAGATTGCTAGATGTTTTAATTGAAGATTCAACATGGATTTGAGAGTTGTCAAACCATAAAGAGATGCACCATGCAGAATATAGAATCCTGGTGAAGAGAACCTAAGGCAAGTGTAGAAGAAGTTGCACTTATATGTTGATGGCACTAGAGCTAAGCATCTGGATCTCATGGACAGATTTTAAGTATCAATTGATGTTCAAAGCAAATAATCAAATAAAGATGAGCATGGTTGCCTTTGGTGAGAAGATCCCAATTCCTATGATCATAGTCATTGATGGGTAGTTTGATGACAAGAGCTCCCTAATGGAAGTTACTTTTGGTTTCTTATTCTACTATCGAGAAAGAGTAGGTCACATTTACAGATCAAAAATGTGATGCAAGTGATGGATGAATCTTAAGTGTTCATGCCCAATATGAAGGCATCTCAAATAACAATGAGGATGGTGTTGTAGGTCATTAGATTGAGGAATAGATGCCCAGAAAGGAGATGAGAGGGTCATTGAAGGTTTGGTGGCATCTAGACTAGATCAAGACCAATGAAAAGTTTTCAATGCACAAAATTGGCATCAAAGGAGGTCCTTCTCAAGATTAATCCTTCCCCCTTCTGCTATAACTTTCCAAACAAGATTCCTAATCTTTCCACCAAAACCAAAGGACCTTAGATTAGAGGATAGTAGAAAAAGATATGCAAGCCTGCATAGGCACTTTTACTTTCCATAGAACCCTCAAAATCAGCCCAAATCCAAGTAGATAAAGTGACAAGGATTAGTAGAGTTATATTAAAGTCAAAAGGTAAGCCATGCGATACACCTTCTAACTGACTCTACCAAATGATGTAGATATATTTTTAAGAGAGAAAGGCAAGTTGGAAAATAGAAGCAAAATGCTAAGCAAATATAAAAGATCTACAAGTCCTCCAATCTCTATCAAATCAACTAGATCTGTAACAACCCCTTCAAACTACTAATGCAAAAGTAGACAAATACCAATTTGAATAATATACAAATTCTTATTAATTAATTTAAAAGAATAAAAAAATAGAAATAAAGTAAAATTTGATGCTCATTACCAAAACATTGATAAGATACCATGTCAGAATAGGCTAGTAGATGATCTTCTGGTAGAGTGAGCACACAAAGAATTTTGCAAGAATGGCCCTATCGGTATTAAAAAATAAACATGAAGATGTGAAATAATTATCTTTATATTAAAATTATTAACTCATAGGATAACTTTGTGTGGTACTGAGTCGAACTCATTGTGGAACTCATAGGAGAACTCACAGTGGTACTCAATTGAACTTTAGGTAGAACTCACCCTCTCACCCACTTAACCTCTTATCACAATAATATAAGCCGAAGTTGCATGTGTAGGAATTATTCATTTTATAAGTAAATGGAATAACTAATATCCGACACTAATATATGGTTCCTAAGGTAAATAGTACTCCAGATCAGGATTCTAAATATATTCTATAGAATACAATGTTGTGGCATCATAGGATGGGACATATTAGTGAGAAAGGCCTTCATGAATTAAAATAAAAATGTTATAGCCAATTTAATTTTATATTCCTCATTAGACATTTATTTTTGTGAACATTATGTGTCTGGTAAAAAAACTAGAGTGAGGTTTCCTAGTAGTACTACAAGATTAGAAGGCATTTTGCATTTGGTGCATAGTGACGTGTTTCAACCTGTGAGAGTGCCTTAAGAGTCTTTAAGAGTAATGATGATGGATAATATTACTATAATTATTTTTAGAAATTATGTAAGGAATTTGGAATGGAAAGGAAAAAAGACAAAACCATATACACAAAAACATAATGGATTTTCATAAAGAATGGACAAAAATTTGATGGATAATGTGAGAATCATGTTCAGTGGTGTAACATTAGAAATCAAATTTTGGGTAGAGGCATTCAAAAATGATTAATAATTGACTAATAAATCACCCACATCAACCCTATTGGATTAAAACACAAATAAAAATTAGACTCATAAGAAACCATCTATCAAACATCTTATAGTTTTGGGTTGTGAAGCTTATACGTATATTCTAAAGGCAAAAGGGACTAAGTAGAACAACAAGTCAAAAAAGTTGATCTTTATTGTATATGGTGATGGTATAAATGGATATAAGCTATTGAATCCTAAAATAAATAAGATTGTGTACAATCCTAATGTTATGTTTAGAGAGGTTAAAGGTTTTACAAAATAATAAGGATATCCAAATGATGAACTTGAAAATATTTAGTTTGTAGAGGAGGAGGGTGAAAAAGAGTCTAAACTTGAAGCTAGTATAGAAGATGAACCAAAGTAAGAGTTTCAAGAAGAATTTTTAGATAAAGAGTTGGAAGAAACTGAGGAATAGAAAGCCAAAAATGCAGAATTATAAACACTATTTTGGAGAAGATCAAATATAGTAAGAAGAGAAACTCATAGGTATAGACCTCACATTTTCCATTATACATTTAGTTTTTCAGTTTTGTCTATCACTAATGAACACCAAAAAAATGTAAATGAGGCTTTTGCATCCAAATAAACTAAGCCCTGGTAGAAGTCTATGGAGGAAAAATTAAGTCCTTAGATAAAAATCAGAGATGGGACTTATTAAAACTACCTTTTGGAAGAAAACCTATTGGTTTTAAATGGGTATTTAATAAGAAGTATAATCTAGATGTGAAAAAAAGAATCATAAATCTTATCTAGTATTCATTTGATTCCTTCATGTAGATGGAATTGACTTTAATCATATTTTTTCTCCTATTGCTAAATTACATTCAATTATATTTGTTCTAGATATTTTTTCTACCTTAGATCTAAAAATAGAACATATGGATTTAAAGTCCATGTTTGTATATGGTGAGACTAAGGATGAAATCTACACGATGTAGCCATAAATATTTAATAAAAATGGAAAATAGGATTTGGTGTGCTACTGAACAAGTCTCACTCTAGGTTGAAGCAATCACCAAGAATGTGGAGCCATAAATTTGATAGGTATTTGTTAGGACTTGAGCTTAGAAGAATCAAAGTTGATCTTTATGTTTACTTTAAACAAGAAGGGAAAAAAATATTATCATAGTATTATATGTAGATCAGATGATATCAATGGGTAATAATAAGTAAATGATCAGCGAACATAAGTTTTAATTTTTGTCTAAATTTTATATGAAGGATCTCAGTTCTATAAAATATATTTCGGCATGGAAATTAAAAGAGATAAACCAAACAAGAAACAATGGTTAAATAAAATGAAATAAAATATGTTGAGAGCATACTGAAAAGGTTTACGAAAAAATAAAGTAATAGTGTATTACTCTTTTCTGGTTGGTCAAAAACATATGTTGAATAGTGTCTAAAGACACACTAGAAATTGGGGACATGTCTAATGTATTATATGCTAGCACTAATGGAATATTGATGCATGTAATGGTAAGTACTAGACTTGATATTGTAAATCTAGTGAAATTAGTCATCATATTTATGTCAAATCCATGAAATAAACATTGGTATGCAATGAATAAGATCTTTAGGTATCTACACATGACATGTGACTTTGTAATATGCTATTAAGGTAATCCTAGTAAAATAAAAACATTGAATCTATATGGTTTTATGGATTGAAATTAGTATGGATATCTTGATTATCGAATATCTACCAATTGTTAAGTGTTCAAGTAGTTTGGCAGAGATATAAGTTGGATGAGCAAATGATGGGTTAGTGTTATAGTATCCAACATAAAGGCTAAGTGCATGGTAGTTAGTCATGCAATCAAGGAAGTGGCTTGGATTTAAAGGTTTATTTCCACTATTAGGTTTGTTCAAAATATTATAAGGATAGAGTGTAACTTTGAAAGTGTAATTTATCTATACAAGAATACTGATTATCACTCTAGAATGAACCATATTGGTTTGAAATACCATTTTTAATTGAAATGGTGGAGGAGAAAAAGATACTATATAAAAATTGGACATGTGGTAATGTTGTTGTTTTGCTGACAAACACTAGAGTACTAATTAAATTTATTGGTGTAAAAAATCAATGGGCATAGCTACCCTTAGTTGTTGAAGGTATGACCATGTGGCCCTTATGGAAAGTATTTAACAAATATTTTGTATATTTTCCATGTATTTATTTATAATTTCATTAGCTAAAGTGATTTGATGGAGATGACCACTAGAAATAGTGTTTGTGATGTTGATGTCCACTAGCTAAAGTGCTTTGATCGAGATGGCCACTAGTTAAAGTTCTTTGATGTAGATGGCTACTGGATAAATTTTATGTGATGTAGATGGCCATTACCTAACATGTTTTTATGGAGATGACCATCAACTAATTATTTAATATTTAGTCCATGGTTTTGGGCCATAGTTTCTACCCATGGTTTTGATAACCATGATTTTGGTCCATTGTTCTTGGTTCATGGTTTTCTTATTATTTTGCATATATATACTTGCACATATAATGGATGAAAACATATGACATAAATCATTGGTGCATTATTGTATTAAATATTATCAAGTTGAGAAAATATAGAAGTTTCTGAGCTAAGTTTCTTACCTAAAAGTGTTTTCCTTGGTAGATTCTTGTGTATTTCATTTCTCTTATGTTTTTAGTTGAAATATTTTATCAACACTGCTTCTCTTATTTTATTTTATCAGATCTATTTTCTCTTCAAGGTTCTATGTTTTATTTAATTTTTTATGTTTTATTGTTTTTGGAATGAGGAATACCTTTTTACTTATTCATTATTTACAGCTCATATTATGTATGAATAATAATATCTTTTATACAAGCCACAAAGACATGCTACTTCTATTACAAGCCACACACCTTCTGTCTAATTTTATACAACATAAAGATCATATTTCCATGGTATGCTCCACACCTTTTATTTGTAATTTATACAACACACACAAATATCTTTCTTCTACGGTGGACCCCACACCATCCTACTTCTATTGTGGATCCCACATCTCTATTTGATTCCAAGAAATCAAGTATTTGATTCCAAGAAATCAAGATGCAAGCCTTGTGTACAAGGTGTGGTTTGAGCTTGGGTTGAGAGAATGTCACTCAAACTTGCACATATACAAACCAACTAACATAGTACCCACTATAAATTTTATTTTTAAATTTTAATATTTTATGTAGTAATTTTCAATTTTTTTTTGGAAGGAATAGCTCCTTACTTATTATATTTTTATGACCCATATTAAAAATATATTAATCTATTTTTTGTGAATAAACACATACATCCTATTTCTATGGTGGGAATCTCTCCTTTAATTTGATTATAAGGAATAGACATAAGGCTCTTGTGCACTTGGCATGTTTTTATCCTTGGTAGAGAGCATGACAATTCCACTTTTACAACTGCAAACCAAGTAATCCAAGACCCCATGTACAAAATTATAAATTTAGATAAACCAAAATGTCATATGTATAGTTACACATATTTTTTGAAAAACAATGTAATGCTCCTTAATAAAAGGGCTAGAATAATTATCAAGATGTGTAATAAGGTAAATTGGAATTTCTCTTAATATAATTTAAAAATAATTAACTTTGATAAAGCTAAAAAATGAAATCCATTGTAAGATGAAGTCGATGATATTTTTAGAGATAACAATTACTCCGATATTCTTGGTTTCATTAAAGCCTTGGAAAAATGTTAGAATTTTTTTTATAAAACAAAATCTATCTATATGGGTTTGATGACAACTCTTGATCTTAATAAGACTAATTTTGATATTGATGGGAGATGTAAAATCATTATGGATGTCTTAGGAATAGGCACCATTTGTCATTAACAAATTTTCTTGATTATTCAAGATTGTAAAATTTTAATATCAAATTTGTGTACTTTCAAAATTAACCATATCAAGAAGGAAAGCAGGAAGGCACTGAGATAGTAAATAATCTTGCTAACTTTATAATTGATATTAACTCAAGCATCCTAATTAAACTCTATATGGACCCATTTTATATGGCTAAATCTATATATCGAAAAGTGGAGGTGAGCATGTGAATACTTTTTTTATATCTAATCTATATCGTATATCCATAAACATAGTAAATCTAGACTATGCTACCAAAAAAACTCTAGACTGTACCCCACAATATAGATTTTAACTAAGATAAAGTTTATTTTTTTTTTTTTTCCCTCCCCCTGACATATGTACTACATAAGATTATATAAGATATGCGAGATTTAAAATATAAACTCAATAGCAATTATAATGTAAGATGATTTATATGCCCCCTGATGACATTTAAAACTCTAATTAATGATGGCTTTGCAT
Source organism: Torreya grandis (assembly GCA_037957365.1). Lineage (NCBI taxonomy): Eukaryota > Viridiplantae > Streptophyta > Pinopsida > Cupressales > Taxaceae > Torreya > Torreya grandis. The sequence goes on from JARHVA010004125.1 coordinate 1,197,969, forward strand.
AAGTTGTGGTGCTTCTCTTGTCAATTATTTGTGACGATCTTCGATCGAAGAGCTTTCTCAATCCTATTATGATGGCCGTTTCGTAGGTGTCATGTTTCGAGAACCTTAAAGCGCGCCACACCTCCCTGCTTCTCTCAACTTGGGCGAATAGACAAAAGGTGTGTGGAGATCAAAGGCCTCCACATAGGTAAGCACTCGCTTATTTTTTAATCTGTGTGTCATTTCGCTATTTATGCATGGTTTGCTTCTAGTACTTGTCATGGTTTCCGGAACTTTTTATTGTCTGATGAGCTATTGATCTTCCTCTCTCTGGTACTTTGACTCTGGAAAAGGGTCAGTACCGTTTCTGAACTCTCCCAAAGGAAATACTCTTCATGACTCTTGAAAAGAGCCAGTACCGTTTCTGAACTCTCGCAAAAGAAATACTCTTCATAATTACAAAAAACACCATTTTTCTTCTTCGAGAGTTCCCGTGCCACAATGTTTGGCTTGGTACAATGACTTTGTTTACATATTGATGATTTGGGGATTCTATTGGCTTAAATTCTCACTTTCTTTCTATATTACGACCTGTTTGTTATTCATGGGCTTATCATGGGTTAGCCTATTTCCTATCATTCTAATCATTGCAGATTTTTTTTTGGTTTTTTCATGAGCATATTTTTAAGGGTTTTTTTTTGTGGTTGTATGCCCAGTTTCTCTATTGTTTATACAATGGATAATTGAACTGAAAAAAATTCAAGATATTTGAGGATGAGAAAATAAAAGGAAGGGAAAGCGACAGCAATTAACATTGTTAAGGAAATGAACAATGAAATTATTCCTTTTTATTTTTTTGCTTGGACGATATTCACAATTCTTTTATGGGATTGGTTATTGATCTTAAGTTGAGGTAGTTAGTGAACAACGTTGTCTTGGTGGACAAAACCATTCATTTAAATCCTGAAGAATACCTAACGGCTTTGAAGGATTCCATACATGAAGCTATTCAAGTTGGAAAAATTACGTAAGTGGATGTAAAAAAATCACTTTAAAGCCCAACTAGCAACGAAAATGGGGAAAGAGCCTACCTGGATAACATTATACAACCACGAAAGACCCTGGGTAGTCCACTCCTCTGTTGGATACTCTATATGTACTCTATATGTAGCTCAAATTATTGGGGTTTATAATATTCTACTGTTTCAATCACATATCTTTCCATCCATGAGGATGTGGAAAAGCTTGGCCTTGGCTTGGGAAGTCAGTTGGACAATTTTGGATCTTGATGAAGGCTATAGAGTGGATCATGTTTCTCAGGGGCATGAGCATGATGCCATCTGCTCCACTCTTGGCACTAACTTTTCACAGTAACAGAATTTTCAGTTCGTTGAGACACATTTAGCTTCTGTGATAGAAGACGATCTGCTCTATGACTTTGATGATTTGAGTCAATGACGATTTTACTTAATTCTATTTTAGTTCTTGCTTCAGCCTGTGGGCTTGTGTAAATATATTTCTACTTATATTTTGTAACCTTCCTTTTAATTATTGAGAAAATTCTAATTTTTTTATACTGATTATTTAAAAATTATATATATTAAATACATTAATATCTTTATTTTAATTAATTAAAAATAAAAAAACTGTAAGGAACGAATATTTTATTTATTTACATTTATTGAACAGAGTACATGCACATGCACATTAAAAAAATCTAAAATAAAAATCACATTCATTACACTAAAAAATTAACATGGGCCTTCATTTATGGTTAAGAACCCTTGTGAATGAGAAAAGGGTGCATAAGCATATTTATGTTGGAGGAATTTCATTGTTAGCCACCCCTACCTAAAACTCTTCCATTCATCGTATCCAAGCCATGCACGTGGGCGCAGGATGAAGGGATTATATTATTGTTCGTTTTTTTTACTTGTCTGTTAGGATTTACATCTGTTGTGTGTGTGGGGGCGAACAATGTGAACCCCACTCAATTCAACAACACACTCATCCTTTCGATCTAATATAGTATTGCATTCATTCAACCATCATAAATTTTAATCTATTATATCTGATTCTAAATATGTGAATGCTGAAACAAATTAAATTCTCTCGCTGCAAAGACACGATATTTGTATATATAGGTTTTTTAAGTGTTTTTTTTTAATTAATTTTTTTATTAAATTTATTTTAATTCTTTCAAAATAATTTTTTTAATTAATTCAGATTTAAATTTAAAATTATTATTTTTTATAATAAGAAATTATAATTTGTATGTAATTATTGTCTATTTAAAAAATATTTTACACCTTCTTTGATTCTAGTAAAAATATGTAAAAATACGATGTTACAATTCCTTTATTCTGAAATCTAATCTCTCCCCTTTTTTATATGACTAATGTTAAGATCATTTCCAACCCTTTAGAGCCATGTTTTTTGACAAGTAAAACTAATATAAGTTACTTGCATCATTAAGACAAGGAACATGAGGTGTTTTCGTTAAGTCATTCCCACTTATGAATCATTATAAGGTAAGTTGCTTACTAAAAAATTATAAATTGAACTATCTAAGGGGGTACACAAACATGAAGTGTTTTCATTAAGATAACTCCAGTTTAAAAATAATTATTATTATAAGGTAAGTTGGTTAGTCAAAAAGTATAAATCTGAAGTTAGAGAAGAGAAGCTTGGAGCTCTGCAATGGGGAGATGAAGAGTCATCCTCGATTGATAGTGTTTCAAGCTTTCTCTTGGATGATTACCTTGGTTACCTTTACTATATTTTTCATGTTTATTTTCCTATGGTTCCCGTGGTGGTTGTGTTACCTTAGATCTTATGTTTTTTTCTAGTTTAGTTTTGATTTTGTTTTGTGGTAACTTTTTATTGGTTTTATTTGTGGTTCCCCTTATGTGCCCCATGCCATCCCATGTCTCCCTAGATTGGTTTTTTGTACCTATGGTCTTTGGAAATTAGAGGGTTATGTATTAATTAGATTTGTTTATGAAAACAATAAGAAAAGACGGTCTCGAGCATTCAACAAAGGAAAGAAATGGTGGTTTCAATGAGCCATCTAGTCCTTCGAGATCTTATAAGAATTGAAATCTTAAGGACAGTGTATCACTTCCATCTTAGGTGGGAGGAGGAGCTTCTAGAGCATCGAAAATGTTGTTTAGTGAGGTCTTATGAAAAGAATAATTATCAAAACACATAGAAGACATAGAATTCCTTGTCAGTGGCTTTTGTGAAGGTGAGCATGGAGAGTAGGAATGGGATGAAGCCCAAATTGATAAACATCCTAGACCTGATAAAAACTTGAATCTTGTACCAAATTCCTTTATGGAAATGGACTTGTAGTAGGAAGAAACTAGGTTAAAAATATCAGTGTTCTTTTTGTATGTTTGAATAAGAACTGTCTTACTTTTAGAATATTATTTTGATTTTTAACTCAATTTTATGTGGAATAAGAAACTCGATATCTACATTAGCTTTTTTAGAATGGTTTAGAAAGGTTTTTTTTATGATTTTACTTAAAAACCCTAATATGCAATTAAGTGCCATCAGTAAATCCTAGTGGAATGTTGGTCAATCTTTGTTCAAGGCGGTTTTAGTGAATCTAGATATGGATTGCAATGACTTCGTCTTCAAAACTACATCCATATAAGTGGATATTGAAAATGTCATTATCTAGTTTTAGAATTTTCTACCACAATATTTCAATCCCCTTGGGAAAGTCCTTCTAATTGAGGACACAAGATGGTCTCTAGTTCATATGAATGCTAGGGTTCTGATATATTTAGGACCCTTAGATTTATTCCATTTATCCCTTAAATTTAAAACCAAAGGGACATCGCATACTTGTGTTGTCTAAGGACTTGGAAGCTTAAACACTTTTTTTTTTCAAGAAAAGGACAAACAACTCAGAAATAGTTTCCATTGTTAGTTAATAAGGAACACTTTTGTATGACGTAAAAATGCCCAGTATCGTAAAAGGAAGATTGTGTGATGGATTCTGTACTAAGTGATGATTTGAAAGTCTTTCAAAACCCTTTGTTTAATAGTGAACCTCTCAAAGGTTGTGTATCCCCTGAAGTGCTACTGCATAAAAATGCTCTGGTGACTAAAAATGAGCTAGATAAAGATGTGATTTAGTACTCTCCTTGTTCGTTTATATCCTCATCACTATCTTTTGATGTAGGGAATTCTATGACTGATGACTTGGAAGATACTTTTATTGAGTTGATGACTTCATTGGACTCTTATACACCATAGCTCAAGGATTCTCCCTCAGATGACTACATCGTTATATTAGTTGATCCTTCTGCTATTAATATTTTTAACCCTTGTAGCATTCCCTCTTGTAGATTCAATGAAAAATGTGATGATTCCTCCCACATGGTAACTCTAGTTCTGGTCTTGAAACTATGGCAATTTCACCTTTATCCCTCAAGAACCCTAATATTTCTAAAAATTGGAAGCCTAAAGGGGGTGGTAAAAGACTCAAGATTGACATTGCCTCTACCCCTCTTAGTAATTCTCCTGTAAAAGATAGGAAGAAGTCTAAAAACCCCATCTTGAAATCCCTAATCTATCTATTAATAAGAAGGCCAAATAAAATAAGGTTGTAGACTATTTTAAAAGATTATATAATAGTGGGGGAAAATGGCTATGTCAGTTTAATTGATCCCCTCCTCTATTTCTTATGCATATTATAAGTGGAATGTTAGGGGCTTGAAATCCCCTAATAGAAAATCCATTTTTGGATAATTTAGACACTCGAGAGACAAATTGGACTTTTTGTGTCTTAGAAAAGTAAAGGCTATGGGCTCCCAATTATCCTCAATCCTTAACTTCATCTAGCCAAATACAACTCAATTTTCTACTAATCACCAAAGAGGTAAAGGAGGATCCTCCATATTGATTAATCCTAAGTTGAAGGATTTTATTATTGACCATAGTGCCTCTCCCTATAATAGTGTTGTCTAGGTGTTACTAGAAAAATAGAATCAAATATTTATGTGTGCAATATATATGCTTTTAATGATTATACAGAAAGATCTGAGTTGAGTAATTGGCTTGTAACTAACCTAAAAAATGTCTTCTAGATTTTTAGAAGTGAATTTAATAGGTCGAGGAAAAATAATATAAAATTAGTGGTGACCCTCAGTCTTGGAATGAAAATGAGAATTTTTGTGCTTCAAATTCAAGAGAATACATAAAATCTTTGATCCATTACATAAAGGTAAAAAGTAAAGCAAAGGAATTTGGTTTACCTGGTGTAGTAATCAGAACAATAATAAAAGACAATATTCCAGACTTGATAGATCTTACATGAATAATGATTTCTTTCAAATGACCCCAACTAATGCTGGAAATGTGGAAAACATTCTGCCATACACTATCTCTTACTACCATCCCATTGAAATTAGATTTTGTTTGAATACAAACATTGAAAAAAGCTCTTCTTTCAAAGGGATATATATATTTAATGTCTCTCACCTAAACGATCAAGTCTCTATGGATGGTATTCATTCTTCATAGAGTTTAGGAAAAATCTAATGCAACTCTAATTTTATCATTGATTAGTGGAACTATAGTATGGAATTGTCCAAGAATTTCGTAAGAATTTATGGTCAACTAAAGGCTAAACTACGTATGGAAGTTGATAGGGTCATCTAGGAAAAACTAATTCAGGTTGAAAGTTCTCTTCAACTTGATCCTTGTAATGGTAGACTATTGGATGATCTCAATTCTCTTAAACATCATGTCAAATAAGTTGAATGCTACCATGCTAGGGGAGTGCAGATTTGTTCCTCACTGACTTGGCTTAAGCTTGTTGATAAAGGGTCTATATTTTTATTTTGGTTCTTGAAAACCAAAAATTACAAGAATTAAATCAAATGTATCAAGTTCCAGGGTAGCCTCTCTCATGACTCAAACATAATCAAAGAAGAATTTTTTAATTTCTACTCCAACTTGTTTTTGTCTGATGGATCCAATGTTTTCATTGAGTAGAATAGGGTTATTTGTTATCTTTGTATTCCAAAGAAAGTTTCATGAATGCAAGCCAATTCCATGGATAAGGATATCATGTTTTATGAAATTAAAAGTACCATTGATTCACTCAAAAATTATAAACTATGAGATATTGATGGCTTCCCTATAGAATTGTACAAAGCCAATAATGACCAAATGGCTGATAATTGTCGTGAGATTTGTAAATAATTTATTTACGTTGGTTCCTTGGGCCCTAAAATAAACATAGTTGTAATTAAGCTAATTCCTAAAGAAGGGAACCCCCATCCAATCAAAAATTTGAGACCAATTACACTCCTTAATGTCTCTTTTAAAATTTTGGCAAAAATCTTTGCCAAAAGGGTCTCTTCTCCCCTTCCCTATATTATTTTTTAGATCTAAATTGGTTTTGTTGAAGGAAGATACATTATGGATAATGTTATAACTAGTAGGGAAGGGATGTATTGGTCTTGTGATTATGAACAAGATGTGGACACGATTCTACTTGACTATGAAAAAGCCTATGATAAAATTGAATGTTACTTCATTGATAGAATCAACAGAGCATTTGGCTTTCAAGAAAAAAATTATAGAATGATTAGTGTTCTTCTCAAATATGCCTCTATTATAGTTGAAGTGAATGGGGAGCTGATAGACTCACTTGATCTTAAATGGTCCATCAAACAAGGTTTCCTTCTTGAACCTTCTTTATTTGTGTTGGTTATTGAAGCCCTATATTATCTTCTAAGATGCTCAAAAACTGGTTTGCTTGTAAAAGGAATCTCTCTACCCGATGAAGATGAATTGGTTGATGTTTTATTTTCTGATGATACTATTATGTTTTTTAAACTTGAGAAATACAAATTAATATAGGTTACCACAAAGAAGGGTATATATTATTCTTCTTTTATATCTAAAGTTGTTATGCATAAATCTTGTATGCTAAGGTGGCAGGACACCTCTTCAAATTGGCTCACACAGTTTGGTTAGGAAAAGAAATGGTTGATAAATTTGTTACATGTTTGGGTATTCATTTTTCTCTTATTAATTCGTTCAAGCTCATGTGGGAGTGGATATTTATCAAAATTAACAAAAAAAATTGAAAAATGGTAAGGATACCTATTTTTTTTACCTAGAAGGATCCAAGTCTACCAAAAACTTATTGCCTCATAAAGTATATATTATGTTTCTTGTTTGATTTTTAGTAAAACTCATATCATTTGTCTACACATAATTATAAGAGATTTCATGTTGTATGATGGCAAAGGTGGGGGAAAAAGACATGCTCTTTCCTAGTAATTTAGTCCAAAGCCTAAACATATTGGGGGACTTGGCCTAAAGGATCTATGGATCCACTGTATTATCCTTGCATGAACCCTAGAAATGTTTTGTCAAAAATAATATCTTACATGACTCTCCTAGTGGAAAATCAAATTGGAAAGGGATAAATATTGTGGATCTTATTACAGGTCACTTATCTGTCAAAGTTGTTGGTTCACCAATATTTGAATCTATCTGATATACTTGGGACTTTGTAAAACCTATAATCATTTATAAACATATATGCAACTAGTTTGGGATGTTGTCAAGGTTATAGATTTATTTGGTGGAATCTATGTGTTAACAAAAGGCCTATTGCACTCACTAGGGGTTGTTCTACTTTTAAGTGGTTCACTAAAGGCTTGAGATATTTTAAATATATTTTCTCAAAAAATGATTGAGCCACCTAGTTTAAAATCAGGGTCTGATTCCAAATCCTAGTTACTCAGTGTAAAACATATACTTTTCTATAAAATCACTATACAGGAATAACAATGTTTCCTTTATAGATGAATAAGGTGAATTATGTTAAAATGTTAAATGGTTGAAGGGTGCACTTCTTTTTGAGTTCTCTACTCATATGCTATAAAATAAATAATCTTTTTAAAAATTCCCTTATCTTACCCTTAATCATATTTAGATTCTGAATGATCCCCTTCACCCCCAGTCCTTTAGGTTTGATGTTATTTGGGTTTCCTCTATTGAAACCAAAATATCTTATTTTTATGAATTTTTATATACAATAAGCTTGTTGTTGATACTATTTTGGTTAAAAGTGGTCTTGGGCAGCCATATTGTTCCTTTTGTAGTGATGATGAAACTATTGAACAACTTTTTTTCTCTTGTCCTTATGCTTATAATAATTGGAAATCCTAACTCAAAAGCTGAGCTATTATTTTTGAATGCAAGATTTGATGGTTAAATATTGCTTTTCGTTATGTTTGTCTTAGAAGTAAAGTTCATCATTTTTTAATTAGTTTTGGTTTGTTTTCTCAAATGAATTTTTGTGGTTTCTATGGAAGCAAAGGAACTTAGAGGTTTTTCAATCTAATTCTAGGGTGCTTACCAATTTCACTATTAAAGTCATCCTTTGTATTGTTTCTATGTAGACCTTTCTCTAGTTGAAGGTGCCACAAGTACAACTAGAGTTGTTCCTGTAGACCAAAATGCTTAAGATAATGTATGAGTTCCTGATTGATTTGGGTAGTTATACTAAACTGAGCCCCCATCCAAACATGGGTGCCAATAACGATATGATTTGAGATGTGCAAAATGTTGTTGTAGACAATAATGATGATGTGATCAATGAAGCTGAAGAATCTATTGTTATTTTGGACCTGTAAATTGATCTTTTTTTCTCATGTTAGGAATCCCTTGTGACTTTTTCCCCCTCCTCTCCCCTCACAGGTACATGACACTAAGGATAAAAGTGAAGTTTTGAAATTGATTCAATATAATGTGAATGGTTTTGCTATAAAATTTGAGAAGCTCATTGAAAGAGGTGGTTCTACAGAAGTGGATGAGGTGTTGGAGTATGTCAAGACAAATAACATGAATTCACTGCTAAGAAAGGTCGACCGCCTTCATGTTCTGCTAGTTGTTGGCTTGAAGCAATTGGAACCAGGTTTGAAGCTGAGCAATGCTGTGGAACTTCTGTGTGTGTGGATTTTGATGATGATATGGACATGGATTACACTGCTACATCGAGGGCACTTGATGATTAAATAATCTAATTGCTAGACTTTAGGTCCACCATTGTTATGAGAGGTGGGATATATGTGTGCTAGTGTTGGTTTTTTTCTTTGTTGGGCAGCCTATATGGGACCGAATTTTTATGTTGTAATATCGATTGTTTATGCTTAAAATTTTGCGAAGATGTCTCTTAATTTGATACTGTATGGTTTTTAATACTCTTCTAAATCTTCTAAATCATTGATGTTTATATTTTTTAATTAATATTTCAATATTAAAAAAATTATTATAAATTTAATTATGTAAGACAATAGTGATAATATCCAATTGAATGTAAAATTTTACAAGTTCCTAAATATTAAGACTTAGCATTCCTAAATGTTAAGAATTACTATTCCGTTATCTAGAAATTAGAGAAATACTAAGGACATTATGATAAACTATAATGATTTTTTATTTTTAAGATTTGAACTAGCTATATATTTGTAAGATCTATTATTAATTCAATAATAAGGCATGTTTATTTTTGTTAAACACATCTAAAACGATTATCATTTGGTTTGGTATCAGAGCACATTTTCTATGATGGGAGATTAGAAGGATAATAGGGGCAAATACTTATTTGCCCCTATTCATGAAAAATTAGATATAGTTTGTATTAGCTTAGTATCTCTGCATCGAACTGCATTGGTGTGCATTTTCTTCGTGGATTCATCGGATAGGCCTTTTGCTTCGACATCTGGGATTTGCATTAGCTCCATTCTTCAATCCATTGGGTTCACTTCATTGCATTTGATCCTTTTCGGATCGTAGTCCTTGAATCGATCTCAGACTGCAGTGGATGGTTTCCGATTGTTTAACATCAGGTTTCAAATCCTCCCTCGACACTCTGCCTATTGGATCTGGAATGCTTTTCAGGTTGATACGGATCGCGAAATAAAATCGGATCAGTCAGAGTATGGTGATAAGCCCGTGTGTTTTGAGAATGTTATTGTGTATCGCAGTGGCCTGGGGCAAGTCACTGGAAAAAAGATTCGCATTATTTGTATATGATCCAATGTAAGGCATAGAAGCTCTGCAACATTTCTGATACACGTCGTAACGTCAATATTATTCAAACCAAACACCTCAATCTTCTTGCCCGAAGTGGTTCCGGGTCATTCAAGAATGAATATCTTGTCACATCGATGATAGCAAGGGAATGCAATAAGGTGCCTAGGTGATATTTTAGGATTCTTCACATCTCTAATCTCAGATTTTGTCAACAGGTGAAGGCAATGAGCAGCACTGATATCATGGCCACTGTTCATGGAACTCGGTTAAACAACATAATGATTATGTCAAAGGGGAGAAGCGTGATGGAAATGTTTCCCAAGGCATGGTTGGAAGGTGCAGGAGTGGAAATGTTTCCCAAGGCATGGTTAAAAAAAAATTTAGTAAGTGGAATGTATTATGGATAGAAACTGATGTCTATATAAACTGTTTTTTTATGAAAACCCTTGTAGCATGAAATGGGATGGCAGCAAGCCGTAGTCCATTTTAAAGGTCAGAAATGACAACGGGTCAGAAACAACCGTTTTTCTGTTTCAAATTTGTATATGTTTTAAATTTTTTCACACTCGTTAAATTATAATTTTCTATAAATGAATTTACTTAGTGTTAATCTATATGGATGAATGTATACAGGGGAATTTTTTATTTATGTTTTGTATTTAGATTTTTTAAATATAATATAAATTATAAATATAAAAATATTACAAATAAATTGTAGAAATAAAATATTAACAATAACAAAGATAAATTAATAGATTAAAAGTTATAATATATTTAAATGTAAATATTTTAATAATAAAAATAAAAATTATATGTAAAATATAAAATTCATTTTTTATATGCAATTTTTTTCCATCATGTTTTTCATCATATTTTTGTTGTTATCATGTTTTTCCATGTTTCTCGTTTTTTGTAACATAGATGAAAACTAACAAAGTCAAATCGATTAAATTTAAGGCTAGTTTTTAAAAATAATGGAAGTTAACAATGTTATACAAGATTGAGTGGCAGCAGTCAAGAGAAAATTCTATAAATGTGAAGCTCACTTTTTAAAGACATAAAAATCGAGTGTAAGCTCAACATAAATGGTTAATCAAGTAATTCAAAAGTTTGTAAATTTGAAAATTTAGAGATATAAAATCTCTGATCTCATGAAATCAACTCAAAACTTATAGCTTTATATGATTTATGAGACATCATAATGTAATTGTACCTAATCTAAACATTTGTTAAAATAAATTTTTGAAAAAATATTTAATTATTTTTTCCTATGTTCGCATTAAGAGCTCTACATTTTAAAAATTAATGTTCCATTATACAGAATTTAGAGACCAAAGACTTTATGCCAAACTATGACTCATTGTTTTAGGAGTTGAACTAACAATATATCCCATTAAACAAATACTTTAAATCTTCCCATAGGCTTAATTAAACTCGCTATAGTTAATGCCGAGTCACCCTTGGCTAAATATAGAGACTTGACCATCGGGATTTATGTGGTGACAACTTTGGTGATGGTGAATGCCGATTTGGTTTTATAAAACACCAAAGAGAGTTTGCTAGAATTTCTATATTTTCCTTGCAAATGCTATTCCATCTTTATATTTCTGATTTGTGTGCCGCGTATCATAGTTTATATGATTGCTTTTTGAAAAATAAAATGGTAAAAAATATGTAGCTTCATAATATAAGCCGCAGCCGTTTTCATGGACATAGCCATAGCTGAATTTCATCTAATTACTGACTAGCCTTAACCATTCTCCTAAACTGTTCATTTGAGTAAAATAAACAGTAAACTAATACACCTAATTCCATCCCTTCCCATTAAGTCGTTTGCTGTGCAGATTGATTGGGTATTATTGGAAAACGGAACGGTGGATAGTAGTTTAGACAACTGTTAAAACTACGGTTGGACCATTGGATAGTTGTTAAAACAATTTATGGTCTGCTTTTTCAATGTTACTATGACGTTGATTTTATTGGAATTTTAATTTTTGTGTTTGGAAATGTATTGAATGGTATGGATGGATATTGGTTTGATAGTTTTAGGGTGAAGCATCACAATATTTATTTAAGGACGTTGTATTATTAGGCTTAATATTTTCAGGCAGCTTTATTATGGTTTTGTTGAATCATCTATTAAAATTTTACACATATTTGTTGGGGTTCTTCTTAACGTTTTCGAATTTTATTAAAAGAAATCTAAGATCAATCCTATTATCATATTGAATTTTGAAAACATTTTCTATTTCTTTCCATGAATCAATGCATTCATAAGAAAGGGAATTGAACCACTCATGAATATTTTCGTCCAGCATGTGCACAAACAACTTATTGCAAACATCATCATGCTTAACCTCATAATCTTCAATGATAATGTGGAAAGCCGTCAAATAATTATCAACTCTCATTGCATTGTTCCCTTCAAACTTAGAAAGGTGGTTCCTTACTACATTTGGGACTTCCATTGGGATAGCCCTTCATTTCATAAAAAAATTTATGTCTAAATCTGGCAATTGTAAATGTAGGATGTTCATTCTCATCCTGATCCATATGCCTCATGATTAGTTAAATAGTGGGTTCAATATCAGAAGGCAAAGGGTTATGAGGGGGTGAGTGAGGTGGGCTATGTGGATCAAACTTAGGAGAGGATTCATCTAGTTGAGAATGAGTTGGATAATAAATGAAACTATAAGGTTCTAAACTACTATAAGAGCTATGATAATCTTCAATTAAAAGAAGTTCAACAAATAAAAGTTTAGGTGTACTAAAATCTTGACAATTCAAATACAACTTTGAAGCTAAACTTTGTTCTTCAATTGGCCTCCAAACATGTCTCCTTCTTTGTTGAATACTTAAGGGTGAGACAATTTGTTTTGATTAGTCACCTTTGAAGGATGACCTCAGTTCTTCCAACTTTGCAAGCGAAAAAAAGAACACTGAGAGCTGAAGATATTCAATATTACTAGATCTTTCTTGAAACCAGATAAAGAAGTTGGACGTTGTTAGTAGAAGTTCTTGTTTCAACAGAACATGCTAAGGATGAGAACAACTACATTTTTATAGTTTGCATATGCAAGAGTAGTGAATTACTAGTTTATAAAAGCATATTAGAGACAAATGATGTGCACTTGCAAGGAACCAAATTAACCAAAAAATTCTTTTAGAGGTACGTAACATTCAGACTACTTTTGAGATAGATTAAACCTTGCCATTAAACATGATAATACAAAACAAGGATAAACACAATAAATATGGTAGGTAACCATGAACCAAATAGAATATATTGATCTTAGTAAATGGGTCATCAATCTTCTTCATACAAGCATACATATTTATAATTGTTCTAGTTTAAAACTATTCATATTCTTCTTCGTACATTGGTGCCAAAATGATGAGACTATTCATTTTATATCCTTTCACAAGATTAGAGGATAGTATAAATACACAAGCTGATAATTACATATATAATGCACAACTATTCAAAGAATATCTTGCGTAATGTTGCTTATCATGTTTTCTTCTCCCAACACTTCTCAGACATAAAATGTTGTCTCCTCCCAAAACAACATCACATGTTCATCTGTCTATGTGTTGAGGGCAAAAGCTTTGAAAATTTGGGTAGACTTGCAAGAGTTGTAGTAATCACTCGAGGCACCATTTTGGGTTTTCACCTCTTACGCACTACTTGGCTGCTCATTTAGAATTTCAACTAAGTAGTGTACCAATCTACTACCCTTTCAGGTTTTCAATAGGTTGGAATAATTAGGTAGTCACCCTTTCCAAGTTTTTAACATTCCTAGCTATGTTTGTCTCACTAATCATCCCCAATATATAAATTGTTCAAAATTATACAAAATTTTCTTTCAAAAACTTGCATAGTGCACCATACTCAACTGGTAGGTTTAGGTGTATATGAGGAAGAACACTGGAAAGTAGTATCATTGAGCACTACCTAAGTAGTTGTGCATTACACCATTACTTGTTGAAGTTCAGAGGGTAGCATGTATATAGGAACATTGAGCATCAGAGTCACCTCGCTGTAGAATAGAGTCAAGTCTGTCTTAAATGCACCCTAGTCTAGCATGACTTCCTAGACCATGTGAATCAAGATGCGCATTGGTGCATAACTCTAGTTGAATTCCTTCAGTTCATCATTCTACACAATACTTAGGTCAACTCTAGTATTAGTGACATTCATTTTGATCTCTGCACTCAACTATTATAGCTTTTTGTGCATGTCTCTCTGCCTATTTCCTTATAAATGCCCTACATTTTATGTCATGTTTCCACCTTAGAAGTCAATCGTGTACATTATCCTGATTTCTGAATGATTGCTGGAGAGCAAGTCCAGTTTCCTCAATCGATGTAGTCAAAATGTGTATGGTTGTGCAGGCTAGAGTGGCTACATTGATTTCTATGCTTGAGCAAGATAGGGAATTGTCAAGATATTGCTTCCAATCTAAAAAATTATGTATGAATTGGTATGCTTGATGATATATGACATATAACATACCTTTGTTCTCCTCTAGTAGAGTAATCAAAGTTGTGGTATCATTTTTCACATCATAACCCAAGTTTCCAAGCACATGTAGTTACTGTATCACACACCAATCATTAGAAAGTTATGTTATGAGGGCCACCAACCTACTATTATCTAGCATGAATTGTTTTCCAACCACTTGTGAGGCCAAAGCTAGATAAGCATATTCCATTACCATCAATGCTTCATGCAATCATGCCCTTGATTTTATGTTCTCAACCTTTGCTTGATCTCACTCTTATTCTAGGGAGACCACCATCTTCTCAACAGATTCTTAAAACGTTGTGGCTCCCTCCAATTGTTTCTTCAAAGGTAGATGAGAGACATCAATGGATGCCTACTACCTAGTCGGATAAGTGGCCAATGTGCTCATCGTCTCTATAAGATTATGGCAAGGCATGGTGGCTAGTAGAAGGGAAAAGGTGGTGCATCGATCAGTGATTGTCGGGACATCCTAGAGCTAGACACCTTTTAGTAGAAGTTGTCGCAATTGAGTTTGTCCTTCTATCATAACTGGTATTTGCTACTACATTATGGCCTCTACTGTTAGTTTAGCTTGATGCACAGTATCCTCATCCATCTTTTGTTTCACCTCTTCCTCCTATTTCTTCTTTTGTTCTTATTCTTCATTTTTCTTTTTCTCTTCCTCTTATTGCTTCTTCTTCTTTTGTTCCTCTTCTCTTTTCTTATTCTCTTCCTCTTTCTTTTTCTTTTCTTCATCTTCTTTCCTCTTTTTCTCTTTAGATTCCTCTTTCTCTCATCTTCTTCTTCCTTTTACTTCTTTTCTTCTTCTTCCTTGTTCTTTTGTTCCTCTTCTTCTTTCTTCCTCTGTTCCTTCTCTTGCATAATGTGGACTTGTGCTTCAACTTATGTTTGTGCCTACGCTTGTTTTTGTTGTAGGAATTCATCATGTTCCTCTTTATTTTTGGTAGTTTCTTTTACCTATTGTAGTGCTTAGACTACTTCCTCTTTTTATAATTTTTATCCATCCTCTTTTTCTTTCTTCTATTTCTCTTCTTGTACTTGCTATTGTGCTGCAACAACTTATTGGGCTTCGTGAGTCATCTATTGAGCCTTCTACAAGTCTGCCTCCTTATCTTTGGACTTTTTGGAAGCCTCCACTTCCTCAGCTTGATGTGTTTATGGTTGGTTCCTCTTTTCTTCTTTCTTTCTCTTCCTCTCTTCATGTGCTTGCATTCAGATGTACAAATAGCTTCTTCTCTTGTAGTATGTTGTTCTTAAACTAAGATCTACTCTATTTGACTTTTGTCAACCTCATACACCTATGGTGATAGTGGGGAGTCTCTATTGTACACCTCTGAGCTACTAACCATCTACTTCTTTCTTCTTATCATGACTAATCTTCATTGTGGAGGTGCTAAGGATGTTTTTGGTGTAGGTTGTGTTTCTTGTTCAATAGCTAGACAATCAAATGTGCATTCTTCAAGTGAGGGGGAGACTTAGGTCACCCTTCTCATTCATTTCTTGCATATAAGTTACTCTACTGGACTCTATGATATGGGTGTAAATACAACATTTAGTGTAAATGTTAGATCAGTGGTTGGTTGATAGAATTTAAATTGGTGTCACAGTTGTTCCTCCTCTTCTTTAATTGTATAAATAATGATGGACAATAGACATGTATGGATTTATATGCACATATTAAGAGGTACTTACTTCTATATTTGGATTATGCACACTACTTTCTATAATGAAAAATCTTTTTATTCTTCCTTTTCATAGTAGTCTCCAATGATGTCTACCAACATGGCTTGGTAGACCTCCATGCATCAGTTCCTATTTCCATGAGATCGTAGGACCTAAAAATTTATGGTACCCTTAGGTCATCCTTCTATTCTGTGTACTTTGAAGGAGGTGACATTGAATTAAGGTCTACTTTGAGCTTCCCCTTCTATGGTTGTGAACTAGATACTAGTTCTGAAGGTTACACTACATGACTATTTTCACCTAGTGGTATTGATTGTAGAGCAGTTGCTCACGTGGATGCATTTTTTTTCTATTTAGCCACGTTAACCTATGTCATATCCACCATGATGGAAAATGGAAGTGGTTTGAAATGTGAGTCCAGAAGCTCATATATGGTGATGAATACCCCTTTAAGCATGAGGGTGATAACTCCATGATGTCCCAAATATTGCAAAATATATATTAGAACTCTAAGGTGTGTGGCAATGAGATCGAGACACTCTTCCCACCATGATTTGAACTTCACCTCATGTGTGAGGTCTGCTCATTCCTATGTCCATATGAGGTTTTAAGACTACTGCATCGGCTAGTAGTATGTATTCAGGTGTAATTCCCCCTTTGATGACTTCTAGAACATAAAACAAAAGAGGAGGATCAAGAATTGATACTGGAAGGTTTGCTTTGGAGTGGTGTGATACTTCTCACCTTAGTGGATCATCCTATGAATGATTCCAATAACTTTCTTAGGTATCTACTTAGCTGACTTGGTTGTCTGTCAGAAGCGTCTGGTGATGCATTGGACAAGGATGCACACATGTTCATCTAAAATCACATCAATGAGGATCCCTCATCTTTGTTGCACATATAGGTCTCTGAATTCTAGAAATATTGGAGGTGTTTTGGTTTATATGCTAATAAATAATCTTCATACATAGGCATGCCAAGAGCTTGAGCCATGGCCTATGTGTTGGTGACAATCATGTCATTCAGCCCCAAATAAATAGCTCCTTCGTTGTCTCATCTAAGTAATATTTCAATGATTTAGACCAAGTTGCCAAAGTTTGGCATTCAAAGCAAATGCTCCATGTCTATGTTTTCAAACCTATGTGGAGTCACAAGGGCAAGTGGTTGCATAGCATCCATAGGGTCCCATTGAAAGATCTTGTGATTAGCTTTGTGCAAGTATTGGAATGTCTCCTAATCACTGTATTTTGTATGCCATAGCACCAATTCAATACCCATGGATACGTTTCATGTTTTTGAAAGAGGTCAGATTAGCAACATAGTATCCATGTTAGCTTGAGAACAACTTTGATTGCTTTAGAATGCTCTATGTATTATAATGGGTCAACTTATTGATAGGTGAAGCTCTCCAAAATATTCTAAGTATAAAATGTGAACATGGAATTTGAACTTATGTTTTATGGATTTCACACTTCTTGCCTTTCACATCTAATCCATACCTATCTATCCATTCATCTTGAATTCAATGACAGATGTGGTGAATCAATGTCTGATATGGCTCTTAAAGTCGTTAGTCATTGGTGCTTGTGTGGAATTATGTCATTATGTGCTTAGGTGCTAGTATGAGGGGTACAATCTCCTGATGTTGTTTAGCCACAAATTTGTGTAAGACTATATCTATGAACCCTTGGCTCTTGAATTTAATTCTAGTGGCTGACTGTTATCCACAAGATATCTTGTTGATGTGATGTTTTGACATCTTTTTCAAACTTGAAAGTTTTCAATCACTCCTCATTAACTTTTTTGGTGGTAGACATGGTGCTTCGTACACACGTCATATGCACATAATTCTTGGTCTTTGTACGTCACAAATAATTTTTTTGAGATCATATACAAACATAAAAATTAAAAAATAAACACACAAAGAAAACATGCAAAATTGAAAATTCCTAATCTACATGGTGATGCTCAGCACCCACTCAGTTTGGGAATGAGATCAATAGTTATTAGTGGTAGGGATTAAGAATAACACCATTTACTTTCCCTATAAATATGGTTCCTTTTAAATCTATTAAAACTATTGTTCCTTATTGCATTAATTCATGAATAAACTAAGGTCCTTTCCATCTTATGTTTAATTTGCCTGGGAATGCTCTAAATCAGCTATCATACAATAAAATTAGTTGCTCCTTATGGAATTCCTTGTGGCATAGGTTCTGATCATGCCATGTTTTTTGACTTTGATTTTTTAATTCCTTCATCCATGTTTCTATTCTTCTAAACTCATCCATTCTATTCAAGTCTAAAAGTCTATTTGTAAGAGATTCTCAATCTCCTAAATGCATGACTAGATACTACATTGGCATGACTTCTTCCTGACCGTACACCAACTAAAATGGTTTAAATCATGTATCTCTCTTATAATTTGTGTGATATGCCCATAATATCATATGAATGTTAGTTTCATAATCATCAGACTTAACATCATAATTTTTTCGAGCATTATCCCTAGTACCTTATTGGAAGCTTCAGCCTAGTCATTCGCCTGTAGATGATAGGCAGTGCTTTTATTATGCGTAATCATGAACTCTTATATCAAATATTTCATATTATTATTGAGGAAGTGTGTTCCTCTATCACTGACTAGTTTGATTAGACATCCAAACTTGGTAATGATGTTTTCATATAAAATTTTTGTTGTGTCCTTTACACCATAGCTAGGAGTGGTAGCAGCATCAACCCACTTAGTAAAATAGTCTATCACAGTAATTATATACTTGGACTTGCTACACTTGATTATAGGGTTGATTGGTCCTACAAAGTTAATACCCCACTATTCAAATCAATGCTCGACTAGGAGGGGTTACAATGGCATCTCATATTTTTGGAGAGGTATTCCCATATGTTAGCATCCTAAAACAAGTTCGGCCACCATAGTCTACTCTATAGGATATTTTCCACTATATCTTCTCTTGTGAAATGTCCTCCCTTGACTCCTTGATGAGCTTCCTCTAAAAGATGAGGGCATTCATGTTCGAAGACAACTGTGTGGAGGAATTCATCCTTTCTTAAGTTATATAGCAGTCCTTTAATGATAGTGTATGGTAGTGCTCCAGTCACAAACTAATTTTTTTCACATTCCTAAAAGTACATGGGGAGGACTAATTATTTAAGGAATTTATAAATAGCTTCAAAATTTTTAGGAATTGTAGTGACATGGAAGAGGTGCACATCAGGTGATTTTTCTTGTAGTTCCTCAGGCTCTTCACCATTTAGAATTCAATTGAGGTGGTTAGGTCCCACATTTTCTTTGCTTATTTTTACATTAAGTTAGAATTTAAATTCGTGAAATATCATAATCCAATGAGATATTAATCCTCTTCGCATTGATTTGTTGACCAAGTAGTGCAAAGTTTCATGGTCCATGAAAAAATTGAATGGTGTCGCCAAAAGATAGTGCCTAAATTTATATAGTGCAAACACAATGGCCAATGCTTTTCATTCCATGGTTGTGTAATTTTTATCTGCATTGGAAAATTTTTGACTATCAAAGTGAATGGGATGGTCAAGCACACCATCTCTAGGCTACACAATTACTGCACTAACTATGATACTTGAAGCATCTACTTGTACATGAAATGGCTTAGTCCAGTCTAAGAAAACAAGTATAGGTGTAGTGGCTAGTCATTGTTTGAGCTCAGTGAAAGATGTTTAACATTCATAAGTCCATGCAAACTTAGCATTATTACACAACAATGTTTCTAGTGGAGATGATATCACTGCATAGCTTTTGATAAAATTTTGGTAGTATACTATATGTCTGAAAAAGGAGTGCACTTCAGTGGAAATAATAAGTGGTGGTATACTTAGGATTACTATGATATTATCTTGATCCAACAAAATGGCATCACTACAAGCAACATGTTTGAGTAAAACACTAAAATTTGTAAAAAATAGACATTTATTCAAATTTAAAGCCATGCATAAATCTCAACATCATTTTAACATCAAACGCAACTTGCACAAATACTCTTTAAATAGGGAGAAAACTACCCAATCATATAAATAAACTTCTAACAAATCATGGATAAAATCTTTAAATGTTGTGACTGGTACACAGGAGAATACCATAGGTGTGTTCCTTAACCCAGATGGTTTGATTTTTTATGTAAAATAACCCCACTCTATTTCAAAAGTCATTTTGGCACTATCCTCCTCTACGATCAAAATTTGATGATATCCACTGAACCCATCTATAAAGGAGTATACTTCATGGCCTTCGACAGACTCCATAACTTTATCTATAAATGGTATGCAGAATGGATCATTTAGAAAAGCATCATTAAGAATGTGGTAGTCTCCACATACCTATATTTCTCCTTTTTTCTTGGGTTGCACTACCATTGGACTTACCCAGTCAATTTTTTCTACTAGATAGATTATCCCTACATTCTTCATCCTATCCAATTCTACTTTTACTTTTAGTTTCATATTAGGGTTGAGTTTGTATGGTCACTTCTTAATTAGACATGTGGACTCTTTTAATTCAATGTGAATCTCATCCATATATGGGTCGACTCCTCATACATTTAAGAACATAGTGGGGAATACATCTTGGTAGTTATTGAGAAGTTGTAGGGATTTTAAAATCTTAGTCCCAGTCCAATAGTCACCTACACTTGCCAATTTTGGAACTTCTTCTATTCTAATGTTACCAATGTATTTCTTGAGAGGATGTTGATATATGTTTTATTTTTATCATCTATCTATTCCTAGATCTTCATTTTCCTTTCCTTGTCTAGGATATGGATGTTATGTATCTTATCCTCTTCATTTATCATTACACCAATGTCCTTAAGTGGTTTTATAGGTAATTCAAGTCGAAGTAAACCATTTAAATCTCAATCTACACTAGAATTAGAGTCTTCATCATCATCTGCCTCATTCTAGATTTTATGACAATAGTACATGAAGGTTTGTTCTTCCGTCCTAGTAGCTTTATAATTTTGAAGTGTAGAATTAAGATCAGATGATGCATTTTTCTACACAATTTATTCAGTTATGGTTCTAATATCTTTTGTGCACCCATGGTATAGAAATTACT
Organism: Torreya grandis; assembly: GCA_037957365.1. Taxonomy (NCBI): domain Eukaryota; kingdom Viridiplantae; phylum Streptophyta; class Pinopsida; order Cupressales; family Taxaceae; genus Torreya; species Torreya grandis. Next base: position 1,219,343 of record JARHVA010004125.1, read on the forward strand.
TGTTTTTTGCATTGCATTATGTACTAATGGATATTCATCATCAAAAATAAAAAAAATTATGATGTCACTCTACACTTGTGCCCAATGTTTGGTTTCTCTCCTATGCTCCTAGTGCATCTACCATGATACATGTAGTGGAGCCAGTGTCAGTGAAAGATATGTGCCCAATACATAGGTGCCACACATTCTGTATTCCAAAATATAACACATTTATGTACATCAATCTCGTCGCATTCTCATTCTTGAAAAAATGGCCAGTTACTACAGATGAATTATGGGAGCTTAAATCTACTGATCATGTGTTTATAGACATCGTCCCACTCCAACTAATTGTTCTGATGATTTTCCCACCAAGATACAATAAGTCCATTAAAATCATAGTTTAGTGCACTAACCTACTAATTAATAGTTAGAATATGGATTTACAGTCATATTATAAAATCAATTATGTCCTCCAATACATTATATATAGGTAGTTGACATTCATGCATAAAGACCATCCTCATGGGCCTAAGTTCATGCTTGTCATAGGCCCAGTTAAGCAGATGTGTGTCTGAATCACCACTAATAGAAGAAGCTACTTCCCACAGTACTATTCCTTCTGTTATTGGTTCTATGTAATTGTACATGTGATCATTAGCTTGGTATAGGAAATCAAATTCTAAGCAAATAGGCAATTTTACAGATATTGTGGTGCAATCTTCATTTGATGAACTAATTTAAAATTTTCTTCATAACTTCTTTTTCTAGTCTCCATTATTCTTCTACATTCAATTTCTAGGTAAGCATCGATTACACTTGGGGTTGGATTCTTGGTACAAGAAATTACATTTTGTTGCATGTAAAGCATTGGGATTCTCCTCTATATTGACCGTTATCTAACTAAGTTTCTTATGGAACACATGAAGAATCTAGCTCAATAGGAATTATATACATTTTGTGCACTCTACTGAGAGGAATGACCACAATCTTAACTCCTTGATGTGCCTCAAACTAGTTGAGTACTATATTGATAGTCATCCAACCATCATACACCCATTTATTTCCTATCAGGGTAGGATAGCGTGTTGTCATAGTCTTCATGTCTATAACCTCAAATTCTCCTCATAGAGACAAATCTGGGACTTTGATTTCAACATCCTCTAATTGCCTAATAGGCTCAACTTTTCCATAGTCAGCCAAACTCAGAGTTATTGGGATATAACTGAGGGTTGGTCAACCAATAGCTTCCCATGTGGCTCTAGGAATCTTATTTACTGTGTAGCTGAAATTTAAAAAAACCATTTGGGATTTCATATCTTACAACTTTAATATCAAACTACACATCCACATCCCATAGTTTATTCATCTTTATGTACCAAACCATTTTTTCATCTTTTTTTAGCCATGCTATACACATTTTAATAGATTATATAATAGGTTCATAATGTTTTATGATATGTCTTCATTTCATAGAGTACTCAGGAGTTTTAGGAAATTTGTTAGCATAATGACAACTCCATCTTATTATATGATGTGCATAATTTTACCATACATTTGCACGTCAATGGTTATAAGATCACCATCATTAGTTTCCTATTATTGAATGTTTGTCAAGAGCTGTATAGTTTCATTAATAAGACTCTTTTCTATGGCTAGATCTAGTTATTTGCCTTGTCTAACCTTTCTAATACCCTAATCCTCAGGCATCTCAAGTGGAGGGAGTCCTCTTTTTTCATGTTATTGTCATACCAAAACATTTAGAAAGACATTTTATTTAGATTTCACACTTACCATGTTTACATTTCAAATAGCTTTATCCTTCCTCTACTTTTCTAGAATAGGATAATTTTTTATATCATGTTAATCAAAGACTCTATAGTATGCATAATATGATTATCTCTACAAATTCATTGGGCATACTCTTTCAACATGATTTTACTCTCCACATAGGTAGTACTGATGAGGAGGATATTGATAATTATTTCTTTTACCACCTTGGCATCCTCCTCTATCTCTATATCCACCATGGACTCCTCTAATATTATATTGATAACTTCCTCGGTATCTTCTTTGTGACTACACAAAATTCCAATATTGATGCCTCTGATTATTGTCTCCCATACTAAACTATTATTACAAATTGGTGGATTCCAATTTGAGTGTTGTGGTTGCATTATGGGTGAACTCCTAGACATTGGATATTGATATTGAGGGGATGAGGGTGCCCAACTTGACAAAGAAGGAGTCTATCTAGCTAGAACTTGAGTCTGGTACTATGGTGAAGTTAGAATCCATTGTGGACCCATTTGGGTCACACAATTTCTTATCAACCTCTAGGCCTAGAATTATTTGTTTTGATGAAAAAATTTGCTATGATGTGATGGCAAACACATTTTTTGAGATTCCCTCTTTAAGTTCCTCTACATATCTACAATTCTTTTCATCATGGGTAGTTGATTTATAGAAAATATACTATAGATACTAAGGCATTTTTATATATTATTATGGTAGATGGTGTTGTGTCATGGCATTCCCTAATACTAAGAAAATTTCATAAAATTACATCTTTACTTTAGGACAATTGTTCTAGTGGTGTCTTCTTTTACACTTAGTGCATCACATGTTCAATTTAGGCATTTTTGTTTCATGATGCTGATATATATGTTTCATAAAAACCTACAATATATTTTTAAATTTAGATTTCAGTACAGTAGTTTCACCATAGTCTATTATTTTTTAAACATGCAATGTAGTAGCTCTGACATTTGCTTTTGTCTCATATTGAGTTTACCCAATGGTAAACCGAATTCTACCTCATAATCTTTCAACAAACCATACTACTTTGTATTTATCTTTTAAGTGAACTCTACTTTGTTCATTACATCCATAAATCTATGATCATAATCATAGACTAAATCTTTAGACTTCTACCTGATCTTCTTTTAGTCATGTATTGTCTGGCTAGTGCATTTCTTAATACTAAATTTTGCAATTAGCCAATCTTGGACACATTTTGGACTTCTATTTTGGAGATCTGTTTTGTATATTAATTTCCATTCTCTCTCAGCTAGATCTCCTACTAATTTGCATTTTTTAGGCTTTCATTAGTGAGGCCCTTAACTTACTGCTTCATTTTGTAATTTAACATGTATTATTCAAGGTCCATAGACCCATCATAAATGGTTCGATTTAAGAATCCTCCTGACTAGTTCAACAAATTTGCTAGTATAGACGAAGTCTTCTTTATAGATAATATTTGACATGACTATGGCCTAGGTGTTCCTACTTGCATACTATTCTATGCCCTAAAGGAAGGTTCATGTCCACTCTGTTTATCTACACTTGTTGTTGTTCAACTTCACCTATTCCTATATACTTCAAAGCCTTACTTATTGACTTTGTTTGGATTTTTATTCCCCAATGATCCAAGTTCTCTAAAAATTATTTCTCTTTTCTCCCCTTGCTTGACTAGCTGAAAAATTCTACTAGGATATACAAGATTGGGCTTCAGGGATGCATATACTTATGGTGAATAATCCTTTCCAATGACTTCTCTCTCTACTATGCTTGATCCTATAATTAACCTACGACCAAGTTTTGTTTCTTTTTTCAATTATTATTCTTCTATAAGTACCCTTTCCTATAGCTACACACTACTTCTATCTTTTGTTTGTTCTACTCCTAAACTACTTTCATCTTCTTCTTCGCATGTTTCTTCTTATAGTTTCTCTTCATTATCTCACTCTTTCTTCTGCCATCCATCAATTTTATATTTCTTTAACCTTCACTTATCATCCCAATCATCACCTTTGTATATTCGTTCATCATCTACTCTATTACTATTCTTACTTCTATTCATATCTACTTGGGTATCCATCTATTTATTCCATCTACTCTATTGTCGTAGTTCCCTTTCTAAATTTAGAGTTTTCCATCTACTCCATACTACTAGGGACAAGCACCATAGCCTTTTCCATCACTAACATTTTCAACATTAAAAGTAGTCACTATAAAAAATCCCTTTGATTCTTCATACAAAGTGGTTCTATGTAGCCTCAAATGGTATATAGATTTATACTGCAAACTCAGTAGTTTATCCATCTATAGTGATTTTAACCCATTAATCTATCACCCTTGTCCAATCAGTTTCTAATTTCACCAACTAGTCTATCTTTTCTTCAATCAAAGTAATGGTTTCTCCTCCTTTGGGATGGAAGCAGTAGTACTCAAGTCTTGTCAACCAATTAGCTAACAATTCAGGTGGCTCACAGTAGAAAATCGCATATATTTTGTCATCTATATGTTCTTCAATGATTTCACTCATAGTGAGTCTCATTCTTTGGATTCTTCTTCTATGAAGTGCCATATTTTCAGTCTAGATAGGTTTAAATATCTCATTGTCCCAGTAACCATCTTATCATATTTCTTCTGAGAAGGAGTAATTTCATGCTCATCACAACATTATTAGCAGAGGTTCCCATTTCAATAAAACATGCTAAGGATGAGGATAGCTATGTTTTTGTAGTTTGTACAAGGAATGACATTTAATTACTAGTTTACAAAAGCATATCAAAGATAAATGATGTGCACTCGCTAGGAAATAGATAAACCAAATAATTATTTTAGAGGTACATAACATTTAGACAACTTTTGAGATAGATTATACTTTAAATTTAAACATGATAATAAAAAACAAGGATAAACATAATAAATTTGATAGGTAATGATTAACAAGATATCATATACTGATTTCAATAAATGGGTCACCAATATTCTTCATACAAACATCCATATTTATAGTCATTCCATTTCCTAACTATAAATATTCTTATTCATACAATGGCACCAAAATGAGGAGACTGTTCATTTTCTATCCTTTCATAAGTTGAGAAGAGAGGACAAAATACACAAGTTGATAATTACATATCTAACAAATAAATATTCATGGAATATCCTATGTATTCTTACTTATCTAGTTTTCTTCTTCCAACAAAGTCATCACTACAATAAAATTTCTAGAATATAACAGATTAAAAACACATTGTGATACATAATGAAAACATACTTTGATGAAGTTATTGATGAGATATAAATCAAAGATACTCCAAATTCATATTTATGTTCAAAAGGGGAATTTGCCTTCCAACATGAACAAGTTACATCATTTTATAATAATTTAGCAGACATCAATTTATCAAATATTTCAAATTTCTAACAATGCTCTAAATAGAATGTTGAACTTATTGATGGCCAAAGATAGTCAAAATAGCATAAATATAGGTAGAGAACTTTCCAAACCTGAACTCAATGAACCCTCTATAAGACTCACTAGCAACATAAGTGACCAGTATTTTCGTTTAATCCCTAACACCAATGCCAATTGAGTGTTGGTTCCCAATTGTACACCTATTGTGCTTAGACATACACACTTGAGTAAAATGGAAAATGTGGATTATAAACCAACTAATATGTTGTTATAGTCAGGGAAAGGTGTAGCATATGGATGAACTGAATGTAGATAATGACTAAAAATCATAGATAGAGGGTATGGTTAATTACCTGCTACTTTTGGCTATGCCCAAACCAAGATGAGAGGACCTAAGGGATAGCTCACTCATATGGAGGGATACTATAATTCAATCTTCATGGTGATTTTTGGCACATAAGAACACAAATATCACTAAGGAATAACCAAAGTTTCATAGGCCACCCAACAACGGTTGGTGCATGAAATGCACAAATTCTTTAAGTTAAACACAATCTACTAAAGACAAATGTGTATATGACTGCAACCTTCAATCTGAATAATTTTGAACAACTCAAGGTCAAATGGAAGACTACAATGTTGGGTTTCAATGCATAAAATATAGACACATTTTATATCAGAAACATTTATGCATATGTATGGAAATAACACTTAAAATATGCAACATGGTATACTATTTACAAGGTACAATAGGGTAGGATGAGTTTTGTTGTTAAAAAAAAGTGTGGTGTGCTAGTGGTTTTCAAAAAACATTAATTATATTAACATACATGAGATTATTCATTTTCAAGGTGTAGAAGACTGAGATACAAGATAAGGTAAACTATCATAAGTGACTTGCATCCATTGATGCCAATACAGTGCAAATACCCAAATGATTGCTCAAACCTTAAAACATACACTGCAACTAGAATTTCAAATACTTCTTCCTACTAAATATGTACACCCAATGTGCCCTTAAGAGGTTATCAAGAACACATTTCCAAATCACAATTCAAAAATGGGTTTATAACGTAGATTTATACCCAAAATGACAACCATTCATAAGCATTAAACCAAATATCCATTTGGCAAAGCATGTAAAACATATTATTGCATCTCATTAACATGAAAGAGTAAAATACCTCAATTATTTAACATTATCATGAAATAAAATATTATATACATCTTTGTTTCAGTATGCTACCATTGAGACATGCATGGTGAGTTTGCTCCTTGAACAAGGGAGACATATTACAATGCTCTCAAAGATTTCTAACGATTGTACAACAATTACCCCCTTGGTAAGAGGGATAAAATGCATACACAACAATGTATCTAAAAATTTGGAGGAGCATGGACCTAGGAAAACCAAAAACCCAATAACCTTGAAAAAGAGGACAAGCCCTCACTCTATATAAATTTCTCTCTATTTCCTTCTAGAATATGTTTTACAATTTAAAATATTGAAACTTGCAAACAACCCTCAAAGTTATGCTAAGATGATTCTAGATGGAATATTATCCTTGTCATACCTAGAATCTTCATGCCTTTACAAGGAAAATGATTCTTGTAACTACCTCTATATATAATGATGAATATTTGGAGAAAACCCTTTATTTATTAGTTGGAAATGCATTTCATTTGATCTTGAAAGACAATATTTACTTTGGAGCCAAACAAACCCTTTGTCTTCTAGTGCAACTACCTAGACATGCCTTGGACCACACATTTCCATAGCTACAATCTCCTAGACAGTTATCTACCCTCTTTTTCATGCAAAAGAACACCACTAATTTGCGATGATGGTGTCAAAACACTTTAGGTCGATGGCCATTTGAGAAATCTTGTCTAGAATAGCCCATGTTAGCCTTGAAAACCTAAAACATTTCTCCCATAGAAGTGTTCGAACAAGCTAAACATGAGAAATGGAAAGACTTAGCTAATTTTTTACCTTTTTGGTTTTTCCTAGAATCTAGATTTCAACACTTTGATTTTTTCACATTTTGACTTTCACGGTTGTTTCCAACTTTTTTAATGCTTAAATGCATTATTTTTCACCTTTTAGGCTTATCAGGAAGTCTAGGTCCAATTCACAATTGTTGCACGTCCTTTATATGGCATGAATCTTGATCTCAACAACACATTTACAACTTACAAATTGGCAACTTGCAATTTGTAGTTTTAGTTCCCCTAAACAGTTCCCCCATCAGATCAAGGAATTTCAAGGGAAATTTGCATTTTATGATTTTGTAACTTGTAATTTTGAGTTGTAATTCCCTTGATAAGTTCCCTCATGGATTTGGGAACTTCAAATTCAATTTAAAATTTGTGCAAATGCAAAATTACAATTGGCCTTGAAAGCTTTGCTTTGAATTATGACCTCATGTTTGATCAACATTGACTAGCGGGTTTTAGAGATCAAAGTACAATTTGTAATTTGAACATTTACAAAATTACAAAATTGCATTCCTTCTCAAAATCTCCTTGGAGCTCCTTTTGAGTTAACCTTTATTCCACTTGATTTTACCAATGGGATTGGGAAGTTGGACCACATATTACAACTTACCTTTTGAAGACTTACTTTTGCACATTATTTTCCCACTTAAGAACTCCACCTGGTCATCCATTCATCTTGATTTAATTTGAATGAAAATGCTTGCACTTCTTGGCCTTCGATCTAAACTTCCAATGTTATCTGCAAGGTTGATTGATCATTTTCCATCCACATCACTCAAAGACTCAAAACATCTACTAATTAGATGCTAGAACAACCATACATGAAGGCTCTTCCTGATTAGGTTCCTTATGCATCTATAATAATTCGGACAAAGAATGAAACTTCCATATGATATTCCTTAGACATACTTCCAAGTACTCACTATTGGGGCTGGTACGAAGATCATTAAGATCTTCATCCAGCAATGTTTCTCCAATCGTAAAAACTAATCTATTCAACATAACTTCTTTATTAGCTTTTGTAGTTTTCAAGCTAGATTCTTACTCAACAACTGTAGCATGTAAATCAACAAGATTATTGCATAATGTTTCTTTTTCATTTGTATCTTTAACTACTTACTGCTTCAGGCGTTCATGTTCGCATGTAAGTTCCTCAAAGGTTTTCAAGAGAAGCTCTTTCTCATGTTTCACTATTGAGAGATTTGTCTCAAGAATAAATGTATTCTTTTGTGATTCACCAAGTTCAATGGCAAGTGAATCAATAGCACTTTGAACATTCCCAATCTGATGTTGAGCATTAGCTACATCCTATTGATCCTTAATTAGAGATTTGCCTAGCCACTCAATTTGATCCTTTGGTTCTATTGATCTTGTTGGAAGTGGCATCTAGACATTGTTTGTCACCTCTTCCCACATCTGAATGAGTTGATTCCTTTCCATTAGAGATTGTTCCAACATATTAGATTATTCAGCCATGCTTAAATACTTGTGCTACAGTTCCTCATGTCTCCCCCTTAAATCTTCAATTACTTCATCTTGACTTGATTTGAATATATCTAATTGCAAATTTGGCAAATGAAAATTCATGTCATCTCTATGATCCCTTTCAGACATTTCCTACCCAAACTTTTAGAATAAAGAGCATTTTCAATAGAACATGACCTTGCAATCCACTCAATTTTTCTTGTCCATAGTATGTTTATGTATCTCCACTAAAAAATCCTCCAAATGCCATGAATGCCAAGAAAGACAGATTTTTTGATGTTCCTTACTAGACACCTCTAAATGGGTTGTCAATGTTGCATCTAGCATTCTTCAGATGTAGCACATGGAGTGCTCTTCCTTCTCATAGTGCCATCTGATCAATTAATGTGATATGTGTCCTTTAAACTAGTTGAGTGTTTGAATTATAAAATATGTCCTTTCCAAAGCAATAGGCTTGGGAGCTTTAGCATCACTTTACAACTTATGAATTTGCTTTCCTCCCCAAACTTCTACCATTCACTATTTCATGTTGACTGTTGTGAGATCCAAAACCAAGCATGCAAGTTGTAAGTTAGCAACTTGCTAAGTTGCATCTCAGCTCCGATTCTCCACCATTGCTTCTTTACTATTTCGAGACCCATAAATCTATATGCACATTGCAAGTTTGCAACTTGTTAAGTTACATTTTAGCTTTCATTTTACACCTTAGACTATCTCAATTACAATTTGGTCAAACTTGCAGTAAATGCCAGGGTCTACATGGACTCATGCATTTACTTAGTAAAATTTCATTTGATTTCCTTGCCTTCCATCCACGTGGGCAAGCCATTTATGATGTGGCTTAAGGTTTTTCTATGTTTTGACCTCACATGGTGTCATGTGGGTTTCAATATTTTCAAACACTTGTTCTAATGTGGCCCGTATGATTCCATGTTGATGTCCTTGGTTTCAAAACATTGAATTTTGATTACTTGACTTTCCTCGTGGACTCTTTAACCCATAGCGTTGGCTTTGAAATATTACCAACTTTTACACACTCCTACACTTCATGCGCGGCTATGTTTTTAGAACCCTCGCCTTGTTTTCTTCATTGTCCCTCCACGTGGGCAGGTTACTATGCTTACATGGCCAATGTGTATACTCTTTTTCGCTGCTCCACCAAACCTTCCACGTGGCACTCAAATTATATTCCCTTTTAGGTGGGAATGGGAGACTAGTAAACTATTTGCAAATTGTAATCTTGAGACTTGTTTTTCACACCCTACTTTCCTGTCGTGCTTTTCTTCCGCATGGTCTTACGCCTGCCTTAGCAGACTTCAGAGATTTGCACTTAATTTGCACACTGAAGAGCACGTAAGTTCCATTCACATGTCAAACATGCACCATAATCCCATGCCTTTAATTTTAATCTGTCTTAACTTTTTACTTTTACACGTGGGTTTCCCATCAACGAGCATGAATTTTTTACATGCTAACTATCTCTTTTCGGTGCCATGTGGGCAAAAGGACCTCCACGTGGACTCCCCCAGTCAAGCATGATTTTGAGTTTACTTTCTGTAATCTCATTAAAACTAAAAGACATTAAATATTAGTCAAAACCAATATTTCATAGGGTTCATACAAGGCAAGAGTGGGTTTTTGGTTATTTTCTCAAATGTGAAAGCGGAGCTTCAGATGATCCGGGTGAACACACTTGTGAATTGGTGTAACATTCAAACAATCAAACATTAATATTTGTACAAGAACAAAAATTGTCATGTGTAATTTTGGACACTAACAAGATCCAAACTATTTTCAGAAAGACTATTTACATACAAACTATACCATAACATAAACATTTTATAATTATATTAACTCTAATGATTTTTTTCTAATGCAAGTGTAAACAACTGAGCGAGACCTTCCATAATTTGTACCATAAGCCCTACCGATCTAGATTCTTCTACTACTTTTGTATATAATTATCAAATTGGGGTTCCAATACATATAACATATATTTATGGGCTATGTTTTTCTGGAATGTGAATATATTAAAATGGAATAATAGAGAAAATAATTTTTATAGTTTTAGAGTGCCTTATATACAAATAGACAAAATATTGTATTTTCATGGTTTAGATTTGAGTCGACTTGTTTTTTTCGACCAACAAGACTCTGAACAGAGGAATTGCAGAGTTTGTTGTTATGGCAGCTCACACTGAGCCTCTTGTGTTCCGTTTTCATTTTCCATTATTGGTTTAAGATACACATTAGTTTGTTATAAGGTTGCAATTTTTTAATGCCATGGTTATGAAGATAGGTCATCTGAAGTTTAGGTCACGTTAAGCATAACTTCGTAGAAAATTGTTTTTGAAAGCCATGGTTGGTTATGAAGATATATCATTTATATTTTAGCTCACTTCAAATTTAAGATTTTTAGATTTTTCCTCTTACTAGAGTAGTATTTTTGCTTACAATGTGTATTGTGTATCCTGCTATGAATGTGCCATATATGTTTCTACCTTCAAAACAGGCATTAGGACACGCATGTGGTGTCACTCACCCTGCGATTGCATACACTCTAACAACCAACGATTGAAGTCAAATAAAATAAAAAATACAACCTAAGGTAAATCTGTTTTGTTAAAGATTTTATGAACTTAAAACTTAAGTTCATAAAATCTTTATAGATGACACATAGATTGTGAAATATTGCGATAATCACATTTATAGATGACACACAGATTTTAAAGAAGACAATATTATCCAATAATCACATGCCAATCATGTATCAATGATGCATTGTCTGATAATATTACTGAAGTTTTCTAATAATTTTTGCTGTTCTATCTTAGAACAAAAAGGAGTTTACTTTGCCTTGTGCAGGATGGCATAGAAAAGCTTCTTATTTAATGCAGTTGTCTATTGTCTATGACATGATGAATGGTATTACCCTCGCTTTTTAATTTGTAATACGCCAATTTGTTAGCACTGATGGCATGGTCTAATAGCCAAGGATTTTCTAATGCCGGTGCGATTTTTCAATTGAGAATGTTAGCCTCGGTGGTGTAAGTGTTACTATAATCAATAGGAACAAATTCTGAACTAGTATTCTGTAATGTTAATGCACAGTTACAATAGCTTTACTTATCTCTAAATTATGCAAGCTATAATACAGATGGATTTGTAACGCAGGAGTATCTATGGTGAACATGTTATCTTGCATCAATTAAAAATTGATTAGTTTCTATTATTTTAATTTATCATTTGTTTTGGTGTGTTTGGTTGGATTATATTTCCTTGGTTTTCTTTCATGGCCATTCTTTTTACTAGTGGAGTGATCCGGATCTCTCCATCAACTTTCTTTTTAACACTTATAGAACATGATTGATTGCCTAAAAAATCATGAAGAGGAAACATTGTTTTAGTCTTGATTTCTTCAAGTGCAAATTGGCGTTCTGAAACCGATTTGGTCTTGGAGCCATGTTTTTCTGCTCAGAATTTGTAATCGAGTTCCCAATCCCCAATTAGATCTTGGAAATTTCAAAAAACACCTTGTAGTTGTTATCGGGCTTGACCTCGATTAGGTCTATGGTATAATCGAATGAATTCAATAATGTAAATCATATTTTATTGAGGATTGTTGTGTGGATATTTTAAGTGTTGCTTGAAATGCTAATCACAGCAAACATCTCGATTACGTCTATGTAGTTTTCAAATGTAGAAAACAATTCTATGCAGGGTTTGGAGAGCCGACTAGGTCGGCAGAATTCTTAGCAGCTGTAATAGGGTTTGAGTTATCGATTAGGTCATGGTGGAGGGCAAATGAGGCATTCAGTGTTGAGCGGGATCCTAAACTAGGTAAGATGTATCAATTTTTGTGTTCAAAATGAAAAGTGCAGTTGGATACCCGACTAAGTCTATGGCGAAGGCGACGGAGATTCCATGTGGCGGTTAGAGCCTGAAGTCCGACGAGCTTGCGGAGAGTAACATATAGAACTTCGAGTGGTGTGCGGGGTTCAAAACTCGACTAGGTTGGGACAATCCTTGGCCAAAGACCATAGAGATAATAAGAGATGATAGCCTGATTAGGTATAGGGCTATTTTAAAACATTCAAACTCGTTTAAAAAATCCGCCCAGGTCAATAAAGCCAAGAGATCGTTTTATTACGATTTTGCGTGTTTATAAAGTTTCCCTAAGGTCTACCTATATGTGGAAAAATGCCATAGTGTGACATTTGAGATCCTTCTTGAGCTGTTTTGGTGGGAAAGGGAAGCTGAAAGGCCATGTGACAATGGCACTCATATGGGGATTATGCCATTGTAGATATTATTAAGAATTTGTATTGTATATTTTTTCTTCCTCTTTATACTAAAAGTATTATGTTGTCAAAATATGTATTCAAAAACATACAATTGAATATTGGAATTATTTTGCTTGATTTCCTTTAAGATTAATAAAGGGAACGGATTTGTGTGTTGAGTTATGAACTTGTTTTTCGGATTTGGCTCTTATGTATCAATGTATTTTCCTAAACGAATCATCCTAGGCTAAATGATTGTCCTTAATTAGATCCCTAGTATGTGTGCACCAAATGATATCAAAACTACAATTTTCTTGTTGGGTGAGTGTGTGTGAAGAAGACTCTTGCTGAGCATATTTGCAAGTTGTGAAATATAATTTTACATTGTGTAAGAGATAGAATGTAAAGGTAATGTGTTACGAAGATGGGCAATACATTGAGGACCTTAAGTTGTATATTTGGCTGAGATGATGAGAGGTATGCAATCAAGGTTGGATGTAATGGAAATAGGTCAAAAGAGAGTGGCTCATAGTGGATACATGACTGAGGATGAAGAATAAGGAGATCAATAGGTTGGGATAGAAGATAATGAAAATGAACATGAGATGAGATTTCTCAGACCTTTAGTGAGGCTTGGTAGTAAATCAAAACTAGATATGCACTACTACAATGGGAGTTCAAATACTAAATATGTTGTCGACTAGATAGAAGTGATGGAAGAATATTTTCAATACAAGTCTATGGAGGAAAATAATAAGGTGATGCTCTCTTGTATGAAGTTGAAGAGTCTAGCCAATTTTAAATCGATCCACTTTCTCTCAAACAACTCTAAAACAATGCTATCAACTATGACGGTAGAAAAAAAGTCCCTAAATAACAAGAATGATACTTGTATACTCATCTTCAAGTTATTTATGCATTTCACCTCACATTGTTGATGAAAACAAGTTTAAATTAAAAAATAAAAAAATCGGACACTATTCTAAATTATGGTATAAAAATTTAATGGATATTCAAATTTAGAAATTTATAGCATTCTAAATTAGGATACTACTAAATTTGAGCATGTGACTAGAAGGAAGATAATCTTGTCTATATTGGATCTTCTCCGTTGTTGGGACATGATACTACTGTAAATAATATCCAAAACTTGGGGGATATATACAAAAATTAATAATAGATTCAACACATGTCCTAGTTATGTAAGATATGTCATTGTGAGTTATAGATGGAAGGTGAGGGGACACAATGCTTTACTTATGGTTTTAATTTTTATTCTTGAATTTTTGTTTCAGATGCATAAATTTGTCATTGTGACTAATAGATGTAAGGTGAGGGCACACAGTACTCTACATGTGGTTTTATTTTTTATTCAAATTTTTGTTTCAGATGTATAAATTTGTTATTACTATACTTTTGTAATAAAAATGTGGATTCTACACACACACACACACACACACACACACACGCACACACGCACACACGCACGCACGCACGCACGCACGCACACATATGTATGTATGTATGTATGTATGTATGTATGTATGTATGTATGTATGTATGTATGTATGTATGTATGTAAACACGTTTAAATTAAAAAAGAAAGAAATAGGACCCTATTCTAAATTATGTTATAAAAATTTAATGGATATTCAAATTTAGAAATTTATAGCATTCTAAATTAGGATACTACTAAATTTGAGCATGTGATTAGAAGGAAGATAATCTTGTCTATATTGGATCTTCTCCGTTATTTGGACATGATACTAGTGTAAATAATATCCATAACTTGTGAGATATATACAAAAATTAATGATAAATTCAACACCTGTCCTAGTTATGTAAGATATGTCATTGTGAGTTATAGATGGAAGGTGAGGGGACATAGTGCTTTACTTATGGTTTTAATTTTTATTCTTGAATTTTTGTTTTAGATGCATAAATTTGTCATTGTGAATAATAGATGTAAGGTGAGGGCACATAGTACTCTACATGTGGTTTTATTTTTTATTCAAAATTTTGTTTCACATGTATAAATTTGTTATTACTATACTTTTGTAATAAAAATGTGGATTCTAAACACGCACACACATGCGCGTGTACGCACGCACGCACACAATCGTACACACACACACACACACACACACACACACACACACATCGTAGATAAATTATTTTAAAATACATAGATAGATATCATTTTCAAGTTACCTATATCATACTGAATTTGTAACTTAAATAGAATAAGTGTCTCAGGAATGATGTTTATTAGTGTATTTTACATAGATTTATCTAAGATATATATGTTTTTTGATTTATAAGTGATTAACCTAAAACAATATTAATATAATTAAAATCATTTTTTTAAAAAGGAGTTAAAATGTGAATCATATCTATAGATAATGATAGATGGAGGTAAATCAATTAACTATATGTGTTGCTAACATGTTTAAGTCCATCATAAATATTTTGTTAGATCTATTTAATTGTTTAAATCTTGTTTAGATTCATTTTAGTATAGTATTGGAGTTAATTTCTATAGTGGGAAGCAACATGAAAATTAATCAACAAATGGTATAGAGATTTGTAATATTGGCATTGCCATCATTTGGATTCATCTCATCTTGTCAATGAAATCGTGGTGGCTAATGTGTGGATATCATAGATAGGAAAATCCAAATGGAAAGATGAAATGTTAAGCATATGTTATTAAAAAAGGGCTAGTGTACATATGAAAAGGGTATGATTCCTATACAATTCTCATCCAAAGATTCCTTGACAACTATAACATCTTCAAAACTATCAACCCAAGAGTTTCAAAAATCAACTTTTGTATTGCAAGATTCGAATCTAGATCTCAACATTAGATAGTTTCAAATACTACACAAACTCATACCCACTTCTAATTTTTATTCTCATGCCCATAATTTTTGAATGTTTTACATGGGTACACATGTCCTCTATTACCCAAAGTACACCATCTCTTTAAATATTTTGAAAAATTATTCAACCAATATCTCTCCAAGAAATTATTGACACAACTTAATCCATGATAACATTATACACAAAACACAAACTATGTATTTATTATAAATTGTATACAATTTTCAAGTTGTTCTCCATCTCTTAGCCTTAGGTACAAAAGACACATTTATAAGTGGAAAGTAGTCAAATACCAATATCCTCTTGCATATGTAATTAAATTTACAAATGTATGAAAAAAATGTTAAGCAAGGTAACAAGTAATGTGTATGAAAAATATTGAAAGGAAAAAGCCTACACCAACACCCACCTTAAGGATAGCTTAGGTGGATAGAGGAAATAGGTCCTAGAAACAAGGAATGATGAGTTGCCTACACAAAAAAGGATGTAATGTGAATCCAAGTGTCCTTATAGATACCAATCCATCTTACCAGAATACATGGATGTCGATTCATTATAATCACCATGTTGAAGTAGGAATGGTGTTAAATACTAGGTTTAATAAACATAAACACTACATGTTCTAAAATATTGGGTAGAAGGATGAACACAAGGAAGCATTACCTGAGCACCCTCCTTAAAATTTGAATTATAAAAATATGACAAT
The DNA here is from genome assembly GCA_037957365.1 of Torreya grandis. Classification (NCBI taxonomy): domain Eukaryota; kingdom Viridiplantae; phylum Streptophyta; class Pinopsida; order Cupressales; family Taxaceae; genus Torreya; species Torreya grandis. Next base: position 1,235,886 of record JARHVA010004125.1, read on the forward strand.
GAAAGTCTCTAATGAAGAGGATTGAAAATGATGAGAACTAAGCGCACAGACTAGTGGGGATCCCACACTAGTGTCACTACATAAAAAGTCCCAAAGAATGTCACTCAGACATAACAATCCTCATATGGGTTTTGACAAATAAAGTGCTTAATAAGATACCAAAATACAAAAGAAGATTCTAGAAAACACTCAAAAAGGGGTGAAAAGTGTATATGTGCACAAAACCACCCAATTATTAAACAAGGAACTCAAAACAATAAAGGAATAAAAAATAAAAGGAATGTAAAGTCAAAGACTCTAATCAATGGGTTGAAAAACTGTCACTAAAGTAGGTGAAAGGGACACTCAATACCCATAGATTCTTTTAACTATCTGTAGAGGGTGTAAGGAATGCTCAACCCCTGAAGAAGTTGAAAGTAAAAAAAATTTACATGGTGTAAGGGACACTTGATACCCAAATAATCAATATATACATGCCTTATAAAGTTGAATGGGTGGAGTGAATGAAAAAAATTATATGAGTAGGCTACAACCACTATTTATACATTAACAAACTGATAATGTATGCACAATAATAGCTCTACAATAAGATGAAAAGGATAGTTAAAATTTCAAAGAGGATAAAAATAGCTACACTTCAAGGGTAAGGGGATTGTCAACTACTAAAAATGAATTGCAAAGAAATAGATAAAATCTCTCAAGAAAATGGTGAGAGATGGCCCTAGTTGTGGTTTTAGAGACTAAATACTTATATAGTAAAGGGTTCACAAACTAAGGTATGCACACAAGAAGGTGGTGTTGGTGAATTGAAAAGCTAAATAAAAAAACTATATACATAGGAATTTTCCAAAATCATGGTAGAAGAGTTTAGAATAATTTAATATATATCCTAGAATATTTATGCTATAATTCCCCCCCATATTATATTATTTTTACAAATATCATATTCTTGATAGTTGGCCCCTCTTATTTCAAACACTATAAAAAGATTTACACTCTCTGAATAGCCTACTCACTTTCTGAGTTGGCATGCCATCTTTGTGGATTCATGGTCTTGGTGTCACCTTGGTTTTTTATTGTAACATTACCACTAACCTGGAAGTGATACGAGTACATCACTCTGCTTAACACCTTCGATGGTTTCTTGGATTACCACAAACCCATATGGTTTTCTACTATAGGTTGACCATGAATCTAGAGGTGATAGGAGGTTACAACTATTTTATACACTTCGGTGGTTTCTTGTATTTACACAAACCTTTTTCCAAGAATCAAGTGCTAGTTTAGTGCTTTTGTTCCCCATAATGTTCTAGTACGAAACTCACAAATGATGTCGAGTCCTTTATTGAAAAACATATTGCATACTAAAAATCATAGCGCACATAACATGAAATAAACACACTGAAATGTGTCACCATAGCAATGATACAACCCCATCATAGCCGACTCATGAGAGGACGTTGATTATCCTCTAGCCTCCGTGTATCCTCCAACTTCTAGTATCTGATACTACTTACTCAAGCAATGTGTTGATGATTCTCAGGCTTAATTTTTTTGAGGGAAATCTTGCCCTGCTGCTATCCGCTCCCCTCCCCCATAATGTGGACATAAGATGTCGTGTATAAACGAAAATGCATCCTTATAAAAATAATTGATTTTGACTTTTAACGATTAACTCATACAAAAAAAAAAACTTTTACTAATGACGAAACGCTTGAAATATTAAAAAAATGACTCTTTTAACATTTTTAAATTTTTTTGACAAAAAACTCTTTATATTAATCTTTTAATAAAATTTTAATTAGACTTGACACCATAACATATACTTAAAAGCAAATCAAAAGACATAAAACTATTCTTTGACAAAAGTATAATGACTACTATTTATAAACAATTCACAAAGTTTAAGAGACTTTGACTAAAGTTTTAAATAAAAAATACGACTCTGAAAAGAATATACAAATCTATCTCATAATAAATATGACAGAACTGACTCAAGACAACTACGACTTAAAAGATGGAGTAACCAAAAATAATTCCAAAAACAATAGATTTAAAATAACAAATGACTTAGTCATGGAGATTTACTAACACACAAATAATATAAAAATTATGAAACTGCACTTGACTAAGACTGGTGTATTTATACAAGACGTATGACAAGACTGAGATTGAATTGGGAGAGCACACTCATGATCAATCGTTCTGTATGCACAAATGTCTTGGCAATCAAATGATATACTCTATACGCCACGTGTTGTACACTGTTTGAAGAACAGAATTTTCATGCAAAACATTGATTGGTGGCAAATCCGAAAGTCACCAGTTTCTGACAGCTGGTGGTCTGCATGCACTTAGGTGGCCGAAACAAATCAAAATGACCAAAGTAACATGAGCCCGACTGGAAGCTTTCTACCGAGCTCGAGGGAGATCACATGCAAAAGAGATGACATCAATATGAGCTTGTTTCTATTGTTGACTATGGCTAAAACCTTAGCTTAGCATTTATCCATCAAAGTCAGATGTCGAGGTCCGTCTAATACTATCGATCCATGATTTGATCGATGCCAGTGATTAAATATGAGATGAAATATTGACGCCGTTACATGCATGAGCTGTTTATAATCTGGGAATACAGCGCAGCGAGCCTTGAAGGATCCAAAGTCAACTATAGCTGGTAATTTCTGAGCTAATTGTGAGTTGGTTATCAAGGTGATTTAGTAGAATGCAGGTTGCAAAACGCAAGGATGGAGAAATATTGTGGCTGAGGAATGACCGGATCTGGTACTACACAGAAAAAATGATCGAAAGAGTGTGTTGGAATCTTTTCTATTGGATAGCGATTCAATGCAGGACTGTGTTGTTGTTTTTGCCAAGGTGTAGATCGAATGCAAACTATTATATCTATACGCATCTCTCATTCCTGGGGATGAAGCACAACACCATTGCCCCCTTCATGCCTATTGCTTCATTAAATAATTAAATCAGCTGGATTTGATACCACACTGTTGGCAAATTGGAGAGTCGAATTAAAAATCGCATACAAAGGAATTTGAATAATTTTATTCATGACCCGAGAGTCAATATACACATAATTTGTTACCAAACATATGGTAATTGTTTTCCAAGAAGGGAGGAGATTGAATTAGCCGAAACCATGGTAGGAGAGTATAGAATAATGTAATATATATCTTAGAATATTTACGCTATCAAGTAGACTAGGCTGTAAAAGAAAATCTTTCATGGCACTTTATAATTTAGTGTGAGTATAATATATATATCAAAATATATCAAATGAAATTAAGGAAGACATTGTATACATTAGAATAGATCCAAATAAGGAGACAGATGATATGTTGAAGAAGTCATCACAAATCATGAGAGTTGCTCTAAAAAATCAAGAGAGATATGTGCAGATGAAGTAGTGAAACAATGGTGGAACCACGCTACTAAAATCTTTGCAAACAATAATGATGTTGCCTCAAGTGATCTGAAATGCATCCTAAATGAATATGAATGGTGGATGAAAATGACTACATAAGAGTCGGTGAAAAATCCACAATAGTAGAATACAAGGTAACCTCTGAATATGTGTTATGTTAATCATTTTCACAGCCAAAATCTCATAATTCTCTTACTTGAGTGAAGGTTCAAGTGTCTCCACAGAAGAAGCCAAGGTGCCAAGAAAGGAACATTGAATAAGACATGACACAAACTATAAATGTGTGAAATTAGACAATGCACAAATGAGAAGTGCACAAATTTTTTTGTAAGGAACCCTCTACAAAAGTATCATGACCATATGTGGAGCTCAAAAGAGAGCATCTCGTGAGTTGACTGAAGAGTGTGGCAAATGAAAAAAAAAAATTATGATGCAGACACAAAACACAATCAAAAGAATTAGTTATAGAAAATGACAACTTTTAGAGCATCAAAGTCCATAAAAATCCATCCACAAGTATAAGAAGTACAAATGAGTACAAAACACATGCAAAAAAGACATCAGACTCAATCCAAAATACATCTATGATAGAATTCAATCAAAAAACAAGAATAATAAAAAAATAAAAATTATTTACTTGTGAAAGAGTTTACACTACTTACCAAATTGATTCTTACCCTTTGATCTTCAACAAATCATATCGACAAAAAATATACAATCTCCCTTTACAATTTATTACCCTTAATGATATTATTTTTATAAAATAAAATAAAAAATAAAAATAAAATAAAAAATGAAATAAAATAAAAAATAGAAACTAGAAAATAAAAAATAACCCTGTTAGAACCCGACCATTAATTAGTCCCCACACAAAATCATTTCCACTATGATTATGTCCCCCATATATAATCTTGCCTCCACACAATGTTCAATCACTAAGGATAATAATTAGTATCTATCCTCCACCTCTAAGAAAGGTTTTAGAATATAAAAATCACTACTTTAACGATAAAGTGAGTTGACTTTTGTTTCTTTTATAATAAAGATTCAAACTTGTAAAATAGTCCGCCCATACAACCAAATAAATTGCAAAACCACCAAAGAAATGATAAAACCTCGAATTTGCTTCGAAGTGGTTTTGATTTTGGCGGTAAGATGAACGGCTAGGAGCCTGAAGACAGGCCATACGCCATGTGGAGGGTGCAGGGATGGCTGTAGGAGGCTGTTTGAGGCAATAGACAGCTGGGCAAGGGTTAACGCGTTGGTGGAACTGTCTGCATACACCACAAAATAATTAGGAACGTCGTGCAAGTCGTCTCCTTGCCATCCAATGAATAAGAGCCAGCAGGCCGTGATACCAGGAGGAGAGCCAAGTCGGTAAGACAGTGAGCAGGCCGTGAAACGTAGTAGGATAAACATACCGTGGGTTTCGATGGAGGATGGAAGCCAGTCGTGTGAGCAAATCAGGGTTCGGCTTGAAGATAAATTAAAGTCTCAGACCAAATGAAAAAAATGTCGGCAGAAAGGCTCGACTTACCTATCCCAGGAGGGCCGTATAGAATAAAACTTATCTACACATGCCCGGTGCTGTGTTAAAACTCTCTGTTCGGCATCAACTTAGGCTATCAAGGATGAAGTGGAAGCTAAGAACAGATCCATCATAGCGTAATTTAGAGGAAACCGTAGACTCTCAGGGGAGATACAAAATACAAGAATCAAGAAATGCTTGTCTTTGACCACATGACAACAGGGAGCACAAAAAACAAATGCAGTGTTGAGTTGTGTCGACTTTCCAATCTTGAGCTCACAGCAAAGATCAATACTTCCCTCAATGCAAATTCAAGAATCCGCAATGCCGAGACCCAATGTAGATTTAGTGGACTTTGAAGACATTCAGCATATGCTTAGAGCAAATATACGACCTTAAACACCACATCCAAAACACCCTCAACACCGTTAATACAAAACACAAAACATAGATCAGTAATAATAAAAACCAGTCTTCCAATGCCATATAGATCTATATCACGATACAGATTTAAACAAAAGAGGGGAATGATCTTGCCATTTGAGAGGGGATCCGGCCAGGTGAGCCAAGGGCTGAGATGTTCAAGCCAATACAAAGCCGATCAACAAAAACGAATCTTTGGCCAAAGGTGGCACAAGAAAGGTTTGATCGACGGTTTCAAAAAGCATAAAACTCAGAAGGGTGTTCAACTCCCTTAAAAATGGATAGAATGAACATTACAGATTATGCTGTGTAATAGTTACTTGAAGGAGGCTTTCATATTATGAAAGAGTTTAAAAAAAAATTCAGTCAAGATTTATGAAGACGATATTAATACAACTGAATCTTCATAGTGTTATAGATAAAACATAAATGATGTATTTATTATAAAATTTATCCAATGTTAAAAATTTTCTTCATATCTTAGTTTTAAGTATAAAAATATATTTATAAAACGAAAGTAGACCAACCCAAAAAAATAATAATAATACCAAAACATAACATCCTTCCCATATACAATTAATTTCTTTATTATATAAAAAAAATACCTAAACATTTGCTAACTAATATATAAGAAAAATTATGAAAAGAAAAAACCTATAATAACATCTCCTCGTAATATTCGTCTAAATTTGTGTCTATGATTCAAAAAGGAGACCTTCAGAATACACATTTGAATTATCCAACCGAGTAGTACCCTCATCTTCAAGCTAGTTTTGATAATATGACAAACAAAGCTATACCATGCAACGATGGCGAGAGTGCATAGATGTCCATTTACCTTACAAATGTCCATGGCTAGCCTCACAATGGTATAGTCTGTGAGGATAAAGATCCACAGCCCATGTCCTAATCTGTCTGTAATTTTATTTTTACATTGTCATACTCTTCTCCATCTGACTTTACTTCCACTTAACCATCCTGATCCATTGAAGATTGTTTCTTTCTATAAACCCCAGCTTCTTAAAATTAAATACATAGTTAATTGATGAAAAAAAAAACGGTTAAATTGTATTCACATCCAACACAAATAACTATCAAATGGCACTCAAATCAATCTATCCAGATCTATCACTTTACAAATGACCACAATTATAAAAAGAACTTCTAAAAAAAATTAAATTGATGAATAACCATGACTCTATATAAAAATACCTTATTTTATAAGAAAAAATTACATGGCTATAACCCAAACAAACAAAAAAAAAAAAAAAAAATCTATAATACTTTAAAAAAACATGAAAACAAACAAAAGCTCATTCATACCTTGGAGTCGGTTGCAAAAGACTAGCATGCAACCACATAAGTTGACACTAATGAGATGATCCAGCCGAACATGCTGAGATACATCGCCATGAAAATAAGCATTCAGTATCTGGTTGAAATAGATACTAACATGTGGATATGCATCGGGAAAAGGCAAGCTGGTTGAGAATCGCGAATGTTATGTATCGTCTCTTCGCTAGTATAAAATTATTTGTTTAAGTAAACCCAGAACATACAATAAAAACATAATTTAGACTTCAATTCTGACACGTTTCTGTATTTTTGAAACTAAGCATATCCGCATTCAAATATATTTTGATTTCATCTCAATGCTTACCTAACACGTAATGAACTCAACTACGTCAAATTCCTTGTCAGCATGGGGTATCGGTGTCAAACTTCCTTGCCAGGTCAGGTAATGTATTTAACGGATAATTCTCTTAGTTGCCTAATCCCATGTTTTAAAAAAGATTAATCCGATATCTTTTGTTTTTTATTTTTCTTATTCTAATATTTTTAGTTATATTATATTTCTAAACTATATTAGTATTATAATATATATTTTAATAATAATAATAATAATAATAATAATAATAATAATAATAATAATATTAATAATAATAATAATAATAATTATTATTATTATTATTATTTTTTGATAGATAAATAAGAGTTATAAGGATCTTTTTTCCATTAAAACAAAAGTACTACAATCAAGAAAAAATGATTACAAGTAAAAAATTTTGGATTCAATCTCAATACCATTTCAAACTAAAGGATTAAGTGAAAGGACTAGAAAGAAGGAACCAACCCAACCAAACAAAGGGCTAAGGCGGAGGTCTTTAGCTTAGATATACGTCACACTAAGGCAATAAGATATGTCATTGACATTTTTCGTCACCTTATAATTAGTTAGGAATTCCTCTTTCTTACTAACTTCTAGATAGCAATGGCGACCCTTCCAATTTTTGAATGACTTAAAGAAAACTCAAAAATTACGATACATATTATCAAGCTTTAAATTTTAAGAGCTTTTTTTTCTAAAACAAGTGAATAACATCACCATTGAATTAGTTTCAATAATCATATCATCAATTCTATATTCGACAATCATATAAATGAAAAAAATTAAAATATAATTAATGATTATAATAATTATATTCCCTCATTTCACAAAACCCATTTTATAAAAATAAAATGTTACATTGCTTTCAGTGTAACTTTTGCCTTGGAAGCTTTAAAAAAACTACTAATTAATATATTATTATGATTTTTTTTTGGTAAAACATTATAAATGTGATTTTGAATTTATCATGTAATTTCTTATGAAATTTATTTATTACGCAAACCAGATCCCCAGAAGCTATGTTCAATGAAAACTATATATAAAGTTAGTATGCTTTGAGCCTCCCTATAGGGGAAAGGAAAAAAAAAGAGACAAACAAACATAAAATTTTAACAATTAATAAAAAATTTTAAGCAATTTTCAAATGTCTTAACATTTTTTCTCAATAATAAATTTTCCACTCTACAAACACGGCAACTGATATCTAATTTCTATATATATAAAAGATGGTATGATGTCTATGTATTTTAAAATTAATATTTTTATGCTTAATCTTTTTAACATCCCTTTGGTAAATAATTCATAGAATCCAAAATTGTATCCACCTGTATAGCAGATCATGATAGAAGTGTTTTGTTTCGTTTTCGTCTTTCGTTTTCGTTTTCCGTAACTTTAATTTCTTGCTTTCATCTAGCATATGAACGTCTGGGCCTTGTAGAAAAATACAAATCTTTGATATAGTTTAACTATATTTTTTATTTAATGTGCAGAATTAAATTTGTGATTATATATTTAAAATTATAAATATCATAATATTAAAGATGTATAATGATTAAAAGTTTTAATGTTTACAAAATTTTAAACATAAAAATAAGTTATATTAGGAAAATATTGATAAAATATATAGTTAATTGAAACATAATTTTTTGTTGATTGTTTTATATTCGTGTTTGTGAAAATTGGTAAAATAGTATTATTAAGATAAGGAATTTAATATAAAATTAATTTTGGATGTATGTTTTTTGAAGGTGGACAGTAGTGATAGTTGATCGTGTTTATTGATCCTGATTGTGTCCATAATGACTATGTAGAAAAATTGAATTTGTGAATCAACATAAAACATGAATATGATAATTCAAAATTAGAAACATAGTTTTTTACTGTATTTGAAAAATTGTAATGAAGGTAGATAATGGTGATTTGTCCTCTCCATTGACCCTTATATGTTTGTATTGACTGGAACAAAAATTTGGTTATTTCACATCATGCACCTATGTCTATCGAGTAGGCTGAGATATCACAATTTTTGTTATGTTTTGCATAAATAATCATGTCACTTATTTTGTTTTTGAAAACCTGAAGTCACTTTGATAGCATGAAATTCTAAAAGAATAATGGAGTGTAATAAGATGAATTAACGCTAATTACCCCCTTTATAACTCATTGTTTCCTACACATACAATACTACAAGGAGGGAAATAAAGTCCACATAGTTTTTTCACATAAAGTGAATGTGAAAGGGTGCTCCTTTGAATATATGTATGTAACTAAAAAATATATTTGATTCTTGAAAACAATAATTGTTGACTTGATTTGAGGGGATCTTGACTTGGGTTGTGGATGCTCTTTGTGAGTGATCTTGAATTTGAAAAGAATAGGGTGTAATTTATCAATGTAAAAAATTATAAATAATTATTCCAAGTGAATAATAATTATAGAAATGAATGATTCTTGATGTTTATTTATAAATTAATATTATAATAATTTGTTTTAGTCGATCATTTGAAATATGTAGAGAGACCTAAAATGATGTTTTAAATTTCAGAGGTTATCTATCATTTAGTGCAAGTTGTGGTTAGTCTAAGTAGATATGACTGTAGTTCACTTCTGTTTGTCTAGAATGTACTTGTATAAAATGATCAATGACACCACTCCTGAAGTGGATACATTATGAAGTTGATATTAAATAGCTTGAGAATCTGACATTTCAATTTTTTGGAACAATAATGACAAACAAAAGGTTGAACCCATATAGGGAGAAAATTATTAGAGAAATGGAAAATAATATTTACGAATTTGAGCACAAGTTGTATACACATAATATTTATAAACTTCATCATTTATTGATGCTTTTTTAATTACAAATAAACTATCGAGTTTAATGCATCTAGAAAGGAGTCCACAAAACATTGGTGCTTCACAAGATTGTTAGTCAACTCCATAATAACTAAAACCCTTTACAAATACCATTTATCTAACTGTGCAAGCAATACAAACCCCATTTACATATTTTACTAAGAAGTTATTCTTTCAAATAGCCCCTAACTAAGAAAAAACTATGTTTTTCTATTACTTTGGCCTAGGTCCTTGTTATAACGGTTTAAGTTCACATTATAGAACTGAGTCAGATGCACTGACCTATTTGAGGCCTAATAGTAACCTTTTGTTTAAAACTAAATCATGTTGGCTAACCTCATTGGCTAATTTTTTTAAGGGTTAAGGATTTTATGTTGCTATAAATTCAAAACCCAATTAAATAGAATAGTAATGAATATTCAATCTCACATCATTAATGTTCACAATTATGATAAATCTACATTTGAATGAGTTATTGGTTAGGGTTTGCATTAGAGGGAAGATGACTTATCTTATGGTAATTCTTGGATACAAAGTATGTGTCTTTTAGATTAGAGATAATATGTATAGAGTGATCATTACAAAGCAAAAATAATCTCTTAAAAAATCAACAGAGGTCAAGGGAGTTATTAAGACTTGACCATTTTACCCTAAGATAAGTACTCTTAATTCTTTATATTTCATTTGATAGATAGATATTATATAAAGTAATGTGTTATATGTATAGATCCTTCCTTAAATAACCTTTGTAACTAAACTTAATATAACCATATTAGGGTTTTATTTAATTTCCATCTTACACCTTAGGTGATCTAGGTCTTCTTTTACCTACCATTATCCTTGGATTTATTTTCTTTGGTTCACTATCCCCTTTATGCCGCAAGATTTGGTGAGAACTATATTATTTTTATTTTATGTACTTATGCAAAGCTAAAGTTATTGCATAGTATCATTTGTCTAAAGGATTTAAAAGCCTCTTCTTTGGTGTTGTGTGATAAGAAATCCCTTGGTTAGGTTTATCAGGTCCAATTTGGTCATGCTTCTGATACAAATAGTATTACACAAGTGTTAGTCAATTATTTTTTTGATCTAGGATTTACTAAGTAAGATAAGTTATAAATATATATTTATTTTTTGTGTACAATCTAATCAACCTGACGTGAATCTAACCCTTTCATTATTTATTTTTTCATTTTTATTCAACTAAATTACATTAGTCACTTTGGTCTTATCCTCTATTTACATATGTACGATCCATAATCAACTAGATCATGTTGTCCAACTTAGTTTTCTCCTCTTCTTAAAGGCTTCCTTCCACAATCAACTATGTCATGCTAGTCGATCTATTTATTTTTCTTATTTGCATACCTATGATCTATAGTCAATTAGGTAACATTGGTTGAACCAATTTTGTTTTTTAATGGTAGGTTTTATTTTCAAATCAATTAGGTCACATTGATGAACCTAGTCATTTTGTTTATTTACATATCTATGATCTACAATCAATTAAATCACATAGGTTGACCTAATTTTCTCCTCTATTTACAAGTTTTTATATCCTATAAACTAGATTTAACTTGTTGATCTAGTTATTTTTTCTTTTTCCTTAATTTTATCTTGCATTCAACTAATTCAAGTTGGTCGACCTAGTTCATCTTAGTACTTTTTAATTTTTAGTTTTTAGTAGTCTAAATTATGTTGGTTAGCCAAGTTTCATTTTACTGCTTCTATTTTTCATTTTTATATAGACTAAATTGACCTAGTCAACCTTGTTTAAATTCTATGTTTTTTAGATTTTTATCTCTATAAGACTCAATTAGGGTAGAAAATATAGTTGATAGTTAGATATTCATCATTCTTAGTCAACCAATTGAGTTAACTTAGTTTTATTTCTAAGGTTCACTTTAAAAACTCTTCATGCTTCCATATTTTCAAGTACCTCAATTTATAATTTTATGTTTTTCAAAAAAATAATTCAAAATGTGAATTTCTACTCTATTTTATTATTTTTTTAGTGATGTAAAATTTTATCACATCGTCAACTAAGTCAACCTAGCTAACTTATTTATATTTAAGTCTACTATGTTGAACAAAAAAAGTAGCCATGGCTGACTATGTTTTTTTGTTTTATTTTCAAAACAAACTAGATTGGCATGTCTGATTGTGTTTTGTTCTATTTTTCAACTATATTGTTTTGGATGACCTTTTTCTATGTGTTTAATTTTCATCATAAAGAAATAAATTCACTTCCAATTCTTAATTAATAATCTCATATTTTATTTGATAAAATCTAGATCCCTTTTTATTTAATTTTATAAAACTATAAATTGGATTTTTACATTTAATTTTTACCTTAATTTTCACTTTATCTTGCCTTCCCTGAAAACTATGTATATTTAATTATAAAACTACTTAGCTAATATCACAAAGTGCTACAAAATAATTTTTTTCATCAATTATCTATCATTTGAAAATATCATCACATTATGGGCTTGCCCCAATACTCATACCCATAGTATAGACCTAAAAAGAGTCTTTAGTTTCCATATATCTTAGTGTATTTTAGAAATATCTATGACCTTTTTTTGAATTTAAAGTTAGGAATCCATCTATCCATTTGATTTTTTGGTGCATCGATTAGTATTTAAAAACAATAATTTACTTCCATCTTACCCTTAAAACCTAGTATAGTGTGTTATGGGAATAGTAATTATTCCATAATTAGGCCATGAAACATTGGGCTATCACTATCCAATTAAAAATAAAGTATATTTGGGATCTTAAAACTCAATCAAAAAATTTTATTACAATTTATTAATCTAATTTTTAAATAATTAGTTAGTGTTAGTAGTTAAAAATTTATAGTGTATACTTGTTTCTTGCTATTTACTACTTTATTAGAGATTGTATTGACCAATGTTAATACAGTTTTATGTTGTGTGTTATATAGTTCATTATTTTTTCTAATTTATTGTTATTTTTATAAATTGATTTAATTTGACCACTTTTATTTAGTATAACCATCTATTTCCTACCTATATAGCTAATTTGACTAGCTCAACTTATTAGGTTGCATAAATTCTACATTTTCCTGCCAGTTAAACTAAGTCAACAAGCTTGGCTTGTTAGGGTTTCAAGACATTGTCTATTTCATACCTACATAAATAAGTCAACCTTCTCAATTTAGTAGGATTTCAACACTATGCTTGTTTCGCTTCTGTACAAACAAGTAGACCAAATCAACTTAGTAGGCTTTCAATAAAATTGTATTTTTCTAAATGTACAACTAATTCAACCATATCTACATAATAATATTTTAATTTTTATTTATTACTTATACACATACAACCAGGTTGACCAAATAAACATAGTAGGCTATAAAAATTCAATATTTTCATACCTATGTAACTATGTTGACCAACTTGACTTAGTAAGATTTCATCACTCTATTTATTTCATGCCTACATAATTAAGTCTACCATCTTGACTTAGTGGGATTTTATCACTCTATTTATTTCTTACCTGAACAACTAAGTAGACAGTCTCAAATTTGTATTATTTCATCACTCTATCTGTTTTTTTCTTGTACAACTAAGTCAACTAACTTGACTTAGTAGGATTTCAAAAATTATATATTTTTCCTACCTATATAACTAATTATATGAGCTTGATTTATTCAACTTTTAATAACCTTAGATTTTTATGCCTATAAAACTAAGTTCAGTAGATCAACTTAGAAGGTTTTCAAACAATTTATATTTTATTTATGATACAAATAAGTTGACTAGAATGACTTAGTAGGCTTAGATATTTCTAATTTTCTTATATTCCCAATTAGGTCAACCAACTTGATATTGTATATTTATAGATTACTACTTTTGTATTTACTTTTCACCATGAAGTTATTGTTTGATGAAATTGAAATGCAAACTGAAAATGATATGATGAATTTAATTAATTCCCTAAATATCCACATTATCTCCTTCCATACACAACCATAGAAAATGTAGCTATAAATAATGTTCGTGTGACCACTATAACCTAAAATAATGGGTCACCTCACTATAAAACATTGGATCCACTTAATTATCATCCAAAAATTAGAGTGATCTCAAACATATTTTTGAAAGTATACTTTTCAACAAGGAAAGCACTCAACATAAATGAAATGATCTCACTATGATATATAATCTCATGATGGGAACTTACCTCAATTTTCCAGCTTAAGCTACGTGTAACTTATGTTGGTTCTTAGTTTTACACCTCTTTTTCTCATCCTTACACATTTAAAAGAAATGGTAAACAAAGATGAACACCTGCTAGTATGTCATTATATTTAGGAAAGGGTTTGGAATTAAGAATGGCCCGAATGTTAAAAATGATGAGACACACCGATAGAGGGTATGGTTAGCTCCTTACTACTTTTGACTCTACTTAAACTAAGGTGAGAGGACCTATGGGCTAGCTTTCTCACATGCAGGGATTTTTAAATTCAATCTCAATGGGTACTTTTGCACAAGGAAACAAAAATATAACCAAGGCATAACCAAACCTATTCACTCCATCTAGGAAGGGTTTTCACATGGGATGAACAAATAAACTAAGTCACATACAAGCTACTAAAGACAAATGGAAAATTTATTTCATCCTTCATTCTAAAGAATTTTCAACAATAAGGGGATGAAAGGAAGACTGTAATGTTTGTATTTAAAGAAAAAAAGATAGACACATTTTATATATGCAAATATTCATGTATTTTCAAGGAAAATAAAACATAACATGTGAAAATAGTGTATTATTTGCCAAGTAGAACAGTGTAGGATAGTTAGGTAGTTTGTAAAATGGGGTGGTGTTAGGTGGTTTCCAAACAACAAGAATTCTTTCAACATTTATGACATCAATTATTCCAAAGATGTATAAAAAATCAAGTGCAAGATAATGGGGACTACCATGAGTGATTTGCATTTAGTGGTGACAATAAAATGCAAATACCTAAATGATTCCTAAAAACCTAGAGCATAGAATAAAACTAAAATTTCAAATACTTTTTCCTATTGAATCCACAAATTGAGGGTATTGTTAAAGGCATTCAAGAACATTTTTCCAAATCACTATGTAGAAATGGATTTATAACCTAGATCTATGCCTAAAATGGCAACCAATAGTGAGCACAAAATAACATATCCAATCAACAACATTTATAAAACACATCATTATATTTCATCAATAATAAAAGTAAGAACCACAAGTATTTTCATTAACTTGAAATAAAATCTTACATACATCAATGTTTATAAATGCTACCATCGGGACAACCATTGTGAGTTTGCTCTATGTTGGATAGGGGAGACAATAAACAGTCTCTTAGAGCTTACTAATGGCTGTACAATTACATGCACCTTATAAAGAGAGACAATACATGCACATAGAAGTTGATCCTAAAATTTGGAAGAGTCTATAGTTAGAAAAAGCAAAAACCAATAACAAAAACCTTCAAATAGAAGACAAGACTTCTATTTATACTTTTTGCCACTTTTGCAATCGAGGAATGTGGCTTACAATTTAAAAGATTAAAAGATTGTAAAATAACCCTTCGTGTTCTAACAAGATGCTCCCAGCTCAAAAATATTCCTTGCCATGCCTATATTCTTCATCCATTTGTAATAAAAATTATTATTCTAATTTCCCCTACAAGTAATGATAAAGATTTGCAATAACCCTTTGCTCTCCATGCTTGGAAATGTATTTTAAATGAGCTAGAAGGAGAAAATTTTATTTAGATACCATATAAACTCTTTTATCATATTCTTCAACTGCCTAGAGATGACTTTGAGCACTCATTGCAAGTCTAGAATCTTCTTAATAACTACCCTTCCTCATATGCATGCCAAATAACAACCTTGATCTTGAGACGATGGATTCGAAACAACCCAAATGCATTACCATTTGAAAAATATCCTTTAGAATGGCCCACTTTGAATTTTCAACCCTATAATATCTCTCATAAGGAGTTTCTGAACAAGAAAAGCAAATGAAAATGTGAAACATAGTTTATTTTACATTTTTATCCTTTTTGGCTTCAATTTGTTTTTTCACACTTTACTTTTTCCACCTTTACTTTTTTCAAATTTTATTTTTATGGTTTCTTCCTCATTTTTAATGCATAAATGCATTATTTTTCACTTTTTGACCTTTTGAAGAAATTTTGGTCACTTTTACAAATTTGTAATTTTCCTTGTTTTGGGGAAATCTAGGTCTCATTTGTAAATTTTTAATTCCTTTCTATTGGGTAAATCTGGAAATCAAAAATAATTTTTTAATTTGAATGTTATAGATTGGATAATTATAATTTATAATTGGAGTTCCCTGGGGATGTTCACTTGGGGAAATGGGAACTCCAACTGTAATTTATGATTTACAAAACTATGAAATTATAAAATTGCAATTAGGGTTCCCATTTCCCTCAAAAGTTCATTTTAGGGAATTTATAATTCCAAATGCAATTTGCAATTTTTAAAAATTTCAAATTGTAATTGGGGTTCTCATTTCCCTCAAAAGTTCCTTTTAGGGAATCCACAATTCAAAATATAATTTGTAATTTTTCAAAATTGAAAATTGTAGTTGGGGTTCTAATTTACCTTAAAAGTTCATTTTAGGGAATCCAAAACTCCAAATACAATTTAAAATTTTGAAAAATTACAAAATTATAATTAGATGTGAAATTTTTGTCTTAGACTAAAACCTCCTTTTGACTGGCATTGACTAAGGGTTTGGGAGACCCCAATGTAATTTACAATTTGCATAGGTGTAAAATTGAATTTGTTCTTAACATCTCTTTAAACCTCCTCTTGAATTGAATTTTTTCATGTGCTTTGACTGGAAGGATTTGGAGAGTGGAACACAGTTTGTAATTGCATTATGGTGACTGGCATTTTGTAAATTGATTCTCCCATTAAGATCTCCTAGGGACTTTGAGATCCTCAATTACAAATTTTAAAACTTTTAATTTTTTGGATTTTTCACATAGCTCCATTCCATATTGGTCCATTAGAACACCCTATAGAAGATTTTTCTAGAAATCAGGCTCATTATCTTTGTATGATGCCTCAACATAAAAATCTATCTCTTGTGCACAATGGGATACCAAATCATCTATAACATACAGTGGTGCTACATGAACTATTAATAGCATCTACAACATCAATCCTGCTAGCTTGGGGTGATGAGCTATTAATCCTAACATATTCTTGATATAGAGAATTTTATTTCTTTTTGATCCTATATAATCAATCAATAGGTTAATTATATGATTCTTATTTCTTTTTGAATCAGCTAAGAGCTTTCTAAGATGCTAACCCCTATTAAGAATTCTTCTATGTGAAGAGTATATAAGATTAGGCATAATTGCATTATGTATAAAGGATTTATTCCTAGTTGTTCCTATAGGTTATAACATATTATTATATGATGGATCGAGAGAAATACTAGTAATAGTTATAGATATTATAGATTGGGACAACTCCCCTGACCTTCTCTATGTATTATCTCACATTGTGTCATAGACAATCTCAAGTTAATCTTATATGAATTGAAGTTCTTTCATAATTTATCCAACATTAGGGTAGGATCCAAACATAGTTTTGGTTGTATTGCCTTCAATATTTATGACTCAATTTCAACAAGGTCACTGTATGCCCAAGAAATTGACGTAGAAGAAATATCTTTCACAATGTACTTAATGTAGGCCATATAATCACTTTCTAAACTACTAGAAACCCTTCTCCTGAAGAGAGAAAATCACCTAATGTTGGTGAACCTTTAAAATACTCCCAAATGTCACACACAATAGTGACATTAAGATACTTTCATGTTATTTTTTCAATAATATACCTAGGTAGCCAACCATAATAAATTGCTTGGAAAAGAGTCTCCTTCAACAAGGAAACCTCAGCTCTTTATCTCTTATATGAATTTGCTTCAAAAGGCTCATCTATATAATTCAATGAAAAAATGGTTGATTTTTGAGATGGTCTATTGATGGTACATACCCTTCACACCATCTAGATGGGTAGTCATACCTCTCCATCCTTTGAATTTCACTCCCATTCTTCTTTATGTCTCATGTGATCTGGAAGTGACAATGCATTTTTAAATTTGCATTATTCAAAATTCCATTTTATTTCCCCTTTCCACCATCCATTTCCATGTTACACATGGTATGCTATAAAATATGGAAGATGGTATGAAATTTGTAATTATAAAACGTACCTTATAAGTTTGCCACTTTTCTCCTTCAGGCCTTTTATTGGGGATCACATCTTTCCACATCAATTCCACATGCCTTCACAGTGAACCTTAGGAACATGATCATATTTTTCATTTCATTCAACTTTATAGTCAGTATTAAATCCTTTGCCAAGAATCTCAAGTGGGTTTTAGAATTTTAGGATCAATTGGCATAATAAAAATCTAAAACTTTATTTTCCGTGCTAAATCCCCATTACCACTTTACATAACAATTTTCACTTACGCTTTGACCCTTATCCTTTTGGTATAAATCTACACCCTCAAATGCAATTTTCCATGATCAACCTAAGTTTAATGGATTATTATCTAAAATATACCATGCACTTATTTTTTAGCCACATGTTTTCAAATAATAGGTTTGATTTAATTATTTTTCCACATAGGGATATCTCATATTTAGCATAGAGCTGAATATTTTAGAATATGTCCATTGGGTAGGTCTAATGGTGAATATGCCATGTACATGGCATTCAATGTAGTATGGACAATATGACATGGGGATTTTTCTTATTGCTGCATTATTTCCTCAACAAATGGCACAAAATCTTGGTGCAAATTTGAGCACCAACACTATCTCTCTCCTGGGGATGTATGCCACCTATGGGTTTGTAAAAAGTCTAGAACATAAGACATATGCCAATTCATTAGGCCATGAGGAGAATCTTACCATTAAACACCCATGGAAACTTCATAAAAAAAGGAAAATTGATAGAAATAAATAAAGAGGATCTAAAAATGAATAAATAAAAAAAACAAGAAAAGAAATGTATGAAGAAGGCCCAAAGCAATGGGGCAAAAAAACAATAGAGAAATAGAAATATAAACTATATAATATCGTATGCAGTCATGGGCTCTATACAGGTAATATTTCAAATGTTTACCATGCACTGGTGGCTCTGGAATATTTCCATCCCTTAATCTATTTGACTTTTCCAATAGTTTGGTGGCCAAGATGAAGTAAACCAATCTCTATACTTGCCTAAAGGTACTACTACTAGGATGTAATGAGATGACATTTTGAAACAAATCCTTTTTTTATTTTCTAAAATTTAGATATGACCAAGACAAGAAATCTTGGTAAATTTTCAAAAAATATAAATACACTTGTCTCTCAATTATAATGAGGTGAGTACCAATCAAGAGCACCTCATACTTATCAATGTTTTTTTTAGACTTGAAGTATGGATTGAAAGGAAACTGAAGACATTTATTATTGGGCATAGAAGACAACCACAACTCCATTTACAAGATTGGAGCAATCCCCATCAAAACACATATTCCAAACTACACCTTCTTTGTCAGGTTAAACATCAGGAAGAATCAGCTTCTCAATAGCATCAATATTCATAACAAACTTTCCCAATTCCACATCCACATACCAAGTACTATAACATCTTCAGCTCTCTATATAATTTTACCATCTTACCCTCCAATGGAATGGTGGCATAAGACAAGTCCATCGGTAGACTTCCACACATGTTGCAAACCCATTTGCATGATAGAAACATCCCCAACTTAAGTGGAAATTCCACAACTACCACGTCCATATTCAAATACTTACCTGTAAGTACTACAAACTATACCACCAACCACTTGACTTGTCTAACAACTGAAACCTCTCATGATTCCATGGCATAACACTTTCCAAAGGCTGATGTATTCTTTACTCTAAACTCATTTAGGACACACAAGGGCGTAACATTATAAAAGTCTCCAGAATCAAGCATACAATTATGAATAATTAGACCATTGACCAGTAAGATCATATAAAATAGATCTAATTTCAACTGACAGTCTACTAATATAGTCCCCAAATACAACTCCAAGGCTGGTTCAAGAACCTCATCTAATTTTGCATCATCTTTCAAGAGTATTGGGAGTAAGTCACTTCATTTGCAGCTAAATTTTTATCAAATTTTAAGTATTCAAATGCCCTATTCCTATGTTCTATTATTCACAATAACTCAACAAGTGACACAGTGGTTTTCAGGTGGCTCAACACTTGGGCCATATCACATATGTTATACTGAAGAAGAGGATTACTAAGTGTAAGGATGACAACACCTTCAGCTAGAATACAATCACTTAAAGCCTAAAGTGGAGTAGGCTAGGATGGATTTGCATTTTTAACAACCCCTTTCAAGGGTGGTTTCATTCTAACACCATTTTCACCATTAGGGATATTAGATAACTAGGCCATTCTATTATTAGTTACAACACCTCTTTTTTTAGCTACTTGGGAAACAAATGCTAGTTTGGAAAAATTTAGGACTATTTTAGCTTTCTTAGCTTCCTTACTTGCATCACCTACCCTTGGATTTGAAAGGGTACTATCTTGAGGAGGAACACCTTCATTATTTCTTCTCATGCAGTATTCTTTCTCTAGGGGAACTTCTAAGTTAATTATTAGATGACTATCCTCAAATGAAAATATTCCCCCATTATAATTTTTAATCATCATTGATCTTAAAAAGTTGAAATCATGGGTGGGAAATTCATATTCTTGCACCATATTAACATCAAAATCAAAATTTCAAGTTGGGACACATACCTTTCATACTACACTCCAAAACTAATCAACACTAATAACACTCATCAATTTTATGGAGGTAGACAACTTACATAAGGATACATGACAATTGAACATCAAACTCTCATCATCATCAGACATAGATTTAGGATCATCCACATCTTCATGAATTGGTTTAGTAGTATCACATGGAGGGTGTTGAAGGGAACATTTTTCACATCAATAAATGTCAAAATAATAATTTATATCATTCACTTTTGCATGTAATGGATTAGGTACTTCCTTTACATCCCCTCTATTCTGATTTCTATCATCACATGTATGCCTCTTCCTTCTATCATTATATTGATTATGTAAAGTAGGACTTCCTTATGCTTGATTCAGATTTGGATATCTATCCCAATTATTAAACCCATGAGGCAGCCCCTTCTCATCCCTTGCCAACTTGTATGAAATTTTTTTTATAGTGGAGGACAAATTTTTAACATTCTCCTCAAGGTTATCATTCTTAATGGACTAAGTTTTTTCTTTATTAACCAATTTTACATCAGCCCATTAATTCATGGGATTTTATACTTCCATTATATTGTTCTTAATTTGGATGGCCATATTGAATTCCAACTAAAGGCTTGTGGGAATCTTGTCCCTCAAGTAGCACATAACATTTTTATGAAAGGTATCACAATACTTAATCAAGCACATTGTATCACTAGACCAAAGATTCTTAGGTGACTGCATCATAGCCTTGTTGAACCATGTGTTGAAGTCATGCACATACTCATTGATATTATTTTTGATGTTTTCCAATTCATCCAAGAGAAATCTTGGACCAATTATATCATCATATTTAATCTTTAAAACTTTCTTCATTACTTCCCATGAATCAATTCATCCATGTGGAGGGGAATTGAACCACTCTCATGTGTCTTCTTTGAACATGTGCATAAACAACTTAATGCAAACATCCTCATGCTCAATCTCGTACCCTCAATGATAATGAGGAAAGCCCATGAGTTATGACCACCAATCACTTAATTATTCCCTTGAAACTTGGGAAGGTGGTTCCTTACTTCATTCAAGACATCATTAGGATAACCCTCCATGTCATCATAATT
This sequence comes from Torreya grandis, assembly GCA_037957365.1. Taxonomy (NCBI): domain Eukaryota; kingdom Viridiplantae; phylum Streptophyta; class Pinopsida; order Cupressales; family Taxaceae; genus Torreya; species Torreya grandis. The sequence continues at coordinate 1,257,756 of JARHVA010004125.1, forward strand.
AATAGGCCTAAGTCTAGGAATATGGAATGTAAGATGCTCATTCTCATCATGATCCCTATACATCATGACTATGGGAGGTTAAAGAATAAATGGTAAAGGTTTGTGAGGAGGTGAATGAGGTAGACTTGGGGGATGAAACTTAAGAGAGGATTCAGCTGGTTAAGATGGAGATGGATAATAAATGAGACTATATGTTTCATAATTAATATGAGAGATATGATAGTCCTTAATAATGGGAAGATCAAAAAAAAGTTCAAAATTACTAAAACCTTGGCAATCTAAACACTCCTTAGTAGTTAAACTTTGCCACTCAATCGACCTCCAAACTTGTCTCACTCTTCTTTGGTGCAAACTTAGGAGTGAGACAAGTTGTTTTGATGAGTCACCTTTAAAGGATTATCTCAATCATTCCATCTTTATAAATAAGAAAATATTGAAAGATGAAACTTAACAAAGATATTTAAAATAGGTACTCATTTTCCTTAAATCCAGATGATAGAATTGGAGTCACCACTAGAATCAAAATTTTAAAAATATAATAATTAACAAACTGCTTGTGATACTTGTTGAAATTAAACTTTACTAAATTTATTGATGAGATAGAAAGCAAAGACACATAAATTTTTTGATTTATTCTCAAAAGGGGAAATAACCTTCTAAGATGAAATTTAACAACTCTTTATAGAAAATGCATCAGAAGTCAAGTTATCAAATCTTTCAAATTTCTAGCAACATTCCCAGTGGAGTGCTGAACTTGTTACTGACCCAAAGTAGTGAAGCAAACTCAAATAACCTCAATTTTTAAACTCATGAAATAATATTAACAAACATGTTTGAAAATACATATGAGATTACTCACAAATAAAATTATTCCAAGGTAGAAAACTTAATAACCTAAATTATTTTAGCTCTCAACAAGATTCCTTGGCAACACAAGTGCCATGAGTATCCTCGATAATGGTTCTAGTTGAGTGGTAGAGTTGATGAACCAAAGATAATCAAATTGTAGCAAATAATAAGTAGAGAACATAAATTAATTACATTATCTTTGCAAGATTCTTTGGGAACATAGGTGCCATGGGTGTGTTTTCTTTCCCTAGTAACAACATGAGTTAAGTGGTGTCATTGATAAACCAAAGATAATCAAATTAAAGTAAATGATAAGTAGAAAACTTCCTAACATGAATTACTTATATCTCTCTATAAGAGTTCCTAGTAACACAAATTTCATGGGTGTCTTTTCTTTCCCTGACAATGACACCATCAAAGTGTTGGTTCCCAGTTATACAACTCTTTTGCTCAGCCTTGCACACTTGAAGAAAATGGGAAAAAAAAAACCCCACTAGTATGTCATTATAGCTAGGTAAGGATTTGGAATCAAGAATGGACCAAACACATAAAATGAATAAAAGGCACTGAAAAAGGCTATGGTTATCTCCCTACTTCTTTTGGTTCTACCTAAACCAAGGTAAGAGGACCTATCGGGTAAATTTCTCACATGGAAGGATTCTATAATTCAATCTCCATGGGGATTTTTGGCACAATGAAACACAAATATGACCAGGGCGTAACCAAACTTATTCACTCTACCTAGAAAGGGTTGTTACATGAGATGAACAAATAAAATAAGTCATATATAAACTACTTAAGACATATGGAAAATTGATGGATAACTTCATTCTAAATAATTTACAACAATAGGAGGCTAAAAAAAGACTACAATGTTGGTCTTTATAGCACAAAGGGTGGACACAATTAGTATATGAAAATATCTATGCATCTTCAAGGTAAATACCACTTGACATGTGTAAAAGGTATATTATTTTCAAGGTAGAATAGGATAGGATAGTTAGGTAGTTTGTAAAAATTGGTGGTGTCTTGATGGTTTTAAAACAACATGGATTATTTCAACATTCAAGAAATCACTTATTGCAAAGATATAAAAAAACTCAAATGTAGGGTAATGTGGACTACAAGGAGTGATTTACATTGATTGGTACCAATGAAATGCAAATACCCAAATGATTCTTGAAACCCTAGAGCATATAATGCAACTCAAATTTCAAATACTTTTTTCCTATTAAATCCATAAACCCAGGGTACCCTTAAGAGATATTAAACAACCTATTTCCAAATCACTATGTTGAAAGTGATTTATAACCTATATATATGCCCAAAATGACGACTAGTAGAGAACACAAAATAAGATATCCAATCAGCCTATTTTTAAAACACATCATTGTATTTCATCAACAATAAAAAGTAAAATCCAAAAGTATTTCCATTAACTTGAAATAAAATCTTACATACATCAAGAGAGATAATACGTATATCAGAGCTTGTGAATGGTTATACAATTGTACCCACCTTAATAAGAGAGATAATATATGGACATAACATTTGATCCTAAAATTTGAAAGAGTCTATAATTGAAAAAATATATCAATAATAACAATAAAATAGAAGACAAGCCTTCTATTTATACATTTTTACCACTTTTGCAATCCAAAAATGTGGGTTGTAATTTGAAAGATTAAAAAAATTACAAAATAACCATCCAAGTTCTACCAAGATGGTCCCAGATAGAAATGATTTCTTATCACACCTACAATATTCATCCACTTATAAGAAAAATAATTGTTCTAACTACCTCTATAAGTAATGATGAAGATTTGGAACAACCTTTTTCTCTCTTTACCTGAAAATGTAATTTACATTAGCTAGAAGGAAAAAAATTTCCTTAAAGACCAAATAAACTCTTTTATAATCATGTGCAACTCCTTGGATATGGCTTTGACAACTCATTGCAAATGTGGAATATCCTTAACAACTATTTTTCGTCATATGCACCCTAAATAATAACCTTACCCTTGAAATGATGGCTTTTGAACAACCCAAATGCATGGCCATTTGACAAATATCCTTCAAAATAGCATTCCTTAAATTTGTAGGCTTGTAATATTTCTCCCATGGAGTGTTTGAATAGGCAAAGAAAATGAAAATGCAAAACTTAGGTTATTTTACCTTTTTTCTTTTTTGGCTCCATCTTGTTTTTCAACATTTTACTTTTTCGACCTTTGCTTTTTTCAAATTTGATTTTTAGGGATGCCTAGACATTTAGAAATGCATTATTTTTCACATTTTGACCTTTTAAGGAAATTATGATCACTTTTACAAATTTGTAATTTTCCTTCTTTTGCAAATCCTTTGTCTTACGTAAATCCAAAACTCAGTAGCAATTTTACAATTTACAAATTGCAAGCAAATTGCAATATTATAACTCACAGTCGGTGTTCCCTTGGGAAGTTCCCTCAGGGAACTGGGAACTCCAACTACAATTCATAATTTACCAAACTACAAAATTGCAAATTGTAGTTGGAGTTACCATTTCCTTAAAATATCCTTTTAAGAAATCTAGAACTCCAAATGCAATTTATGATTTTTAAAAATTGTAAATTTCAATTGGGGTTGTTATTTCCTTCAAAAGTTCCTTTTATGATATCTTTAACTCAAAATGCAATTTGTAATTTTTCAAAATTACAAATTGCATTGGGGGTACCCATTTCCCTCAAAAGTTCTTTTAAGGGAATTCATAACTCCAATTGCAATTTACAACTTTACAAAATTGTAATTGGTTGTGTAAGTTCCCTCTCACACTAAGACCTCTTATTGACTAACATTGACTAGAGATTTGGGAGACCCAATTATAATTTTAAATTTGCGCAAGTGCAAAATTATAAAATTGTATTTCTTCTCAGAATCTCCCTAAACCTCCTCTTGAGTTGACTTTTCCCATGTGCTTCGACTAATGAGATTGGGAGAGTTTACTGCAATTTACAATTGCATTTTGGGAACTTGCATTTTGCAAATTGCTTCTCCCACTAAGATCTCCTAGGGATTTTGGGAACCTCAACTGTAAATTTTGAAACTTGCAAATTTTTAGATTTTTCACCTAGCTCCATTCCATGTTGGTCCACTAGAACACCCTATAAAACATGTTTCTATAAATCAAGCTCTTTATTTTTGTATGATGCCTCAGCACAACAATCTATATCATGTACAAAATGGGATACCGCATCATCTATAACTAATAGTAGTGCTATGTGAACTATAACTAGCATCCACAACATCAATTCTACTAGCTTTTGGTGATGAGCTGTTAATCCTAACATATTCTTGATATAAAGAACCTTATTGATCCTTGATCCTATAGAAGCAATCAACATCTTAATTGTAGGATTCATATTTCTTTCTGAATCAGCTAAGAGGTTTTTCAGATGCTTATCCCTATTGAGAATTACTATATAAGAGGAGTATATAAGATTAGGCAAAATTGCATTATGTACGATGGATTGATTCCATGTTATTCCTATAGGTGCTTCCATATTATTTTATGATGGTCCAAGACAAATACTAGTGATAGATGTGGATATTATAGATTGTGATAACTCCCCTTATTTTGTCAATGGTGGAGATTGCAGAACACTTCTGACTTCATGTTTCTGCATTCCCCTCGGACATTGTACCAATTTCTATTTCTGTATCAACTCATCCTTTCTTTTATCCTTTTCACTTAGTTGAACAACATTCAGCAATTGAAAACATGATTTTCTATATGGATGCTGTGGAAAGCATTTATATGAAAGTTGAGCTGAATGGCCATTATCTAATTCGATCAAATGTTGAGTCTCTTTACTTCTCCCGAATTCTTCGCTTTCCTTTTCAATACCAATCTATCCCCGCTCAAAATATACCTGTTCTTATTTCACCTTAAACACCCCTGTATTCCTCGCATCTATATAAGGCAAAAGCTTACAATCCTACCCTGAAATTTCTCCAACCCTAACTTCTTGATCGAGTGGATATACTCCTAGAAATGTCAGTTGCAGTAAGAAAATAATTCTCTAGACTACAAGAAATGCTGGAATCTTCAATTGTAGAAATTGTTCCAAAAATTCCAGGCTGAGTTATTACCTTCTCAATGTTCCCTTCAATAGAATTTTTTTTGTAGAATGAGAGACATTGTTAGACATCACCATCACTAAAGGAAGACTTTCTCTCTGTGATATCTCACATCGTGTCATAGGCAGTCCCAGGTTAAGCTTGTTCAAATTGAAGTTCTCTCATATCTTCTCCAGCATCGGGGTAGGATCCAAACACGGTTTTGGTTGCATTGCCTTCAATATTTGTTACTCAATTTCCACAAGGTCACTGTTGCCAAACAATCCAACATATAAGAAATACCTTTCACAATGTTCTCCATGGTAGGCCGCAGAAGCACTTTCTGAACCACTGGAAATCCTTCTTATAAAATGGCATAATCGACTAAAGTTGGTGAACCTTTGAGATAATCCGAACCTCACAAACAATACTTCCATTAACATACTTGCATGGTATTTATTCAAGAATATCCCAAGGTAGCCAACAATAATTAATTACATGGAAAAGAGTTTCACTCGACAAGCCAACCTTGGCTCTTTCTCTCTTATAGAATTTTCTTCAGGAGGCTCGTCTGTATTATTCGATGAGAAAAAGGTTGCTATTTCAGATGGTCTACAAATGGTACGTGCCCTTCATTCCATCCAGTTGAGAGTAATAACTTTCCTTCATTTGACTTTCCTTCCCATTCATATCTATGCTTCATGGGATACGGAAGTGCCAATGTAATTTGCAATTTGCATTATTGCAAATTGCGTTTTAGTTTCCCCTTTCTAGGATCCCTTTCCATGTTGCACATTGTCTGGTACAAAATTCAAAAGATGATATGCAAAATGTAATTTGTAATTGCAAAATGTACCTTGCAATTCCGCCACTTTTCCCCAACGGGCCTTTTGCTAGCAGCCACATCTTTCCACATCAACAACGCATGGCTTCTCAGCATACATCGAAAACATGCTCGCAATTTTCATTTCATTCAACTTTGCAGTCAACATTGAATCCTCGGCTAAGCTTCTTAAGCAGGTTTCGGAAGTTTAGGAGCAATTGGCATATTGCAAATCTAAAACTCGATTTTTCATCCTAAATCCCCATCGGGACTTTACATGCCAATTTGCACTTGTGCGTTGACCCTTATACCTCCAGCGGAACTCTACACCATCACATGCAATTTTTCATGGTCAATCTACAGCCAATGGACTATTCTCTGCCATATACCACACGGTTCCTTCGTAAGAACACATTTTCAAACAAAACGTTTGCTTTAATTTATTTTCCATGTAGGCACATCTCATTTTTAGCGTGGAGCTGATTATTTCCGAAGTTGTCCACGTAGGCAGGTCTGATGGTGTAGCTGCCATCTATGTGGCCTTCCATGTGGCATGGGCAGCATGGTGTGGTGATTTTTCTGATTGCCGCATTATTTCCTCAGTAAATGGTGCAAACTCCTGGTGCAAGTTTGAGCGCCAACAACTTATACACAAGTCTTCTGGAAATTCATTCCATGACTTATACAACAATATTTTCATCTTCCATACCTTCTTCGACAATATTTTCTTCTTTCATGCCTTCAAATTTATCTAGTTCTTATTCATTTACCTTGCTTAGCATCTCAAATATTGTCTCATGTCTTTCCTCTGTCGGGGATACTCAAAGTGCCCATATTCATTCTATAATCAATGCTACCTCTAGTGTAAATCAAACTACTACTTTTAATCAAGCCACTACCAATACTAATCAAATTATCCACAAGCCATGAACAAAATGGAAACATTATAAATTAGTAGTAAAAATCAAAGGATACAAATATAAAAACAAATTTTACATTATAAAATCATCCTCAGTGTAGTGTACTCAATGGGGAGTGCCAAATACTAATTCCCCTACACTTGTTCCATCCTCATCCCCCCTTACCCCCTAAAGATGTACAAGGTAACCTTACACCTCAACCCCTACTTCTTAACAAGGATATGAAAAACATACAAAATTAATCCTTAGTCCCTCAAAGTTGAAACATCAACATATGTGGTATTGTTCCTAATATCACTTATAACAAATCCATTAATCCTAATTTACAATTAAAAGATTTCATAAACTTGTGTAAAGATCGTATTAAGCTCAATAACTATTTGGCCACCAAGATCTTGCTAAAACCTTCACATGTGACACTTTAGATTGGTATAATTAACTCAAATCTCATACTATATCCCATTTATAATATTTTTTTAATGCACTGGTACAATAATTTCAAACTAAAGATCTTACTGAAAATATTTTAGCTCACTTTGTCAGTTGTAAAAAATCAAAATCCAAAACTTCCCAAGCGTTCATTAAAATATGGAAATCCTTTTCCAATAATTTGATCATAACATGTTGAGAGACAATCTCTTCCACGTATTCATTAATTCTCTTGATCCTAAGTTACAATAGTGTATTAGGAATTTCTCACTACAATCTTTGGAAGAAGCCATTGACCAAGCAAACTCCCAAGATTCTTGCATAAGACAATTTGAGCCATCCCATCATCTTAATGGAACTTGACTACTTATGAAATCCAAAAATACACATGATACTAATTATGGTTTTACAGATAACTATGATTCTATACACACTATTCACACTATCATCTTAAGTGGCTCAAATTATTTTACACTTTCACAACCACTTCTATGCAATACTTAATCACAACCTAGTTCAAATTTTTTCCAAGTAAATAATGTATATTCTGACAAACCTCTTTCTATGGTAAAAATTCGAAAGCATCTTCATTGACCTTTAATACTAGATCATGACCCTACTCACCCTACCAAACATCTATATGATCCACACAAATTGTATTGGTAATATGTAAGTTGGAGCCATTTTAATGAAACTTGTCATCAATTAAGAAACTTTGATCTCGAATATCTCCTTGATCCTTTTTTTTTATCTTGAAACCATAACTTATAAGCATTGATAAGCTTATAAAGTGATAACCAAGGTTAATGAAACCAAAATTAAAAATGATGACCTCAATCAAGCTAGCACTTATATCATTATTTATAAGGATCTCTTCCTATTGAACAATCAAGTACTACTCAACTACCGACCACGCAGATAGTCAAAACTTCTATTGATCCCAATCATGAGAATGTGGTCAATATAATAATATGTGATTAGTTTTTGTATCAATCCATACCAAAATTATAATTATACCATCTTCCCAACTTTTCATATTATCCAATATTATTACCCGTCTCAATTTAAAAAACATGGTAATATGGAAATGATTCCAAAAACTTCACTAACACAACCCACTCTTATATCCACTATCCCATGTGTTTTTAGTCAAATTATACATGTGGATATCCATTCAATTTCGATTGACACAACTTATGTCCCTCATATATCATCACATTATACTCAATCTAAATTACCTAAAACTCCAAATCAATATATTTATTATATTTTTTCACCTTCAACATCGAAACCTTCCATATAACCGGTTACACATCAACCCAACCATGACACTAAATCCATTATTCAAATCAACCAAATTAGACACCCTAGGAAAAAACACATTGATTAAGTCTAAATAAATAAATGCTAATTAAAATCAATATAAATGCACATCTACCCCTCTAATGGATCTACTTTAACATTATCCACCTTTATTGAATACTACTCTAAACTCATGAGGGTTTTTCCTCATCATTGTAATCATCTAATACAACTCTTATTTGAAATGAACATACCTTGTACCTCACTTGTGGGTAAATAATTAAATTTTTATGGATCTGAAGATAACATTATTTAATAATATGATTAAATGTTTCTAGATGTAAAAAAAACTATATAAACATATTTCTCACTAAAATCTACTATAGGTTCAATTGTTCTAGATGACATATTACTATGTGCGATGGTCCTCCATTAGTTATCAATGTCCAGATTAGTTATACCAAAGTCATGCATGTTCTGAATGATGAAGGGTTTGGTGCATGAGTTACCTCTCTTTCATTTACTAGAACATTTGGGTACTCTAAATGTAATCTTAAATCTACCCAAACTACATGTTAAATATATGATGAAGTAATAATGCATCCTCTTGGTTGTGTTTGGCTGCTTGTTACACTCCCTCATTTCATTATTTGCATCAAACTTATGATCTTAAATTTACCATTTTCATATAATAATTTACTCAGTTGACCTTGGACACAATACATGAGATCTAAAGCCTCATCAACATGACATTGTTTTAAATTTCCTCATAATGGTGTTATTTATAGGATCAAAGGAAACACAAACCCTTGGGTTTTTAATAACATAAGGAATATGTATTTTTCAATATACCCACCATTTAACCTTCACTTACCATTTATTTTCATGAGTATTGATGATTTAATCACCCTATGAACTCTACTAGAGACTATAATGGACACCTTGAACTTGTTGCAACATAATTCCTAACATATTACATTTTGACAATGAGAAACTAGATGATATTAGTTTTAAAATTATAACTTATGATATCCATTATTTAATTACCTCCTACTCTATGATTTTGGTCATGAAAAAAATTAAGAATCTTATTATTCGAACAAAGACTAAACAATCCATTCCTCATGCCTCTTAGACCAATAAAATCATTGATTATTTCACTATTGACATTCATACTTATTTTTATGCTGATGAATATTTATTAGATGATACATTTCTAGATTGTTTTGTTCAAGAAGAAATTAATAAAATACTTAGGTATTATTCTCATTTTCAACACTCCTTTCTATAGTATTAGTTATATAGATGTAGTTCCTTATCCTTATAATACACATGTCATTATATCTTATTCACTTATTATCCATAGATCAGAGATGGAGCTCACACACACTCTACTTATCACCTATTCACTATAGATCATCTTTCTAGTATTCTCCTTAATCATGCCATGGTGGTGATATATAGGTTTTCTAGGTTTTTTATTCCTTTGAGTTGGTTCCCTGCTGAGATTTTAGCAACTTTACAGAGACCAATATTGAGATCGTTTATCACATTTGTTGAGACTAATATAGACTCTCCTCTTAATTTTTTTATTGATGGTCATGCCATATTACCTTTCCCTATGATTGAATCCCTACCTAAAAAATCATCATATGAGCCATATTGTGAGTTCTATAAGGTCATCAATTATTGGGCTAAGGATTATTGAGACATTAGAGGTTCTTAGAAAAGCATTAGGATTCAAATTAAACTCCTAATATAGATAATGTAATTCCAAGCTCATCTAATGCAATACATACTTATTATTTTCATGGTATAACAATGCATATAATGCAAAATTATGAAAACATCAGTAGTACTTTGATGAACTTTATCCAAAGAAGGCACAGTATATCAGTAAGACTCTACCTCATACTAATATTTTTTATAGTATGTCCCTAAATATGGAGAGGTCTATTACCTTTAGCATCAGTCTGTTACACATCACATAAACATGTTTAGAGTCCTATAGCAACACTTTATTTATTTTCCATGACCCAAACCATCATGTTCTAAAAACCATACCAATGGTCATTCATGGATGAATGTTAACCCATCCCCACCTCCTTCACTAGCCCATATATGAGAGGCCTTAAATCACATTGTACAACTAGTTCCCTATATTGATTAAAATTAATAGGAGATGCCTTCTAATCAACCTTATTATTCAATCATAACAACATTCTCCATTAAGATAGTGCAATATTAATTCCTCACAAGTATCTCATTTAAGATAGATGAAACTATGGTTAGGAATAAATTCTAGTTATAGTAGGATTTGTCATATATTATTGATGATGTATGTCATGAAATCTATTAGTATTTGTGAGTACATTGTTTTTACATGGAATATTATGCTTCATATTTATACTTAAGTGGCTTTTTATATTTTTACTTCATTATATCATTTCTGATGCATTGATTATATTTTATTAACTTGTTTGTCTCCTATATATTTACGTTTTTACCTATACACTCATGATTCTTGCTTTACAAATCTTTATATATTTAATTAAAATAATTTAATTAAATTTCATTATATACTTCTGTATTCCCCCTCTTTGGGAATTATTTGTCCTTATATGGATGTGTCTATTAGATCATTTGTTAAATAATATAGTCCTTTATGTGATATGGATCTTAAACCATGCGTTACACTATCCTATTTTTATTATGATCAGATAGAAAGTATGTTCATCATTGTGTTATTTGATATAAATATCTCTCACGATCACCATGTCTCCCATATATTTCCCTTATTCTAGTAGAGATAGAGTTAGTCTTGAGATTGCATAATTACTTGGGGTCAAGTCTAAGTATTTTTTAGGATGAAATAGTCTTTAAATACTTACTTATTATAGAAAAATAATCAGATTATTTATGTTAGTCACTCATATCACTCATTTTTTTTCTCTTCTAAATCTATATATTGGAGGATGAGTAATAGCCATGAATGTTAAAATCCAAATCATTAAAACAAAATACAATTATTACAAGGCAAAAATAAATAGTCAAAATTTGAAATCACACAAAAATGTGTTATTCTTCTTTAGCACATGTGTTATTCTAGTTTAATCTTAAAATCCATATTTGGCTTCATGATAGATCTGAGGTCTATTGAGATGCAATAAGCCAATAAACTTAGATAGGAAGACTCATTATTATATTTAGTGCCACCTGCTTGCTCACATAAATACCCACTATTCATAATAGACTGACATCTTTATAAGTGGTCCTGAGGAATAGGAACATCTCTTGAGAAGGTATACCCATTTTTATTTTTTTATACCTAGCCTTAATGAGATGATCTAGATACTTCACTCACCAACAAATAACTTTTTGTCTACTAGTAAGTGTATATTAAATATTTATTATCGAAATAAAACCTTACCAGTTGCACATTTGTTTAGTATTATCATGTATACTAAGGATTTTCATAACTCCTATGTAACACATTCCACTCTCCTTTTCCATAAATATCATTCCAAATATTCCCCTTTATGCATACTACTTCATAACTAATCAAACCCCTTTAGTTATTATTTTGTGAGATGTAATGTAAGACATTGGATAAGACCAAACCTTCCTCATAAAATTCCATTTGATCTTATAAACAAGTTCCATTTTTAACCTCACTAGTTATTCTTTTGTGAGTTGAAGTTTAATATATTTGAAAGGACCAAGCCTTCAACATAAAACATCCTTTTTTCCTATACATAAATTATGTGCCATGTTTTGTCACAAAATTCCATCACTCATTAACATTACTAACTAATATAAAACCTAAGTTTCACTTTTCATTCTTATTCCCACTTTTGATTTCACATTTTTCATATATCACTTATGTAAATACCTTAGTTTACATATCTTTGTTCACATTGATGTTTCTTATTTTGGACATCTATCTTTGTGTATTACCTTACATTTATTTTACATCTATTTCTATCTTGTAATTTTCATTTTAAATTTCTTCATGATTGACATATGTTGTCACTTACAACATAGTTTCCCATTTTTCATTTATTAATAATTATCATTAAAGAAAAAAGTCCTTCTTTATCATTATTTCTTTCCATGCATTTCTTCACATTTTTTAGAAAATAATGAGGCATACATCATATATTATCACCTATAATATATAAATATCAAAAACATCTGCTATAAAATAAATAAATAGATTCATAACATCCATGAGTCATCAAAAATAACATGCAAACATGCCCACACACATATATGGATCAAATTGTTTTATAAAATATCACATGATACACTCATAGTATAGGAATACCTCTATAAATGATGTATTCCCTATCTATTTTTTGGTGGATGGGGTATGCTACCATTATAAGCTTGTAACAACCCTCTATTAATAGTCTATTGAGTTGAATCTTTGCATGCATATAATCCATCCACCTATCCCCATAGATGGGCCACCTAACCCTATACATGTTCTAGTCATCTACATATATAATAAATTGTGGCTCACTTTGTAGCTATGAAAATCCATGTTTGTAGCTCTCCACATCCCACTTATGATGGTAATGCAACCTGTGTTGTATGAAATAGTCTCCACAAATATTGATTTGACTCACCAACCAATTAAAACCAACTCTCATAAATAGGTAACAAAATCACCATAGGATTAACCATATGTGTCATATCATTGTGAGGCATCACTTCATCCAAAATATCATGATGCACTTTCTTAATCATGATAGACCATCTAGCCTCCTCAATGATAACATGTGTAAAACACAAAATATAATGTATATTAGATTTCAAATAAATATCTATAAAACATTATATCTAAATATCATGTACATCCAACTATCACAAATTCAATAAATTGAAACTTAGTTACCAATAGTCAATCCATCAACTCAACCACCAAGTAGCTCATGTGAATCATGGATGTATGCTAGAAAAAACATCTATAATGGTCAAGAAATCACTTGAACATGATGTGGTTCACTATTAATTTGTATAAAAATCAACAACTAAGTGTAAGAATCTTTATAGGATCTCCAAATATATATCCATATGGTGGAGCCTATGGTGGTGCTTATGGTGGTGCCTATGGTGGTGGATGTGACTATGTATTAGAACCTACATCCATCTTTGTGAACACTATGTTTAATGTAATATATGCTACTATGAAGTAATAGTCACATCTCCTACTCAATATATTACCACTAGGTCCACTCACTTTTAGCAGCTACATCTTCCCCCATATCTCAAATGACATGACCATATGACAAGAACATATGTTAGTACCTATTTACCTCCCAAAACATAATTATCCCTTTCATGTTATCCCTTGTATATTGACACTACTATAATATTTTTGATGTGTGGTAACCCAAATTATCCTAGTAAGTGAGGGACTGTATGTGGATTCACACACGAAGCATAGTGCCCTGTAATCCTCACATGAATTTATGGATAAAAGGTACTTGGACATGATGCCAAAATATATGTTGTGTTATTATATGGATGTAAAATAATCTCTCCATGTGTGATTATATACAATGTTAGGGCATGTGGTATAATATGTAACATATGATCTTATTCCCATCATCACACATGCAATAGAGCATCATCCACTATATGTGACAATCCTACAAGCTAATGCATTAGAAACCTATTATAAATTAAACTACTTATTAAAATAACAAGGACCAATTTCATCTTATTGAATGATATAATACTATATAAATAGTGAACCAACTACACCCAAATCTTAGATCCCAAATAATATATAGTTAAACCTTATGATCTAACTTTTGATAGATGACATGAACTATCACACATATGATAATGGCCTTATAGATATATAGAATGACTGATAGGTACACATCTAATAGGCATACTCATTAGCTCACATGAGTATATCTATTAGAGATAGTCACTTTTAAGGATAAGCCGCATCTATATGCATCTATCTCTAGTGTATCAAACATCATAGGTAAACCTACAATTGGAAGTCCCAATAATGCATGGAGATCCACCAAGATGATGCCCACATCAATGGTATCCCCATCCACCACCCACCTAAAAGCGTTAGCCAATGGTTCCTAGGTTCCTAATAATATTGTGGCTAAATCCACACTAAGTGGATTCTTTCATATCTCTATAATACCACCAAAAGGTAATGCAATCAATTAAGCTCAATCTGCCACATTAAATCTCTCAAGTGGTTCCAATAAGCAAACCACATCCACCAATTTATAGAGTCTTCTTCACCTCTAAAAATATCAAACAACAAAGCACATATCAAAATTTTATCTTAAATAGTATACAAATATACTTTAAAAATGTAAAAATACAAGAAATTACAATACCCAACTACTCCATCATCCTATTTTGCCTTTTTTATGATTCCTACTAGTTTTTCCAACTTATTTACTGATTCAACCACACATTTTATCATTTTATACTACATTAGATCCCTTATATACTAAGTCAACCACATGATGTTTATACATATTTGACCATGACATACACCACCAGATACCCATTCTCAAATTATGATAAGTGAATAAACTTATATAATAGGTCATCAACCCCTTCTTTCAATGCAGTCAACTATGGCATATGCCATCAACCACCCATTCTCAAATTATAATAAGTTGGACACCTTATATACTAGTTCATTCACCCATGCTTTCAACTAAGTCACCCACAACATATGTCATTAGCTGCCAATACACTTTTAACTAGGTTAGCCTCCTTAAATGTTTTCAGCCACATATTACAGATTCATACACTTAATTAAACATGTACAAGCCTACAAAGTCATATAGGCTAACCTATTTCAATTTGTGAATTAAATTTTAACTAGCTTGTCATTATTTTCCTAGACCTAATTTTTATAACTTTGACTCCTACCAACTATTCCTCAAAATTTTTACTATGTTAAATATTTTTTTACGGGAAATTATATTATGTACATTTCCCTCAGCACCTAATTTTTTATATCCTAGTTCATTTAAAAAACCAAAATTCTAAAACTTAACATTAAATTCACCTCATACTTTGGCTATCTCCATATCCACTGCCATACATCCTCCAACTCTAATTCCTCCTTACATCTAGACCATCATCTGTCTCATCACTAATTCTTGTCACTCATAGTTGTGATTGTAAATATAACCAAATGTATAAACAAATAGATAATTACTCTTTTATATTAAAATTTTCAAAATTTTAACCTTGGATTTATTTATAGAAAATTTCCATATTTTTTCTCATAACTTTGTTTCTATAAAATATTTTGATAAACTAAAATAAGTTCTAGAATCTTGACAAAATAGAAAAATTTTATGTACTAACCAAATATTTTTTGAAATTTTTTTCAATCTTATTTTATTTTTTAGGTCCATTTCTTTTTTCCACTCACAAGATGCCTCTTTTGTTTACTTCTTACACTGAACCTATTAAAAATAATAAGCTAAGTGAAGGTACATATTTACAAATTATTCACTTTCATTTACTTTTTTCATTCTATTACAATTTTTTTATCTCAATGTTATGTGTTTTTTATGTTATTTCTCGAATCACCTCCCAATGTTACACATACATGACACATGTTGAGCTTCAATTAGAGAATATGCTTACACACAATATTTTTAAACTTTATCATCAATGGAGCTTTCTATCTTTCAATAACTTATCAAGCTTTTATATCTCTAAGTGCATGTGTTTAAAGGGTGCACATGGAAATTAGTGGCTATCCCATTGGTTCTTAAAAAGATTTTTCATCAAATCTATCAATATCTAATCCCATTAAAAATCTAACTTATCCAACTTACGATGCAATCCAAACCCCTTTTAAACATTTCCTTAAGAAATTACCCTTTCATATAATGTCTAATTAAGAAAAAAATATCATTATCTACTAATTATTCCTAGGTAATCCCTATTACTAATGTTAAATAATATTTTATGGAACTAGGCCAGCCTAATCAACCTAGTTTAATGCCTAAAGATAACTTGTTCCTTTAAATTGGGTCATTTTAGCTGACCTAATTAAATAAATTTCTTGAAGTATTAAGGATTATTAACTGATATAAATACAAGGATAATTTTCATCTAGTATAGAGAAATATTTATTTTCTCATAATTAAAGTTAATAATTATACTAAATCCACATTTAAGGAGCCATTATATTAGGGTTTGATTTTGAGGAAAGATAAATTATCTTGTGGGAAGTATTGGATTCAATTGTAGGAGTATTTTATCATTAATTTAATTTGTATAGTGTGATCATTAGAAAGCAAAATAACCTATTATAAATCACCATTGGACATGGGATATATTGAGACTTGACAAATTCACCGAAAGGTATGTATTCCTAACTATTTTAATTTCATTTGATAGATAGATATTGCATAAAGTAATATGTGTTGAATGCATAAATCCTTGTTTAGATCACTTTTATATTTTAAACTTAGTTTATAAGGCCATTGGGTTTTTTTTTTTTTTTCCATCTTTCAACTTAGGTTATCTAGATCCTTATTTTTATATCATGATCCCTTGATTTATTTTATTTGCTTAACCATTCCTTTTTTTCCACAAGATTTTTTGATCACTAGATTAATTTTATTTTATGTAATTAGGCCTATACATGATTACTACATAGTATCATTTTCCTATAGGATTTGAAACTCTCCCCATTTGTGTTATGTGATAAGATAATCCTTGCTTAGGTTTACCATATCCAATTTTCTCATTCTCCCAATATATATAGTAATGTAATAGATGTTTATTGATTACCTCATCTGATATTAGATTTAATAAGTAAGATAAAGTTCAGATGTAGGTTTATTTGTTGTAGATGGAAGTCATGTTGTTTAGAATGTGTTAAAAAATAGTATATTCATGTACATGAAACTAGATTAATGTGATGAAATTTTCCACCCATTTATTTTAGTAATGAAATTTATAGATTAAGGGGAGAAAGAATTGAACCTAAGTGTGTACAATATAGTTTGTCTTTAAGAAGTTACCTTAATTATGTAGGGCACTCAATATAGAAAATTTAAAATTTAAAAATTGAAAAGGGAGAAGGAATTGACTACACCTATATGTACATAAAACCAAATTTTATTTTAAACTATAAATGATGATGTTAAATATGTACCCTTATTGAGTAACTTGAAGAATTTTGAATAGTGTAAAATATAGAGTGATCAAATTTAAATTTTAAATAACTAATCAATATCTTGAGTTATAAAGATGAATTATTCCAACTCTCATGAATAGAGAATAGAAAGAAATTATTAATCTAAAAATATGGAACCATAATGGTTTTATTAGGATTGATGCCAAGGCCACTGAATGTTACTAGACTTGAACTTACATCACCCACAAATAAGATAAAATCACATAATGGGTTCGCTCAAAGTAATAACAAAGCTATGGAGAATTGTTGAACCTCAACCTACATTATATGTATAGATCATAACCCACCATCATAGATGGAGCTATATTGTATTTTTCATGATCAAAAGAGAATGAGGAACAATCATGCCCACATCATGAATAAACTTATCATATAATTTAATTGATATGAATATTTTTCCTGTGAATTTTAAACTTTGAAATTTGAACTTTGAATTTTGAAACTTTGAACTTTCAAAAAATTTAATATTAAACATTCAAATTTTGAATAAGGATGACCATGAATGATTAACCTGCTGAATGAATTTGTGAAAATAATATATAATGTTATACATATATATTCTCAACTGTACTTATATTTTCAAACATGTAACTTATATTTTGTAGTTATATTGCATATGAATTCAAGTATGTATGATTATTTTATTTGAGTCTTTTAAATTAAATGCATATGGATTCCATATGCCCCCAAAATCTATATTATTTTTAAAATTGTTTATAAAATATCTGATTTTTTTACATTATTTGAACTCTCTTAAAACATCTAACCTTTTATAGAGTCTAACTTTTCATTATTATGAATATTTAGAAATATGTATTCTATAACTTTTAAAATTGGTATGCTATCATGAATATGACCTTTATATTTTGATTGAATGTTTATATCTCTAAGACAAACTAATTATGATACCCATATTTTTGAGATGAGGGGATGTAGCTTTCAAGTTATTCATCCCAAAATTATATTTGATTTTATTATGTGATAAAGATTAAATAATGTAGTAATTCTATAAACATGTGTAAATTATGTCATCATAAAAATTTAATTATAATTTTAAACATATTTCGAATGTGAGGCATAGAAATCTCTCTCTCTCGAATCTCTCTCTCTCTCTCTCTCTCTCTCTCTCTCTCTCTCTCTCTCTCTCTCTCTCTCTCTCTCTCTCTCTCTCTCTCTCTCTCTCTCTCTCTCTCTCTCTCTCTCTCTCCTCTCTCTCCTCTCTCTCTCTCTCTCTCTCTAATGAAGCATACATTAAGGTAATCATATATGTAGTAAAATTAATTAATATATATCATTGCACCCCTAGTGATTCTCATGAATAAAAATAATAATAACAAATAATATCACAAAATAACACATAATTTCATACTTAGGACATGTTCAAATGTCACACAATACAAATATTGTACATGTAAGTCCAAGGGACAAAAGTAATGTACATGTTTAAATTTGAAAAATGCCAAACAATCTATGATATATATGTGTATTAAATTTATAGAAAATGGTCAAGGGTTTCACATAATTAGAAATCAATATCTAGCTTATCATCTAAGAAATTGAAAACAATAAAAAGACCATAGAAAAATTGAGAACCAGTCTATTTCATCCCATATCTATCCACGTCGTACTAAATAAAAAATTATATATTCATGTATCATAATGAAATAAATGAATGATTAACAAGACACTTGTAAGATATATATCTCATTATTGAATTTGAGGTCATAGGAAGATATAACCTATTTTAATGTAACAATTAGATTTAGATGCCCCCAACATAAGCATGATCATTGAGAATAAGGGATTCAATAATATAAGAATATATGCAAAATGTATGTCATGTATGACACTCATATACCTCATGAAATACACGTGTGTATATAAAATTAATATGTTAGCTAGAAAAGTATATAATAAATAACTTATGTCATGCTCAGGTATTGAATTTTTGCTTTTTAAAATAGTTTGAGTGTTTTTTTTTTTGTATTTTTCCAATATTTGATTTCTTTAGATTATTAAATTTTTAAATTATTCAAAAAAAAATATTTTCTGTATTTTTGGTACCTTTTAAAATTAAGATAATCTATGATCTTATCCATTAGAGGATCATAGCGTGTAATTGGATCATAGAATTAGAAAGTGACTTAACATTGATGAGAAGTTCTACATATGCATGTATTAAAACCCTAAAAGACATTGAGTGTTTTAGTGTAACTATACTAATATATACATATAAAATATATTTATTAATGTGTTACATGAGAAGGTAAAAATGTTTGTGAATAATCTTATGAAATATGATAACATCCTTTTGCTTGTGTTTTTTGATAAACATGTTAAATTATTTATGGATTTCCTTTGGACACAATGTAGATTGATATTTATTTGAACTATGACTAACTATCTAATTGGTAGCTTCCTAATTATGTTAGCATTCCCCTTTTCATTATGATGACTATATACAAATATTATTTATATTTACTACAACTGATAATGCATTTTACTATTAAATGGTTGAACTGATTGTATTTTTAATTTGTTCTTCAATAAATCCCATATCCTACTATGGTGGTGGTGGCAGAGGAGAAGGAGTAAACACTAACTATAGAGGGTGCTCAGATTGAGTGCATTAAAATTTGACCACTCAATTATAATGTATGTACTTAAGGAATTTATGTACTGTAAATGGTATTGATTGGAGGTTCTATATCCAAGGACGTCTTCATAACATAACAAAGACCTATGATTTTAGTAAGAGAAGAAATGGGGATGCCACTATCTATAAACAATCTTAGAGTGATAATACTATATTCATAATGGTATTATTTATGTTCTAATTGAATTATTTGACTATTGTTGATGTATCTTTTAAATACTTCTATTTATATCCAAGATTGTGAAAAAGTGCCATTATACATAGATTTTTTATTGATCATTAAACTATGTATAATAAAAATTACTAAGAATCATAGAATCAATTGAACACCATGATAGAAAGTGTTTCTTGCATCATAGTAATTGTCATTTACAACTTATTTTGATAATGACTCTTTAGATATATTTTTTAGAAATATTAACAATTGAATTGGTTATCTTTAATATTTGTGTTTATATTTTTAATGCTCATTTGATATATTTTAAGGGTTTTTTATATGTTCATATATTTGATCTAAAGCATGTACACATGTCCATGTAATGTGAGAGTAACTTTATCATGGAACATAATGTATTTTATTCTATTTTTATTGTTTTGAAATGCAATAATCCCTTTATCCACAAGTTTTGTAATATTTTCTCACAATTCATAACAGTCAATGACTCAAATTCCATTAATATTATAATGACATGAAAATTACATTTATTGTTTGTAGACATGATAATTAGGAGGATGATATTACTTAGGAGGGAGAGTGAGTAAAATTTCATCTAAAAATGTATGTATAATATCATGTGGGGTGAATGTAGCGTAATAGGGGATAAACGTGGGCTATCAAAGTGCCACTTTGTTTCTTAAAATAACAATACTTAAACTTGGAGAGAATTGTTTATATACATCAAAAATAATTTTAAAGTCACATATGGAGTTGAATTGTGGAATTTTTAATATAGTTTATAAATCAATTCTTTTTTTAAATACCCAGATGAGAAAATTATGTGAAATTGGTGATTTTTTAATAATGAAATATATATTTTTTTGTGATAGAATTTTAGATGACATGTGTACAAACACACTTTTTTTTGAAGTGGGCCATTCCAATAATCAGACTAGATAGGGTCAAATGCACAAAGTTGAATCTATATGGATTAGTTAAATTTGAATAACAAGTAAAAAATGAAGAATCTTTTCTTCACAAACAAAAGTTTAATTAACATTAATTCATTAACCCAAAAGTACATAGGAAGGTATATTATATAGTGAGGAATTATTTCATCAAATAGGAAATTAAATCAAATAAGAATTAGAAAATAACTTAAAGTACATTCCTCCTAATGATCTATTCTTAGCCTAAGTAAGATAATTAGACCATGTAGGTAAAACCACATATTCATAAAAATGTATACTAACACCACCCTTAAGCATAGATTAGGTGGGTATAATAATTGGGTCCCAACATAAATACCTAATAAGGTACCTACGTACATAAACATAATTCTATTGAGGAGGATGAATATGGAGTTACATGAACCCTAAGAAGATCTTGAAAATGAATCTGCTTACTCTTAATAAAGGGTATGGTGAATATATCAACTATTTTATTCATTGTCTAGATGTAGTGGAGATCGATTAATTTATCATCAATGATATCCCAAATGAAATGTATGTGAATCATAATATATATGTTTATTTGATGGAGGATCATATTCTTAAATATTTGGATTGTGATTTGGTTGTCACAAAAGATGACTATTAGTCATCAAAACTAGATGCCAAACTTGGTGAGAATTCCTTGAATCTAAATGGCCTCAATAGAAGCATTAAAAAATCCTCTATGTTTTAATTTATTAGAAGATAAATTAATAACATTTTACTTCTTAATTGAAAAACTAATTGTACCTAAACCAAAGGATAATTTTTTTCATAAAGTAGGCTTATGATTAAAAATATCACCAGCCCAATTTGAATTTGTATAACCAATTATGTCGATGTTGAGTCTTACTCCATAGTGTATTCCATAACTTTAATTACCTTAAATGTAGTGGAGAATTTAATTTATTTTTTCCAGTACAACTGATGTGTTTCATTCATAAATATAATGACCATGGCCACTGCATACTAAATTTCAAGTCTACTATGTATAAGGTAGATGAGACTACACACAAGTTCTCAATATGAAGTATCATTAAGGAAAGGATATGGTCAATCAGCTTCAAGATTCACACTAGATAGAAAAGTAATCAGAGATGGATTATAATTATCCATGTGAAACCATGAAAGTAAATCAATATCATACCTGTATTATGTAATATTTATCTTGGAGTGAGACTAATAAATTTCAATCCTAAATAAGTAATGCAACAAGTCTAAATCGGCCATTAAAAACCTATCAGACAAAATAGGTCTCATTATTTTTATGGTGGATGAATAAATCCCTGTGACCAATATTTCTATTCCCTAACACATACACACATTCCATTTTAGAATCCAAATAGGGACCCACTATTGATTTAATATTGTAATTCAATGTCTCAAAAACTAGAAATCCATGATGTGGAATTTAAAAAGTATAAATTAGAGGAAATTCCTAACATTACAGTATTTTTTGAATTTATGAAAAGTGGAGTAAAAGTTGTGAATAATCTATATGCATGAATTACATTTAAGTTTTGATTTTATTTGAATTAAATTTTTTTATGCACTTGTTAATTTTTTGATTTAAAGGCTAAATGGGCTAACTTGTTTTAATTTTAATCTATTATTTTCATATATTGTATCTATCTTATATTTTCCCTAGAACACTCCCAAAGCTCATTTAATTTTTTTTCGCAACATTATTATGCTAAAATATATCCTACGTATAGAACTAAAGATGCTCAAGAAAACTAATCATCGAGATCCTACCATGTGTCATCATCCTACTTAAATAAAGGTGACATTAATAGAGTTATTTATAAGTATTATTCCATGTAAGTGAATCACTGATATATTTCCATGTGTCATAATTCCACTCACCAATTAAAGACATCAATATAGTTCCTTATACAAACTATCTCAGGTAAGTAGATAATTGATATCCATCTAGATGTCCTCATCCTGGTAAATAAAAGGTGATGTTGATAGAGTTCCTCATACAAAATATCTTAGAAAAATGGATTGATAAGATCCCCCCACATGTCATCATAATACTCATCTAGATGTGATGTGAGTAGCATTCCTCATATAAATTATAATGGGTAAGCAGATCACTAAGAGTTGTCTAAGTATCATCATCTTGCTCAGTTATAGGTGACATCATTAAAATTATTTGTATAGACTATACCAAGTAACCAAATCACCTACATCCATTCACATGTCATCATCTTACTAATATGCATGTAAAATAGAAAATAATAACATGTCATAACTAAGTTACAAATAGAGTAGTGACATATAGAAATTTTTTTATCACCCATATAATTAGATAACAAGACATGAATGCAAATCCCAAAATCATATAAAGGAGACACGTGTCATATTATGCTAACTAGACACATATGAGTAAGTAAACTAAGCTAGATGGAAATAAATTCTATGATAATTTACATTAATAAATTCATATGGAAAGAATAGATAGGGAATGAAGTAAAAGTCATTGTTTCCATTAATTTTCATGAATTAACAAATGATAAATTAAATTCTCAAGGACAACACATCCAAATAAATATAATTCTAATTTCCATATCTAATCCAATCAAATTACCTTCTAGATATTATGTGTACTTTATGAATTCAGAGATCTATTCTGGGTAATAAATTAAAAACTCTCCACACAACATACATTTTTCACATGAAATTTCAATGGTCTCCTCATCTCAAACTCCAAATCCTTTTAGATATTCAATTACAAGGATGATTGAGTATAGTAATACAACATTTGATATTCAACATCTCTCAATCATGATTTCAACGATTCCTATGTAATAAATCTATACAAATCTAAGGACAAGATTTTAATTTTCACATAAAGGTATAAGGATGACTTATTGGTAATAAGAGTGATTGGTCTACATAATTTACTATCAAAACTAGACATAATTCACTATATTAACATGTTTTTTTTTACTGGTAAAATCTATGGGAAAATATTCCATTCTAGACATAGAATAATTTAGCATCATACATAAGTGGAAATGCTTTTGAGACATAATATAGACTCCTTCTGGAAGAAATGATCTATAGGGAGGACATGGTCAATTCATGGCTCTTCACCAATGATATCCACAATATGCTTAAATAATGGGCTAGAATCCCAATCAAGTTTGAGATTTAATTCCCTCCTTTTTTATCCCTAGTATTGTCTTCAGACTAGGGGTAAGAATTTACATGGCCCTAGTATACAAAATATACACTTTCTTAAACATTTCTTATGTCAATGAGATATGGGTCTCATTATTGGATATTATCCTAACATCCAACAAAATCATATCTTTTGGAAATATTATTAACTCCAATTTGATTCTATAGATCATAAATATAGGGATCCTAAAATATATTAAACTCTATATGATGTACTATGTGTTAGATGTTGTGACTACTACTATGCATTCAACACCCTAGATACTATCCATAAAATACCCAAAGAATAGGATTTGTGATGATTCTAATGTAATCTATGTGTCCATGTTTAGAATGCAAAGAAATTTTTTAATAGAGACCTTTTACCTTATAGTATACCAGGTCATATAAAACATGCCTAGGCTATCAAACCCAATAAATAAGAGTACTAAAAAAATTGGTGACTACTAGTTTTATCCTAAGTGCACTATAATCATGATATAATGTACCATGGTCCACCCTTTGTACTGACCTTTACTTATGCATAAAAAATAGTTGAGTAGGTAATTGTTGCTCAATAGCTGAAAATTTAGATGTTGAGTTAGAATGAATAAGTAAACATATGTCCATCAAACCCCTCTTAACATTTGTCAAATATAACATATAAGGTGGGATCACTTCTAGTCTATTGGGATATTAAGTATGCATTATGAATTGAAATGGGAACCATTTAAGTATTAGGTCCTTAGAATAAATCATAGTGAACATATTAAGATATATGAAAGAAAAGTGAAAATCAACTATGTTTACTAGTCATATAGTCCTATAAGAGGATGACACCGAGGTTACTATTTGAATGTGAAGGGTAAACATGTTAATGATATTAGAAAGAAGGATACAATATGATCCCATGATTACTGAGGAAGATGTAAAATGGATCGAAAAGGAACAATGGATTTATAAACTTATTCATGTACCTCTTCCTCACATAAACTAAGGTATTTAAGATAAATTTGGCCCATCTAGGGAAGCACACGTTGAAGCGATAGTTGAGATAACTCCAAGCTCCCCCACATACATAGACGTTACTTCTTTTCCTCAACACAAAGCTAGTTTGTAGAAACCTACAAGCCCTACTATAACAACTGTACTATTTTCTCTACTACCATAGCCTCCATTGACAATAGCATAGTAAGTAAAATATTCCTACTTTATTGTCTCATCTTTCCATTATTTTTATTCCTAATTCATACCTTATGGTAAAAAAAACACTAAAATTAGTTCCTCTATCTCCTAGGAAACAACCTTCATCACCTATGATTCCTCTAGTTGTCACTACTCCCCCCCCCCCCCACCCGATTTCATTACCATATGACACCACTACAATCCCTTCAACTCCAACTCCACCTTCTATATGTCTAACCCCTATTGTTTCTTAGTAACCAATTACCTATAAAAAGAATACCATGAATCCTCTTATATCACATGAAAAGATAGAATTAGAAGGGAACTAGACATAAGTTCCCAAGGAAATGGAGGATAGAAGAAATGATAGATGAAGATTAGATCGTATTAAAACTATGATTAGGAAGAAGATGACAAAAGATGGATAATTAAATAAGAATAGGTGTCTAAGGTTAACATTGAGGAAACATAATCATTTAAGAGAAAACTTAATTAGAAAAATATTGTGAAATGATTACTGAGGAGAGTAATTAATCCATAGGAATTGAGATATTGGGTGAATATGAATAGGTTGACTAAGTCTATTCTAGATTAGTGGTCACATAATTTTTTATATATAAATAAAGGGATGTATAAGGGGATGAAGAGTCAAAATTAAAAACCAAAACACAAGGTCCATCATCAACTATACCCCCATGTTCTCTATATCAAGATATAATGGTGAAAATTATAATTATTTCCCTAGATATTCCCTCTTAGATTATAAGTGTAACAATCCATCATTCTTTGATAGCCTCCTCAATTGCTACAAATATAATTGGTATAAAATATAATACTCATGCTATAAATTGTTTGGGCCAAATAAATATGATTAATGTAGTTACAATGTTAATGTTGTCCACTATATCATAGTTTTATAATATCGATCATCTTACTACTACCATTGTTATTGGGATTGAATATACATCAATCATAACTTTAGAAATATACGCAGTGCCCTAATAACCTATTAATAATTTAGTGGAACAAGTCCTTAATATCATGCAACATTAGTGGGAGTACATTTTAAAAACCTAGTGCCCACCTCCATTTTTGTTGCATATGTGGCACCTCCAAGTTATCTACAAAATTTGGAATGCACATATATTATACTATAGCTTCAATGTATAGGATAATCTGGAAGGCTAAATACATTATTGATACACCAACATAAAAGTCGGTTACTTGATAGAGGAAGGCTATACCTCCTTTTCTTGTATTTTTAGACATCTTATGCCAAAATGATGCATCCTCTAGGGCAGTCTTCTTCTATTTATATGGTTATAGAATAGGTAGATCATCAAGTTGCATTGAGAATTCCTCCATGGATTAAACATCTATAATGAGAGGAATTAGGAAGGTAGGACCTAGTAATTACTGAGCAACCAATAATCAAGTTCCACTTTTCTAGACAAACTAATAATTTAAACAAGGATTAAAAAAACACTATGTTTGAATAAGGAGAGAAAGTATATTTGGAATAGAGGGAACACATATTCTCTCTAAAAAAGAGAATAATATCAAATCATTATGAAAGTGATACATATAGGGAGGACCTTTAATGTTTTATGGATGCTACTGAAGGATTAATCAAAGAATTATTCAAAAGATATGACTAATCAGTCCAAAGATCAAACTAAATGAGTGTTATTTAGGATCATAAAAAGATAATAGATAACATGCAAGGAGCAGTAACAAAAACCTATATGACACCATTCACTTAATAAGATAAACGAAGACTAAATCCCAACCTAAGTGGGGGGACATAATTCAATTATTAAATAAAACAAAGGATATACCAGAAAAGCTTTGTTTCTTAATCTTGGTGACCAAAAATAATGCATATTCCCACTTAAAATTAATAAGAGCAAAAAACATTCTATGGGCCCATAAGTATGTCATTGTTAAGAGAGATGGCTTTCTTCATTAGCGTCAACATATGTGAACTCTGGTGAAACAATTTAGGAATCAAGATAGAGAAGTGGTATCTATTTTGAAAGATATGAGATTTACAGAGGTAAGTGCTCCTCTTGGGCCACTAGTTCCTGAGCCTATTTTTAAGAATATTCTTTGAGTTATAATTTATAGACTTTGATATAAAATTAAAGGCACATTATATAGAACCAATGATGAAATTATGCAACTAGTAAATTTTTATAGAGACCCAATTATAAGAACTAAGACACTTCATGTAGAGATCAAATTTACATTGGTCACCCACAAGAAGTTGATGGAAAACCTCCCATGGTTGTTCAAGAGGTATCTATTTAACTTTGAAACTAATGAGATAACTTCTACGCTAGCCATGCATTATATCTACTAATGAAGGTATAAAAACAATCAACTTTAGTAGAAAGGGTACTATAGGAACCTCTTGAAGCTTCATAGTCTTTGAGATAGACACTAGTGCAAGAAAAGACAAGGCCAACGTATGTGCCACTTCTGATACTTACTTATACATCTACATTGGTGAAAATTTTTATCATATCTATAGTGATAGTATATATTCTATTTGTAACTCATGTTACAATAGTAGATTTATCCACTTAAATTTTTACAATGGTTAACACATCATTTTCATCTTTCATCAATGCCACATTACTACCCCATAAAATATGTACAGAATTACATGACCAAGCTATGTTGGAAAAGTTAGTTACTAATTTATTCTAGCATGTACATATTATATTTTAGTCAAATAATTTTATTATGGGTGAACACCCTTATACATGAATTCTTTACATGATAATTATCACATAATGTTATTTTTGGATATGTAATTTAAGACTTTGCTTGAGAGATGAGGCATCACCATCTAAATCTTATATATTTTTATATCTAGTTGATCCGAAAGGGAGGATAATTGTAGATATTAAGATTAATAGGAAATTATGGGGAAATTTTTGAAATTGGTTTTGATGTCTAAATCTTGACTCTCTTGTAAACATGTGATTTTTTAAATAATTTATGTCATTCTAGTATCTTAGTCTTATGGTTTCCAATGAGTTGTCTTTTTAATAAAACTATTAATATTGTGATATTATTGATTTGAATTTTATTTTATTTATTATAGTAATTCCACCTTGTAGATGTGAAAACACATTTTTAAAAATGTGATAACCTTTGATTTTATATGCTTATGTTTACTGTATTATTTTTTTGTTTGACTTTTAATTATGTTGGATTTTTGGTATGATTATAATGTCTTACAACTGACATTTATTTATGATTACTTGTACAACCTTTAGTTCAAGTGATGAATTAGAAGCATTTGATTTTTTTTGGTCCATAGGTTATCTATTCTACCTTACCTTTACCTCTTTTTTTGAGTTTATTTTGTTCCTACCCACGTTAGGGTTAAATCCATCATCAAATTGTCCATCTCAAGTAGGTTTAGATACATTCATATCTAAACCTTATATGGTAAAAAATTTACTTCAATCACTTTTATTCCACCAATAGGGTGTTTACAAAATCTAATACCCTGCAACTCATGCCTTGGAGTGAATCTTCTTTCATAGATCCAAAAATGTTAGAGGCTACATCTTAAGGTTCCCTAGTGTGCATAAACCCTATATCAATAGGAATTTATCTATTTATAGAAGGAGGGATTGAACCTCTATTATCACCTCTATTTGTTTACAAGATGGAACCCTAATGACCTTATGGTTGGTTTACTAGAATTTAACTTACCATTCCCTCTTCTTCCACATTTTCAATTTATATTAGTTTCTATACTCAAATAACATTAATTTATATGGTGATATAATGATGGATTGAACCTATGACTCTATTTATTTGAGGAGATTTTGTCAAGTTACATTGTATATAATGATAGTATTATGAAGGTATACCTTAGAAACTAACTTTCCATACCCAAATTGGGAATCCATAGAAAAATCAAGTCTAACCAAGGTGTAAATAGGAGACCCTAGCCTCATTCATACTCCGTAATCAAATGACCCCACCTTATATTATGATAAATGGCCCTATCTTGCTTAGTTTATTTTCTTATTGTTATTTATAGTATTACCCATGACTTTACTACATACCCATAAAAATACCTTCCCTCCTTATCTTCATCTAGAAGGAGTACTAGTGAAGAACACATGATGTATTTAAAGACAGATTTAAGGTTAATAAATGCTGTCAATGAAGATGTCTCATGAAGGATTTAATATTTCACACTACAAGATACTACTTATGATTGGTTTATTAGCCTCTCAAAGGCCTCAATTACATCTTGGGACCAGTGTGAATGCACCTTAAAAGGTTAATTTGTGCAAGTTGTCCTAAATTTATACCATAATTTTGACAGTACGAAGATAGAGCCCAATGAACCCATCACAACCTTTAATGTTAGATTATAAATGATGTTTAGCAAGCTGAAAAAAATTGCTATAAACACAACAATACAATAACCCTTGGGATGTAGAAGAACTCCTTAGATATTACAACATCAGTATTCTTAGATAGATCAACATCCATCATTCGCCTACCAATGACATATGTTTAATCCATTAACATTGATTGGAAAAAATCCACAATTATAAAACATATATGAACCAAATATATACTAAAATTATTTAATGTTAAATTCAATTTGAAATGATAACTATAACACTGTGGATTATAATTAGAATCAATCACACATGTAGTTACCTTTTCCCCATACTACACTGAACCAAAGCCTTCTATTTTTGAATAACCATGTTCATACATCCCTTCAACACCAAAGCAAAACATCAATACTAGTAACTACTTTTGCCACTTAGGGTGCGATTATAAACTCTAGAAAATATAAATTAGATTCCATCTAGAGGATGGTGAAAAATTTGAGTAATGAATTCTTGAGCATGCACAAAATGATGGGGAACACCGATGGATAAAATACATACTAGGGCTTAAGATTCCAAGTATATAATAGGCCCTTCAATAGGTCTATAAATAATGTAGAATAATAGCCACCTAAAAAGGTGCTTAAAATAAATATCTTAGATGAAACACTATCCAATTGGTATTGGGTTCACAATACAAATCAATATGGAGAACTATATTTTATAGAGTTATGTAATGTTTTCAAAATATTTTAAATAGAAACATAAAGATAAGAGAGATTTATGAACTAGCTAGAACCATCTTCATCCAATGCATTACAATACCCCACTACAATAACAGCCTTTGATACCTATGACTTTGTATTCCCATTAGAAGATGAGATTGAACTATAGGATTATACAAATGAGAACCATGCATTCCAGAAGATCCAAGAGAACAATTAAAATATGATGAACAAGTAACTTGTTACAACCTCCACTCCTATGACTAATAATTCTACTCCTCTATATCTGAAGGAAAATAACAATCCAGTTCCTCTAAATGGAAATGACCAACACTAAAATACATAGCCACAAAGCAAATATGGATACAACATTATCTAGGATATAGATAAGGTCAAGACTAATATCCCCTAGATGAAATAGCTCAATTCATTAAATAATGGAGTTATTTCTCAAGGACCTAACTAGAATATCCTCTACATCTGACAAATCCAAATCTAACCATGTTAATGTGATGGTATATAAATACAGGCCAAAAATAGCATTGTTTCTACTGACTATCTAATTATTCTAAAATAACATGCACAATCACCTGGTTGACTCGAGTGCCTTAGCCAATGTGATGTCAATAATTATGTATAAGAAGCCAAGTTTAACCCAAGATAAGTCAAAAAGAGTGGTACTAAAGTTAGAAAATTATTATCTACCATGTATTGGTGAATGAATTAATGTACATATCTAACTAGAATTAGAGCCACATGTATGTGTGTGTGTCTATATATATATATATATATTGGTCTTTAACATTCAATAAGATTATGTGTTGTTGCTAAGTCGTGATTGGTCAAAGATACCAGGCAATTACATGGGCATCAATTTATCACACATGTGGGTGCCTTCGAAAGGAGTAGTCAATCAAATATAAGTGGATAGAGAACTGAAGATTAAATACCTAATCACTAAGTACAACACTAAGAATGATAAATTTGACTTCACATCTCTACATTGAGGAGTGTACACATTTACTAGCAATCAAGATCTTCATGAGCAGGAATTTGTAGGTCTTTCTCAGTTATAGACACTCCATTTTGAAAAAGCTAAATCAAAATAATGTTTCAATGTAGGCATATCCCTGATAGTCCTAGATGGTAAGCAGTACCTATGTAGCTGTAGACTGTAGTTCCCCTACACTAATAATAGAGCTGAGTATGAAGATCTAGTCCTTAGCCTATAATTCATGCTGAATAACATCATTAATAAATTACATATCTTTATTAATTATGAGTTGGTTTTCAACCGGATAAAAAAAAGTATAAATTCAAGCCCACCTATTTGAAGAAGTAAAAACACTAAGTATGGAACCTAATCGCGTCATTTTAGGTGTTCAACATCAAGGCTATCCCAAGGGAATAAAATCATATGAAAAATTCACTAATAGATTCAACTTCCAATCTGGAACTGATCTATGAACATAAAATTTAGAAGTTATCTCTAGAGCTAGTTCCTTTCCCCTATGTTTTTAATAAAGTAGACAACTTCTAGGTATTTAAGAATGATCAAAATATTGTGCAATTCATGAGTATTTCTAGGACATTCAAATGTTAGCTGATATATGAGAATGATATTTTTCCCATGCATATTGAATATCTAGGAGAGGATGATGCCATATATGTGAAAGATAATTATATCCCTCTAGTAATGGATTTTATATAATGAGCTTTTAATGTAGATTTAGAAGATCAAAAACAGAGACAACCTAAATAAATAAAGTCTGACTTCATCAAGGAGAATCTCGGCACTGACCAACATCATATGTATGTAAACATTAGTATAAGTTACACTAAAAGTGATAAATAAAATTTTAAGAGTGTGTTGATAGAATAAAAATATGTGATCACCAAGACATATAAAGGTTTGAAATTATTTGACTCTAGAGTCATCACATATACCATTCTATTAAAGTCATACCATAATTCTTTTAGGTAGAGACTAAGGACAATTAATATAATACTATAACCTCTCATCCAAATAGAGGTACATAAGTTTATGTTTCCAATATTATATTCCAAGTTATCCATTCTACCTAGCTATCCAACCTAGTTCCATTCAAGGAGAAGAACATAAAAATCTAACTATGTGTTTATTTGAAGAACTTGAATTAAGCATCCAAAAATAATAACTATCCTTTGCCCTCCCTAGATGAGGTAACTCAAATTGATATTATCTATAAAATGATGTCCATTTTGGATGCATTCTTAGGTATAACCAACTTTTAGTGGAATCACAAGACATAATGAATATTGCATTTACCACCAAGTGGGGAGCTTTTACATATAAAAGGATGACTTTTGTCCTAATAAATGTAGGATAAACCTTTCAAAAATTGACATACCTAAAATTTCAAGGACATGTTGGAGAATGCATCATAATCTACATGGATGTTTAGACAGTGTATTCAAAACACATAGTTTATGATACAAACCATATCAAAAGTGTATTTGACAGATGCAAGAGATGTGGATTATCGATCAATCCAAATAAGATCATATTAGGGGTTATTTAAGGGAAGATGTTCAACCATGTCATTATTAAATATGCAATATCCATTGATCCTAAATGTGTTTGGGATAATTCTAAACTAACACCATTGATTTAAATTCTTTCTTTGGTAAGTTTAACAAATTCATTTTTGGATTTGTAGATATTATAAAACCATTGAAATTTAGGCTAAAACAAGATACTAATATAGCAGGGACAAAAGAGGTTAAGAGTTATTTTTGAGACATCAATATAACCATTTCTCAAGCTCTAATTCTTTTCATATCAGACATTAATAAAGATTTCATTCTTTTTTCTTTCACTTTAAAACATACTATAGCTGTCATACTTACTTAGAAGGTGGATGACAGTGAGCATCCTGTTGGAATCATGAGAACCAATATAAAGGATGTAGAGTTAAAATGCTATATGATAAATAAATATATACATTCCATAAATCAATGTTATGGAAATGTTTAGGCATTATACTAAGGAACAAAACATTTTCCACTGTACTAGACCCAGGTGTAGAACTCACACTTAGAATGAAAAAAATAGATGAAGGAAGAGGAAAATAGATGGCTAAAATTTTGAAGTTTAATCTTAGAATCAGGGAAGCCAAGATGGTGAGAGGATAGGTAATCATAAAAAATATGATATAAATTGATCCATGCATTTGCATTGAAAAAATTAATGGGACTCAGGTAGTTAGTGGTGAGTGGTACAGTCAAATCATTCATTATTTGAACATAAGTACATGAACCCTTAAGATAAATAGATATTAGATATCATTTTTTAGGCATAAATATTATCAATATTTGATTAAGTAGGGTTTCCTATATATAAATAACTAAGGGCATCTATCTAAGGTGTGTCTCAAAATAATAAGTTATAGACATTGTAGACAACATACAATAGAAGATTGGCAATGGAAATCCCTTAGGCAACATAATAGCTAACAAAATTTTGAGGACGGTATAATACTAGCCCACATTTTTTAAAGATGCGCATAACCATGTCATAAGTTGAAATGAATGGTAAGTATTTGGAAAAACGGAGGTGAAGGCTACCATGCCACTACAAATAGTCATAAAAGGATTCCCCTTCTCTCAATGGGGCTCTGAATTTGTTTTGGTAATAAAACTAAACTCTTCAACATGACATAAGTTTATCTTAACATCTACTAACTATTTTATGAGATAGACAAATGCTATGGCTACAAAGAATTATAGATCAATTGATCTCATTAAATTTATGGAAGAAAACTTACTGACCATGTTTGGAATTCTAATTTCTTTGGTTTTTGATAATGGTCTAGCTTTCCAATTTATTGAATTTATATAGTGGGCATACAAAACCCAAATCACCATCATGTTTTCTTTGAACTACTATCCATAAGGTAATAAAGTAACTAAATCAAAAAATAATAATTTGATGGATTCCATCAATAAGTTAGACTAAGATAAACTAAGGCGATGTCATCTCCTATTGATGTATACATTTTGGGGAGATCAAACTAGACACAAGAAAGATCTCAATCCTTCACTATTTTTATTAGTGTATGGGAAACAAACAAGCTTCCCCATTATTCTAAAAATAGAAACATACCATTTTACAAAAGAGTACATGGAAGAAGATAAAATAATACAATCTAGACTAATTGATATAGTCCATAATGAAGATACAACTGAAGCACTACATCAATACATCCTAAAAGACGGTTTAACAAAAGGTCTAAGATCAATGCCTTTCAGATTTTAGACATGGGGCTTCTATGGGATAAAACACATGGGAAGAAATGGGATCATGATAATTTTACTCTTTTATATATTGGTCCATATGAGATATCATAAATCCTATCTAATAATGCTTTCCACATGAAGGACCTCTAAGGTAATGGCCTTGCTTTCCTAGTTAATGGATAATTTTTGAAACTTTATTTCATGGCTACTTAACTAGAGATGATTTTGAGTGACTATAAGTGGATGCATATATGTATAAGTATATTATATTTCTTACTTTATATATTAAATATTTCCTTTTTTCTACATTTTCTTCTATTAGATTAGTTGTTATTCTTTGTAGATTGGTTTTATAAAATTATAGAATAGAAAAACTAATTTCCTATGTTGATGCTACAAAGACATTAAAAAAATAAGGAGATGATTTACAAGGGTTCACAATTTGTTTTCAAAAGTATTTATATTTACTATACTTGATCTTATGGGATTTAGGTATTTGTTAGGGCTGAATTAGGTTATACTTAGATTGAATAAGTTTCCTGACCCTCTATGATTTAATTTGATATAGTTGTGTAAATTTTATAAAGACTTTTAATTTCCAAATATTAACTATACTATTATATGTGAAAACATAGATTGGGGATAATAAACATAGATATGGATGCACATTGATAGGAATGTATTGATTAAAATAATATTTTGTATACATATACCTAGATAATGATGATTCCTAATGTTTCATCTACCCAAGTTTTAAAAAAAATCATCATAAATACTGATATAATATGGGTGATTAAATTACTATCTACCAAGTATAAGGACACTTTACTAGTAGTATATAAATTTTCTTAAGGGAATCATAGCTATTTCTATCAAGGCTATGGATGAATGGCTAGTAGTAGATCAATACACAGGATTCCCTTACTATTTATTCATAAATTTTGAGGTTAATATTAAACCAATAATGTTAATTCTTATATTTTATAAAACTCTCATAACTATGGGAAATTAATTTCACAAAAATCACATAGTCAAATCTAAGGAGTGGAAATGGTTAACATATTATGTGAGGAAGTACGAGTCTTTTTTCATGTTCTAGTTTGTTTATTCTTTTCTTGATATGGTTGAATTTTTGTTATGATGCATTACTAACATTTTATGTTCTTAAATACTTAGGATTATTTACCCCTCTGAGTCACCTTTTTTTGTGACCTAACACACATACCATATTTTCAAATCTAAATAGGGACCCACTAAAGATTTAATATGTTAATTCGAGGTCTCATAAACAAGAAATCTATGATGTGGAATTTGAAAATTATAAAGTAGAGGTTATTTAAAAGTTTTTAGTATGTTTCAAAGTTATGAAAAGAAGAATGAAAGTTGTCAATAACAAATATGCATGATTTAGTTTTTTCCTTTGATTTTATTTAAATTCAAAAATTCAATGGACTTATTAATTTATTGATTTAAAGGATAATTGGGATTATGTGTTTTTATTTTAGTTTTTTCTTTAACTATTTTTTTTATCTCAAACATGTTACTCAATCCTTAAACATTTCCTATTAACACTCCCAAAGCTCATATAATTTTGTCATAGGATGTTATTCCACCAACCTAGAACCCTGGTAAATAACATATATTTCTTGAGTAAGCAGATTGCTTGGACCCTATGAGTCACAATCTCACTCACCTAGAGGTGACATTAATAGATTTCCTTGTAAAAATTATCTCAGGAAAGCAGATCATTGAGATCCATACATGCATCATCATCCCACTCATCCAAAGGCAATGTTAGCATAATTCCTCATATGAACTATCCTAGGAACGTGGACCACTGAGATCTATCCATGTGTTATCATCGTATTAACCTAAAGGTAATGTGAGTAGAGTTCTTCATAAATATCATCCCAATAAATTAGATCATTGAGATTTGTTCGCATGTTAACATCCCATCTACTTGAAGGTGCCATTAGTAGAGTTCCTCACATAGAGTAAAATAGTAAATTAGATGATCGAGAGCTACCCATGTGTCGTCATCCCACTCACATATAGGTGACATCAGTAGATTTTTTCATAGAGACTATCTTTGGTAAGTGAATCATATAAAACCATCAATGTGTCATCATCCTAAAAACCCATAATGAAAATAACAATGTAAGTTAGGCCATATATCAATTAGGATCATAATAATAATAATAGTAATAATAATAATAATAATAATAATAATAATAATAATAATAATAATAATAATAATAATAATAATAATAATAATAATAATGATGATGATGATAATAATAATAATAATAATAATAATAATAATAATAATAATAATACATAGACACATGTCAATTAGCCAAATAAGTAGATAATAAGACATGAATACCAAGAATAAAAGTATGAATAATATAAATCTATCACATTATGTTGACTAAAAAATTGGGAATTAGTAAAATATGCTACATGAAATAAAATCCATGGAAATCATCTTTATAAAATTCAAATAGAAATAATAGACAAGGAATGGATTAAAATCCATTGTTATCATTAATTCACACTAAATAGTGAATTAATATATTCAATTCTCAAGGCCAATTTATCCAAATTATTATAATTTAAATTTTTATATCTAGTCTAACCATATTGTTTTCTAGCTACCGAGTGCACATTGTGAATCTAGAGATCTATTGTGATAAGGAAATTAAAGACTCTCCACTAAACATAGTTTTTTTTCACATAGTTTCAATGGACTCCTCATCTCATACTCAACCTCATTTTTCATATTCAATTGTAGGAATGAATTAGTAAACTGATACAACATTTGATTTAACATCTTTGAATCATGATTTCAAGCATCACTCTAATATTTTGTATGAAGTTGATACATTCAAATTTTCAATGCATAAAAGGCTAAGGACCATCTTTCTATTTTCACATTTTAGACTTAGAAAAACTACAACAACATACATAAGTGGAAATACTTTCTAGAGATACTAGAAAATCCCTAAACTATAAATTACCTACAAGTAGGAAATTTTTTATTTATGAATCCTCGTAAAAAAAATGCATATCAAAT
Source organism: Torreya grandis (assembly GCA_037957365.1). Taxonomy (NCBI): domain Eukaryota; kingdom Viridiplantae; phylum Streptophyta; class Pinopsida; order Cupressales; family Taxaceae; genus Torreya; species Torreya grandis. The sequence continues at coordinate 1,296,007 of JARHVA010004125.1, forward strand.
TGAAAACATCATCTAGTAAACTAGTCACATTTATTATTCATGACTATACTTCTACTATCCCCATTGATGCTTTCAGCAAAGGGATAAGAATTTCAATGGTTGTAGTAAACAAAATATATGGTTTCTAAACCATTTGTTATGCCAACAAGATATACATCCCATTTTTGGATATTATCTTGACATCTAACAAAATCATAGCCTCAAGAGAGACAATTAACTCTAAAATGATTCTATGAATCAAAAATCCAATAATCTTATAAGAAGGTAACTTCTTTATGATGTCTTATGTGGTAGATGTTGTGAATGTAGCTGTGCATTCAACTTATGAATAACCCTAGTAACCTTCCATATAATAACTAGAGAACATGATTTGTGATTAATTAAATCTATTCCAAATTAATTGGTTAAAAACTAAAATGAAAAGGTTAACATATACCATTTACCCTATGGTATACTAGCGCATATACAATAGTAACATGCCCGTGATGTTAGACCCCATAAATAATACTATTGAGAAAATGGGTGAAACTGATTTTATCCTATGTGCACTATAATAAGGATAAAAGGTACCAACATAACCATTTATTCTTATTCCTAAATTATTCTGAACAAATAGGTTGAGCAAGGCGTCATTTCTCAATTAGCTATTAGTGTGGATGTTAAGTTATAAAGTGTTAAACAAGCTTTCTTATACCTAACCCCTCTTAGTATTAGTTGAACATAATATACAAGGTGAAAACACTTTTGGTCTTTTGGAATATTAAGGACGAATTATGGATTGAAATGGGAACCATTTAGGCATTAGGACACTAGGAATAAAGTTAGGAAACATATCAAAAAATATTTAATAAAAGTGAAAATCAACTGTGGTCACTAGTCCTACAATCATGACCATGTGTTCATTAATGTAGAGTATAACACTAAGGTTGATATTAGTGTGAAAAGGGTAAACAAGTCAATGATTGTATCAAAAAGGATCTAATATGATCCCATAACTACTAAGGAAGATTCTAAGTGAATTGAAAAAGAACAATGGATTTCTAATCTTATTTATAGACCTCTTCCTCACAAAAATAAGAATATAATATCAAATTAGCCCATTTGGGGAAATATATGTCAAATAAATAATTGAGACTACTCCAAGATCCCCTGCATACATAATGGTTATTTCTTCTCCTCAATGCATAGACTATTGGGAGAGACCTACAAGTCTTATTAAAATAGATGGGTTTTTTTCTATGCTACCACTACCTCCATTTACTATAGATTAACAAGTAATTATCCGTAATGTTTTTTCTCATGTTTCCATTATTTCTTCTCCAAAGTTAAACCCTATGAAAAAAAATACAATATTTAATGCCTCAATCACCTAGGAAACCACCTTTACAACCCATTATTATTATAATGGTCACTACACCTCCCATTTAATTACCATCTTCCACCACTAAAATATCTTCTTATCCCAATGCACCTTTTACATGGAAATCCCCTAATATTTCTAAACTAAAAATTACCTATAATATGAAAACAAAGACTCCTCCCAAATCACCTCAGAAGGTTGAAGTAGAAGGAAAGGAGGAAGAATTCTTCAAGGAAATGGAGGATGGAAAAAAGGGTAGAGAAAGATCATACCCTGTTCAAATTTATGATAGTTAAGAATACAAAATATGGATAATTGAAGAAGAATGGGTGTCCAATACTAACACCGAGGAAAAATATTCATTTAGTGACACCTTTGAAACAAAAGAGTAGGATGAATGGATGACTAAAGAGAGTATTGAGTCTGAAAGAACTAAGATATTAGGTGAATCTAGAAAGGTTGATCAATGAGATGTTATCTTGGTAGCCACTAAAGTTTTACTAGATACATAAGGGGATGTAGAATCAAAATTAAAAATGTCAACACATGGGCCATTATCAACTACACCCCCATGCTCTAAATTTAGGCTACAACAATGATAATTACAATAATTATTACCCTAACTATTCCCTCTTGTATTGTAATTTCAAAAAAACCTCAGTCTTTCATTATGTCCTCAATTTTTACTAATAAAATTGGTATGATAGATACTACTCATTCATTATGCTAAACAAATTAGCCTTAGGCAATTACAATGCCATTTTTTTTTAACTATACCCTAGTTTTCTATTATGGTCTTCTTACTACTATCATTACTAGTGGGGTTGGATATAAATCTATCATAGGTTACTTGTAAAATATACATAGCATGTGATTGACCTATTCATTCTCTAGGAAAACCAATCCTCAATCTTATGTAACATCAATGGGAGTATATTTTGAAAATCAAGTGTCCACATCCATTTTTGATACATAGGACACACTCCTTAGATTGTTTACACAATTGGGAATGTCCATTGGCCATGATACTTAGGTAGATTCCCATATAATTTTAGTTTATAGGAAAGTTGGGAAGGATAAATACATTACTCATACATTATCATAGAAGAAGGTTACTTTATGGAGGAAGGTTGTACCTCCTTTTACTACATTGATGACATTTTATCAAATAATTATTCATCATCCAAGGTAGTCTTCTTCGATTCCTAAGGTTATATAACATGCAGATACAAAATTTACAATGAACATTCCTCCATGGATTAAAAAAGTTACAAAAATAGTAATTAGGTAGGCATGACCTAGTAATAGTTGAACAAACACAGTCAAGTTACAATTTGATAGAAAAACTAATACCTTAAGGAAGGTTAAAATAAATATTATGGGTGTAGAAGTATAATATTTCAAGTTGGAACAAAGAGAATAATATTATCTATGATAAAGAGAATAAAATTAAAACATTCAGACCTAGATTGATATAGAGAGGACCCTTAGAGTTTTGTGGATGTTGCTAGATGAGTAATCAAATAAAAAATCAATATTTATGACCAATTTGTTCAAAGGTCAAAAGAAAGGATAAATATTCAATCTCCTAATGATATCATAAATAACTTCTAGGGGTAAGAAAAAAGTTGTATGACACCATTCATTTAATAAGGTCTGCTAAGACTACATCCTAACCTAAGTTGGGGGAGACAATTCAATTATTCAATAACATAAAGGATATAGAGGGTAAGATTTTTTTATTAATACACTTCAATTTCTACAATCATTATCCTATCATTTTCTTCTTTTAGTGATTCTATAAAAACACCACATTAAATATGTATGCATTTTCATGATTAAGCTATGTTTGAACTATTAGTTCCAATTTTATTTTTACATGTATATATGGTATATTAGTCAAATAATTATATTTTGGGGTAACACCATTATACATGCATGTTTTCCATGATAATTATTATACAATATTATTTTTGGATATGTAATTTTTGACCTTATTATAGAGATGAGGTGTCCCCATCCCAAGCTTATATATATTTGTATCCTCCCAATCTGGAAGGGAAGAGAAGTTTGGCTATTGATATTATTAGGAAATTTTGGGGAAAGATATGAAATCAATTTTGATGTGGAAATCTTGATTCTTATCTAAACCTATGTATTTTTTATGAACTTATATCAATCTATTGTCTTTGTGTTTTTATTGTGCATGAGTTATCTTTTCAATACAATTATTCATATTATGTTATTGCTAATCTGAATTGCCTTTTGTATATTATCATAATCCCTCTTATAGAGGTGTAAATGCAATCTTACAAATACAAGAAGATATTATTGAATTTATTATATTCTTGTTCCATTTTAATTTTAACCATGTTTGATTATTGTTGTGTTTATAGTGAGTTATAATAAACATTGGTTTCTCATTACTTTCTGAAATTTTAGTTATAGTGCTGACATACAAAGGTTTCATTTTGTTAGGTCTATAGGAATTCTTTTCTTCGTTATTTTTCCCTCTTTTTTCAATTTATTTTGGTACTACCCACCTTATTTTAAATCCGTCATCAATCCACCTATCTTAAGTAGGTTTATATCCATCCATAGTCAACCCATATACTATAAATAAATTTCTTCACTCACTACTATTCCACCAATAGGTTGTTTACAAAACCCAATACTCTACAACTGATGCATTGAAATTAATATTCATTCATAGATATTAAAATGTTATAAGATAACTCATAATGTTCTCCACTATACATAAAACCCATATCAACAAATAAGTTATTGACGTAGATAATTAGTATCAATAATAAATTATCATACTATAAAATGTAGACATTTAGATTAGATGGCATCTAGGGATCCCAATTAAATGAAGGAGTCCACATTGGCATACCAATCTTGAGTAGTTTATTTGAATCCATATATCAATTTTAGAATTTTACAAACTAAGAGTCTTCCACAAATCCTTGTGGTTTATCGATGTATATTTCCTATTTGGGGTAATCATAAATAAATAAATCTTGAAATTCATCTAAAGAACATCCTAGACATGTGCTACAAGAAGTGTAAGAGTTAGTCAAATTAAGTTTATTTTGATAATTGGGGTGAATGTTTTGGTATATTCAATCCTAGTTACTTGAGAAAAACCCTTTGCTACTAAATGTGTTTTAAAATTATCTATAGAACCATCTACTATAATTTTTTTCATAGATCCACTTACATTAAATAAGTCTTCCTCCCTTAGAAAGAGGAACTAAATACCTAGTGTTATTTATCAGCAAGGAACCATATTCATCTTCCATATTAGTATCCAATGAGGGAGTGTTATATGCCTCATGAAATTATTTTGGATTAGAAAAAAATTCAATGAAATCATGTGGGCCATCCAAAAATTATGAATGGGTTTTCCTAGTGTCTAATAGATCTCAAACCCATTGGCCATCACTTTATAATGTGTATTTATCATAATGAAGACCAATGCATGGAGAGTTAGGATGACATTCCTCATCCTCAAAATATATTATAGGACAAGGGGTAGGTGAGTCCTTATCATTAATCTCATTATCATAACTAGAAGAAGAATCTAGATCATCAAAAAGTTGCTCAGATAGATTTGAATCATCATAATTGTCATAAAATCCAAGTGCATACAAGAAATGGGGAGAAGTTTCATCATTATATTTTGAAGGACCTTATTGAAAACAAACACTCCTCTTAATAAAAACCTTATGAGTGGTGGGATGTAAAATTATGTATCTTTTAACACCCTTAGGATATCCAATAAAAATGCAAGGGTAACTCTAAGTTTTCATTGCTTTATAATCCTTATTTCGAATGAGGGCCATAATAGGAGATACAAATACTTGAATCTGATTTACTCTAGTTTTCTAACCACTCCAAGATTAAAAAGTATTAAATCTCCTATATTATTTGTGAGGAACTTAGTTATGGATATTAAAATCATAGTTGATGGCCTCAACCCAATATTGAGGTACAAGATATTTGGTGTTAAAATACCATTGACCATTTTCTTTAAGGACATATTTTTGCACTCTACAACACCATTTGATTGAGGACTATATGGAACTATAAATTGAATTTGAATCCTATTTTATGTACATACTTACTCAAAATGGTTACTTACATACTCACCATTATTATTGATGCATAAAATGTTAATGTCTTTACCTAACTATTTTTGTACAAGTGCCTTGAAATAATGAAAATAATCAAATAATTTTTATTTCTACTTAAGAATACACCCATGTTTGAATTCCAAATTCATCAATTAAATTAATCATGCATTTAGTCCTTTTGAATGAAGGTTATAGAAATGAGTCGATAATGTCACTATGGATAATCTCTAAATTTTGTTCATTTCTATATGATTTGCACTTGTCATACTTATCCTTAGGATGATTAAAAAACATGCAACCTTGAAAAACTTCATCATAAGACATGACTCATGGAAACCCTAAAATCATGTCATAATGATTGAGTTTCTCCAAGTATTGATAATTGAGATGGTTAAATCAATCATGCTATAATTTAGTCAACTCATCTAAGTGAGTGATGTCTATAGTAGACTATTGATTAGGGGAAAATTGTGAGAAAATATGCAATCCTGATTAGTGGTCTATTTTTACAAACACAACAATGGATTCATTGTCTTCTTTCCTAATAACCAATGAATTATGTGTGAACTCAACTTTCTTTCTGTAGTTGATGTGATTGATCTAATAAATAGATATGATATTGGTGGATAAATAAGGAACACATAGAACATTATGAAATGTCATATAATTCACTTAAAATATCCTACATAATTATCATCACATAACAATACGGAAGGCATAGAAGAAAGCTATAATGATGAGAACATGTCCTATGCTGAATTTGTGTAGTGTGATTTACCTTAAACAATAACCCATATGCAAGGTTGGGATGTAATTTCAATAATTTACTTTGCCTTTATATATTATATTCTTAATATATTTACCTTAGAATACTCCAATGCTAATGAAATATATCTGGAAGAATCAAGGACATTGATATTGTGCTTCTCAAGGATATTGATAATCTAAGTCAAGCACATTAACTAATGTTTCCTAAATGATAGACCTCACCATTAAAGGAAGATATATGGTAACCATATATTCACTCTAATTTTAATAATATTTGACTCTATTGTTGTCATAGGATACACTAAATGTTTAACTAATCTTACTATACACAAGTTTAACGCTGAGCCATTTTCTATAAACACCCTTTTTTATTTGTGTTTAAAGATAATGACTTAAATGTAAAAACATATACCATGTAAAAATAATATAGGAGAGACATTACAATGATCACAACTAAATTTGTTTTTAGTGGATATGTTTTCAACTAACCCTTGAAAACTTTACGGATTGATGTCTTGAGGGACTACTGACTCTCAAAGGACTTTATATGAGATATTTTCATATACATGGGAGGTTTTAAGAATATTTAAAATGGATATGGGATTTGACATATTTTAAATATGGTGTATAATAGTATACATACTGTAACCATTAGATAAGGAAGCACTTTAGATGGTAATCTTGGTGTGCCTTGTGGTAACAACATAAAATTGGGCCTTTAAATTAATGATGCAAACATGATGGATTCTGTAATCAACATAATTAACTATACAATTAAAAGGATGATTGGTTTTATTGACCTTAATTTCTTGAGTTCTCTCTTATTTTTTTATTACCATGTCCATGATCCTTTTTAGGAAATGGAAGTTTTATATGTTTCTAACTTTTTATTATTGGATGAAGTGGATGGTTAAATTTAAATGGCTATGTCCTTACAGCCTATGAGATCTTAGACATAATTTCTGAGACTCATTAATTTATTGGTTGAGTGTCCCTTAATCCCATGGTACTAAAAATATTTATCTTCATGGCACCAATTAGTTTGAGGAACATTTTATGTAAAGGGTTTGATGTTGGGCCAAATAATCATGTTTTTTGGGCCAAATTTTGAAAAAACAATTCATAAGAGTCTTTCAATTAGATGAACTTGCTCTTGAAATTTTATTTTGTTTTTTTTACCTCAATTTATTATGATTTTGTCTATGGGATGACAAATAGTATGGTGTCATTTTCGTTGGTTTATAGCTTGTTTAACATAAGCCACACCATCACCCACAACATTATTTGTTTTTGTTTTGAAAAAGTTAGGCTTGTAGGTTTCATTTGAGAAATTGATGTCACATTTGAAAAATTTTATAACACCCTTGGTAATTAAATTAAAATAAATTTTAACTCCAGTTTATATGATTTCATCAAATATATTTGGACAAAGAAGTTTTAAGTGATGAACCAGCTCCAATTGAAGGTTATTTGTGAAAATAAAAATGAGTTCTTTTTTAGGAAAAACAATAGAAAATAACTGTATAATGACTACCATATTTTCAACAAAGAGGCAAATATTTCACCATTATGTTATTTAGTATTATATAAATTGATTATGGTCAATTATTTTTTAAATTATATGAGAAATGATGATCAACAGGTTTTGATATGTCTTCAATGATGAATATTGATTGTATGGGTAAACATGAGAACCATTCAAGGGATTAACCCCATACACTATGTGGAAAATATCTTAGAATGTATTCATTACTAAAGGAAAAATCAATACATGTCATATATAAGTTTTTAATATGTTCCCTAGGATCACCACTTCCTTTGTACTTGTCAAATTTGGGATGTTCAAAAAGTTTTATAAAAGGTGTTGTCATATTATTTACATCATATGGATAATGACAAATTTACTCAAAATTTTATTTTATTTACCTTGAAAAGGTACTATATTCTAATCCTTGGATTATATCCTTCATATGTTTCCACTTTTAAATGAAATTTGACAACAATTGATTATTTTATCTTGAAGAAGTAAACATATTGTATGTTTCACCCATAAATGTGTTTGAATTAGTCTTGGATCATGAAAACTAATATTACTTAGGTGGTGGAACATTAATTAATTGGTTGGGAAAAATGTCAAAAATGGAATTAGCTTGTTTTTATTGGGTGAAAGTGTTTGTATTTGTTACACTAGTGGAAAAATTAGGGATTATTTTATTTGGATTAGTAGTGATATTAGGGTTTATTTAATTCAAAAAAGGGTTGAAGTTAGGATTTGTTTGATTTGAATCTCTTTTTAAGTTGTTTATTTGGGTTTGGTTTGATGTGATGGATTTCGGTTAGTTTGGTTCATTTTTCTATTTATAAAGATATGAAACAAAATTTTGATTTAAATGTATGTTAGGGTTTAATGGGTGATTTTTATTGAAAGTTGAATTATTGTTGATGAGTGGGTTTTGATTACTATTTGTTTGACTTGAATGCACTGGAACTAATCTTAAAAAATATCTTGGATTTCAAAATTGAGTTGGTACACTTATTAAAGCAAAATTTTGATTGATGATTAATCTTCAATAAACATTCAAATTTAGATTTCAAGTTGATTGCTTAATGGATGAACTAGAATAATTATTCAAGTTCAAATTTTGGCTTAGATTAGTGTTTCTAATTCGTGAAAAATGTAGGTTCAAATTTTGATTAATAAAAAAACATGAATAATTATTCATATTTGGATTTGATTGATTGTTGACTAGTAAACTTGATTGAGTATTCAAGTTTCGATTAAATTGATCAATGTTTTAATAAATTAAATGAGTATTCATGTTTAGATTGCATTGGTTAATGTTTGGTAAACTTAAATGAGTATTAAATTTTAGATTGAATTGGTTGATGTTTGGTAAAAATGAATGATTATTAATGTTTGTATTTTTTGGTTGATGTTTGGTAAACTTCAATGAGTATTAAAGTTTAGATTAAATTGGTTTATGTTTGGTAACCTTGAATGAGTGTTCATGTTTGGAATGTATGGGTTGATTAATGAGGGAGAATTTGGATTCACACTGAAGCCTAGGTTAATATTGGAACTTATGTCAACAAAATTATTATTTGTTTTAATAACTTGGATATTTTCAATCTCTTAGTTTATTTGATGAGTATCTGATTCCATAAAAAACCCATGGATTACCTAGGATGTTTCTTCATTTAGGATTTTTTTTCATTTATATTGAGGGGCATAGGAATTGGAATATGGGGAACCAATGAGAACATTGCTATACTCTAAATATGCTTATGGTGTGGATTGGTACTGAATGAATGGTAAATACTCTCTCCTTTAAATTAGTTGTTTTATATTTTGAACATGAAAATTGGATGGAAGTTTGGCCCCCAAGCTCAATGATTGATGTAAAAATTGATTCTTGTTAGACATGACATATTAATTATATATAAGAGGAATAAAAATGGGCTTAGGACTGCCCCCATATTTATAATATCCTTCATCCTCTTCATTCTCATCAATTTAGTGAATCTTAACATGGTGCCCCTAGTTTTCTTAACTACCAAATTGAAAGGGGTCATCACCAAAAATCTCATCCATAAAAATAGGATTATTAATCATATCCTTGTGGCTTATTATTTTTAAAATATTTAAAGGAAAGGTATTGAATCAATAAAATATAATAATATTGAAACTAGACTATATGAATGTAAAAAACCAAAGTGACTAAATGATGTTTAACAAAAATGTTCTCTTGAGCTTTGATGGTTTTGGGACATAACTTATAATTTTTAAAGTTTTTTATATTATTAATTGTTTCAATACTTATTAATAATTTTGGTTTTCAATAAAGGATTTTAGAATGTGGTATATCACAAAGAAGTAAACATACAATTTATACTCTAAACACACATGAATTGCACAAAAAATATGAAACCTAGGTAAAGGGTCTTGAATAACAAATAGGATTTACATGCAACTTACTCATACATTAAATTATATAAGGGCTAAATTATTAAGGCACTAACCATGAAGAATTTTATTATTCCCATAACCCACTATGTCGAGTTTCAAGGCTGCATGGAAAGTAGATTCTCGATGTTAATTGGTAAGTGATACACTACAATTTAGTTGATAAAAATGGATTTACTATGCTTAAATTTTAAGAAAACTTATCTAGGGGATTCTTATATATACATTTCAGTATGATGCATCCCAAAGTTACAAAAGAAGTAGTTTGAAATATGCACACAAATGGGTCTATTGCCAATGTGCCAAACACATATATAATATTTTAGTGTGTTAACATAAAAAATACCAAACATCAAATCATGATATATAAGACATTAGTATTGGACCATGAAATCCCTCACATCATAGTATCCTTAGAATATAACATCACTTAAATAATAATGACAACTCTTACTATATTTTATATACCCTATCTGTACATGAGGTTTAGATTATTGTGCAGTGGTAAAATCTATTGTCACTATATTCCCTAACAAAATGAAAATAAAAAAGAATATAAATTATCTTTGATTCTTAGGTATCACCAATAATGTGACTCTAAGATAAGATCATACATGTAAGTGTGTCTTCAGTATAAAAATTACAAATGTTGTTTCTAATTTTTTGAGTATCATCATCAATGTAATGCGATGGAAAATATTATATTCAACAAGAGAAAAATGTACAAATTACTTGAAAATGAAAGATTAATAAACTCTAAAAGGTAAAAAATGGTAGCTAATTCCTACTAAAAATGAAAATATCAAAATAGAAAATTGATAAAAAAACTAAAAGCAATGCAAGCATGTTAAAAACAAGTTAAATTGTGATCTGTCTATATTTTATTGGTTTTTTTTACTGGGGGCTTATAAATAAATTTTTATAAGTCTTTTCTATGGATGGAAGATCAAGGCAACTTGTTAAAAATTAGAAAAAATGATAAAGAATAATTAAAATCGAGATCATAAAATGATTTTGTTGTTCCACAGTCAAAGAAAACAATGAATTCATTAACACTTAAAAGACTTTTAAAAAAGGATAAAATGAAAAATAATAGTTAATAGAATGATTTTTCTATTACCAATAATGACTTTTCTAAAGCTTTTCATAAATTTTCTAGTGTGTGTAATGATTTCACTCATATATGCCATGATTTCACTAAAGTTTTACTTAATTTCATTGAAGATATTCCTATTTTCATTATTTGTTATTTATGATAGAAATAGAGAAAAACAAACAATATGGGGAAAATAAACCAAAACAAAGATTTGATAACAAAGTAGAATAGTCATAGGTATATCCATAAATTTGGACAAGTAATAAAATAGACTCAAAAACTACTCAAACTTATTTCCTTGATATCTCATATGATTTCTCTAAAGAATACTATAATTTGGCTACTGCTAAACAATAACAAAACACAAATTTGAAAATAAAGATAGATTCAAACAAGAACAAAAAAGTTATTAGGAAGATGGAAACAACAAAAATACATTTGAAAATTAAAAGACAAATTTTTTCATTATTTGATTCAATAATTTTATTAATGATATCTCTGATTCCATTGTTACGCAGGTAAACATAAAATAGACCATAAAATTTAGAAAATAAACCTACAGTTGAAAACAAAAACTCCAATAATGATATTAAACTAATGTGCACAAATAAAACAATAAAAAGCAATAGACTTATACTCTTAAATGCACCTATTATGTATTTGATTTTTAAAATGATGGAATGTCACATAGGGCATGTTAGAATGAGTAAGCTTAAAATATAGAATGTAAGATAGCTAATAATATATATATATAAATGTATTCTAATGTAAATGACACTAAACATAACTTCAAAGATAGAGAAAAAAAACAAATAAACTTATAAAATATGATTCAAGTAGTCACCTTATACTTTTTGTGATCAATGGTAGATTTGCTCATGGATTCTAATATGGGTGCTAAACTCCTTCCCAAAGAAATTATAATTGGGTAGAGTTTTGGTATGAAAGATGATTTTTATGGCTTTGATTCACTTGGATTAACCTCACAATTTGATAGCACTTTATTATTTTGAGGATGTATTATTGAAAGAGATGGATTACATGCTAATTCAAAGGATTGCAAGAGGTTAATCAGATGGTTGAGGATCATTTAAATTTCTTGAATTATTAAAATAATAAACATTTAGTAATTAGTCCTAATCCATGAGAATGATGACCAATTTCATTAGTTGAGAAGAAAGAAGAGTTAGTTGAGTGAGTTAGAAATATTGTGTCAAAGTTAGTTGGTTGAGTCAGCTTAGAAGTCGAAATGTTCTAAGATGACTTAGAATGTAGCTGAGGAATTTGAGGAAGGTGGTTGGATGATTCAACACATGGTTGATATAAATATAGAGGATGTTTGGGTGAGGTGGAAAAAATGGAGATTAATTATTTTTGGAGGAAAATAGATGTCTATGATTATAATTAATTAATTCAAAATCAATCAATTATTTAAATTCTAGAGGTAATCAATGTTAAATTAGAATTAAAATTATGTAATGAGAAGGGTTAGTGTGTCAAAGTTAATTTTTACACTAAATGGTGAAATTTAGGTGTCTACATAGGGGCTTATGCTAACTCCGAAGGATGATAGTGATATGTGCAAAAATAATGACCAAAGAGTGATATACCATTTATCTATATGACATAAAATAGAAGGTGGAAGAGGATTCACATCCTAAGTAGATTATAATATAATATTTTGTTGGGAAGTCAACTCCTAATAGCCATAGTCCATATTTATATGTGGTGGAAAATTTTATACCAATTAACACTAAGGATGGATGATGATGATGTCATCCCCACATTGTCACCAAGATGAATGTGGGAGTGGAGTGGAGTTGGTGTTAGTTCATAACCTATCCTAATCCAATCCCCATTTTCATGTTTAAATAAATTTTTTGGGAGAGGTAGGGTGGGGATATTTCAACCCCATCCTAAATTTTTTAAATTTTAGATAATGAATGTATCATATGATATTATCACTATAACTTCAGACACATGCATGCATACATGTGCAGACATGCACGCGCGTGCGCGCGCACGCACACACACACACACACACACACACACACACACACACACACACACACACACACACACACACACACACACACACACACACACACACACACACACACACACACACACACACACACACACACACACACACACACACACACACACACACACACACACACACACACACACACACACATTTCAATATAATCCTATATATTATTGACCAACTTATTGGTAATGTGCATGTGGGAATCTTTGAAGAAATCTCTCTCTCTCTCTCTCTCTCTCTCTCTCTCTCTCTCTCTCTCTCTCTCTCTCTCTCTCTCTCTCTCTCTCTCTCTCTCTCTCTCTCTCTCTCTCTCTTTCTCTCTCTCTCTCTCTCTCTCTCTCTCTCTCTCTCTCTCTCTCTCTCTCTCTCTCTCTCTCTCTCTCTCTCTCTCTCTCTCTCTCTCTCTCTCTCTCTCTCTCTCTCTCTCTCTCTCTCTCTCACACACACACACACACACACACACACAACATTGCTCAAAATATTTTATTTATACTTAATTAAATAATTTTATCAATATTTATGTATTCATTATTTTCAATAAATATAAGATATTCTTTGTTTATATATTAAACTTAGGTAAATATATTAGGCAACTATAAATATAGGGAATTCAAATGGGGAATCTATCACAAAATTATACTACATATCAATATAAATAAATCTAGTATATTCATATTATATTTTAATTTGAAGCTATTTTAGAATCCAATTTAGGATAATGGTAGGAGAATAAATTAAAATACATTATTTATGAATGAAAATACCTAAACAAATGATTATCTAGTAACCCAATATCTATTTACATGTGAAATGTTTTTATAACTGATAATTAAGTACATAATAACCCATAACTACCTTACAATAAATGAAAACATAACAACCCAAATACACATTTCCTTTTTAACATATAAAAAACAATAAATTAAAAATTTTATTTCAATATTTAAACAAGCAACATAAATTCTAGAAATCAAAAAAGTAATTATAACATAGGTTTTATTTTCCACCATTACTGTAAGCTTCTAATTATGTATCAAATTTTAAAAATTATATAAAAATAAAGGAAAAATGTTCACTTCAAAATGATATGATGTCATTAGGCATTTATGGCCCTCATCGAACCTTAACTCAAAAAGGATTCCAGAAGACCAAAACACAAATATTGAGCTTGCAGACATAAGGAAATGGGAAACCATTATAAGGCTCAATTCTAGATAATCAAAACTAACACTAAATAACCAAGCATTTATTCAATGGGAAATTATTTAATTTCAATAAAAGGGTAAGAAGAGGGAAATAAAATATTATAATAAGTAACACTTCTACAAAACAACAATATTTTCATGAAGGGGATCCATCGAGAAACTTTGATGGGCCTATTCTACACCTCACAACCATGAAGTAACTAACATGCAACTTATGCAGGCTGAAAGTTACACCTAATTCACTTTGACTTTTTCACAAAATACAAACCTATACTAAGGTAATTTATAAACAACACTTAAAAATTTGTCCATATTGTAAACAAGCACTACATAGCAAAACTATATAAACTTCTATAAGGACACAATTTCACCTTCCTTCTATTTTTATTATTTTAATTCTTCTAAATTTTGATCTAAAATATCCCTAACTTATATAAAATTTAGAATGAGGAAATAAATAAATAAAATTATACAAAAGGGAGAATATTTCTATATTTTACATCCATTCATGTAAGGACATGTGTTCCTTCCTAGAATTAGCTCTAGTCCTAATGAAAAAATATTGAAGGGTTCAATCATAGGTAATGTTGGTTCCTAGAATGTCATAAATACTCTAAAATGCAAGGCAACCTTATTTTGATTATTAAAAATGCAAGAAAAAAATCTAAAAAATTAAAAACTTTGGTTTTCAAGGAAATTTGTAATTCTTTGAATGAGTTCAATCTAGGTTAATTCTTACATTATCTTACATTAATGTAAATAATGTTTTTCAAAGTGATATATGGTCCACATTATCATCATACAATAAAATTATAAGGGCATATTTTCTCAATTAATTATGTGATCCATTCCAACATAACTTTGACTACAATATTCACATCTTAGGGTATAAGGTCCCTACATCACGTCTAAGATAGGTGTGGCCATTAGAGTCGATCAACTTCTGTACTCTCTTTTCACATTGG
The DNA here is from genome assembly GCA_037957365.1 of Torreya grandis. NCBI lineage: Eukaryota > Viridiplantae > Streptophyta > Pinopsida > Cupressales > Taxaceae > Torreya > Torreya grandis. Next base: position 1,311,554 of record JARHVA010004125.1, read on the forward strand.
AACACCTATCACTCACACACTCATTTTAGCCATCAAAATGCTCATTTAAATATTGAATAATAATGAATAAAAATATAAATATCATGGTATAAACACATAATTACATCAATCATGTAAAGATTGCATAGTCTTTGATACACATAACCACTTGTTCCCGTATTCAAAATATCGTTCCACATATCCATTACTGAATTTTAGTCAAAATGTGTATATAATAATAACACAATCTAGATACATGGTTAGAAAACATATTATTCAAAGATATATAATACATAAACATCCAATCATATCAATAGAAGAATCAAATAATGCTAAAAATTATGGTTTACTAAGCATGCTATAATCCAAGATTCATATAAATATTGAAGTAGATAATAAATAGAGAATTAGATAGAATCATCCATATTACTCATAACCTTTATCCTTATGAAATTTAAAATGTAACTACATAAGTTCATCATGGAATATTAATATAAGGATAATAATAATAATTACGTGCTAAAATATCAATATATATGGCAATCTTATCTCATGAACTAATATTGAAACATACTAAATGATAAATATAATCTATCATGTAGAAATAAATGTCATCTATAAAATGGATATTTGATAATTTTTATCAAATAGTGTGAATCTAAATATTAAGCATGTTTTGTCTAAGTTTCTATGTAGCAAACACAATAACTAGACAATATTTTTCATCATAGTTAATTACTTTTGTGGTGGTGAATCAATGTAAGATTAATGTAATAAATAACTCTCTTTAGACACATATTTATATTATGCTAAAAATTTACCCAAGGTATGCGTAGTAGAAGATATGTATAATAACAATGGTCTATTGGGGATAAGTGGCTTCATAATTCGTAGGTTAAAGATACTTTATTTAATTTCATCAAAAGACTTATAAACTTGTTCATCCCATTAAAATCTTGTGTCTTTTCATCCAAATCTATAATATGGTTGAGTTTTGTATATAAAGTGAGATATAAACCATCAAAAAGCTTTAATTTATTCCTTTGAAAACTATTTTTCTTTTTTTTTTTCAATTTCATAAGTACAAGCATATCAAGAATAGCTATTAACTATTTATAATCAAACTTGATACCTAATTAGGATATAAAAAAATATTTTTAGCTTCATGTTGGGTTCAAAATTTGTTTGAACAATCTATTGTTTACAAATAAATAATATGCACACAAAAAACTAAAACATTGGTACAAGCTAAATCTATGATATAACAATTAATTTCAATAATCATATCTAAATGAGAACTTAAAAAATAACCAAAGTAATGAATTTTTTTGAAATTTCCTAAATTTGGAAGATAAAGTGAAGAGGGGTAAACATAGGCACACATAGTCATTGTTGTGCACTATGTCTGCCTATGGCTATGCACTATGCTGGGGAACATAATCAATAAGTTGATGAATTTGTGCCTTACATAATCAAAAGGTCCCAAAATGTGTACAAATTTTAATGTTAAAATTATACATTGTTGTTAATTATACACCTTGTTGATTTTAAAATTATAAAAATGTTTAGTTATACCCATACCCAAATGTTGAGTATGGATATGTGCTCACCTTAATAAATTAGAGGTTTTAATATCATATTATTCTTATCATTTATTATTTTAACTATTTCATCCTAAAGGTTAGAAGGGGAAAAAGATAAGTGTAGTTTTTGCTAGCTAAGACAACCTTTAGGAACTACAATAACATATCTAACATGCATGCAATTAGATCCAATGCTTTCATTGTTTATTTTATTGGAAAGTTAGAAGAAATATATTTTATTTTTCTTCCTATTAAATCAATTACAATTATATGGTATTCTACTATCCTTATTCTAGTATAAGATTTAACCAATACCTCATTGTAAGTAATTAACATCATAAATATGAAAAAAGTGTTGCATACCAAGAGTTCAATTCTCCTGATATTTGTTATTGAAATGTCTCTATGTGTGTGTGTGTGTGTGTGTGTGTGTGTGTGTGCGCGCGCGCGCGCGCGCGCGCGTGCGTGCGTGCGTGCGTGCGTGTACACACACACATATACACACACACACACATAAAAAATAAATAAATAAATAAATAATAATAATAATAAATAGTAAATATTTTTATTCAAAATAATCAAGCACATATAAATGAAATGACAATCAATGGTTTAAACATTGAAAAGAGGTGAAGGGACAAAAGAGACCATAAAACTAAAAGGGATACAATAAGGAGGATGAAAACTGTGTTTGAGATATATTTTACATGAATCTTGTTCCAACCTATAAAAATAAAAAGGAAATTCAAAAAATAAAACTATAAGGGATACAATAAGGAGGACGTAAATTGTGTCTGAAATATAGTTTACATGAATCTTATTCCAACATAGAAAAAAAAAGAGGTAGAATAGATGAGGCCTCAAAACTCAAACGAAATTGAGAAGATAGGGAAAGTAAATGAAATAGACCAAAGGGGACCATATATAGAAGAAGGGGAAGATGGAATCACACATAAACATTCTAATAACTCATTTAAAATAACGATCCATATGTACAAAAGAAGACTAAAAACATTTTTTTATTGAAGAGTGTATCTATATTAATATAAAAAAGTATAAAATATAATTCTAATCATACAAAAAAAAATGGGTGGAAAGGTCACACCCCACAAGCAAAATAAAACTGGGGATAAAAGCTCCTTAGAAAGAAACAAGTTCAACAGAGGATCAATAACGACCACTAAACAAAACATCAAATCAAAGATGCATAAGAACTAACAAATCATTCATAAGATCACATAGTAGTAGAAAGAATAATTAAGTTACAACAACAAACGTGGAGGATGGAAGAGGCGGTGGAGGAGGTGGATCTTGCTAGTTATCACCCTAACCATTCTAAGGGGTCTTCGTCCGCAGATAATGGTTCCCATTCATCATTTTGTTCTACATTATTGTTTTCATCTATGTGTCGATTAGGAGAAATTGCCAGAGCAAACTACATATACTTTTCTTGAGGAGGATGGCCCTCAACTCCTACCATTAAAGAGATTTTAATAATAATTCTCGTATCAAAATGAGGTGTCTACAAACCCTACAACATTGTCTAGCTTCACTCTATGGACGGGTCCAAAATCACTCAAGGGATTGGTGATGTTCTCCTTATTCCCTAAGATGATGTTAGAGTCAGCTTTAATGTGACTTAAATGTGGCATTATATATAGTGTAATATTGGGATATACTTTAATTCATATTAAAATTTAAAAGTGAGTTTAAAGATAAAATTTGAGTTTTAAAATATTTTATTTTGGACTTAAAGTCGAATTTAAATCCAACATAAAATTAATTTAAAAAAATGTCCAAACATATTTTTGGATAGAAATCTTATTTCTCATTAAATTTTCACCATCTCATATTAATTTTATTAAGCTCATTTATTTTTAATTCTTGCTATGATAAGTAATTATAAGAATTCGATGGAACAATTAATTTTGATCAATATACCAATAAAAAATATTATTTATCAATAATAAAACTTTAAATATTTATGCTCAAATTGTAAAATTTATTTTTTCAAATAAAAATATTAAAAACAATTTTTTTTTGGACATATCATCGATTAACGATACCGATTTAACACTTTTTTTTAATTATTAAAACACAGAATTTTTTATTTAATTTTAAAGCAGGAAAAATTACAAATAATATACGTAATGTTGATGTCATGATAGTATGCACCAATTAATAACTTGACATGTTCACCACGGTAGCCCAAAAAAATTAATACGTAGCGTTTTGGAGACGATTTCTATTTTAATGTTTGAACGTGACATTCAACGATAGTGACACTAGTCTAAAATATCAATGAGAATAAAGGGCCTTATCTAAAACTTGTCAAGAGACGATTTATTTAATTGACTGGTGGGCAAAAAATATGTCACGCTCTTTACATTGATAAAACCTTCCTATTACAATATATAAAGTTGTCATCGCATAGTTTAAAAAAAAGAAAAAACAAGACATGTATACAAATGTATCTGTGAAATATCAAATACAACCATCACAATAGATAGAATAATCCAAGCCATTTTTCTGTGAAGTATTAGTAAGTTACAAGTCACAATAAAAATTTAGCTAGCAAAAAGTTTTGCTCGGAAAAAACTTTAATCGCGATGAAAATATTTATTCAATGATTTTGTTTATACTTAAAATCGAGAAACAAAGAATTAACTGGATTTCATTAGTCCACCAGTTACACTGTAAAAATGGCAGTCGATTTTATGAATATAAGTTAGTTTAAGTGAACATTATTGTTTTTATGTATTTTTAGGTCTCAACACTCAAATGATTTTAATTTAAAAACTAAATATAATATGTTATGATTTGGTAGTTGAGTGCACTTTATAATCAATAAATGAAAGAAATTAATATGAATTTATTAAATTTTATCTCTCATTTCACCATACAATTTTCCTAATACACATATACCAATCAAATACACATTCTTTTATCACCATTAAAGTTTATTAAAATATCGGATAACATTGTTGTTAAAGAAGTTTATTTTCAACCTTCGATGTTAATATATTATGTTGTAGGATTTCTATTGTGAAGAAGTATGTAAAGATTAGTCTCAGATCTTATTGCAAAAGCTAACATTTTTTTAACCCATCATTTTCTGCTGCGTATCTTCAAAATATGGGGAGGTATTACATGCGCCAGTCTGGACACACGGTGTGGGATATCTCGGTCCATTCGATAGGACACTTAGACAGTTGGATAGGTTCCTGTTAGTGCATGGAAAGACATCTAGGTGCAGTCATCAACTAGAACGTTCCACACAGTTCGATAGGTAAGGCTCATCAAGAATGCCATGTGGCCAATGTCCACACCAGAGTCCTGCAAGGAACATTTATAGATTGTATTTATCATGGCGCTGACCTTGACCTTTCAGATATGATGGAGGGCATCAAGGTGCTTCAGGGACAAGAGCTCAGTGGCACATATGCACCTGAATATGTGCCAGCGTGGCATGTAGTCCTCCCAGATCAGCGAGTGGTCATCGTAGGAGAGACACTTAGCAACATCGATAACTTTGCATGGTAACAGGGTGAGGTCTTACGTTTTCAAGAGCTTATTTTCCATCTCATTGGAAAAGGCAGCTGACAATTTACTATAACACGGTCTATTAGATATATTTTAATAGCTAATAATGTGTTTATGTACTGAATTATGGACACATGGACTCTTAATTGATTAAGGGTAGTATGAAAGTTTGGGTACGTCGAAAACTATAAATGGATGGGAAATTATATTATGTTATAACGTGAAATATAAATATATTAATATTATATATAATATTACTTATTAATATATAAAAGTATATATATAATACATTATTTTATTATTTATGTTTCATAATATATATTGTATTAATATAACACTTTTTTTTTATACATTAAAACGTGATATCATTTGGATTGAGAATGCAAATACTGGTAGGGATTTGAATTCATTGTTGGAGTATATTACCCTTTTAACCATATGGTGTTGGAACCCCTTCTGCATGAGAATTAAACCTACCACCTCTCTCTACCATGTGGGAACGATTGCCAATACACTACATTTTCTCTCAACCTTTGATTCCTCTACCACAACATTCACATAGTATCATGAGTGATTCCCTCTTATGTATCCATGTGGCATGCACTTTACAAAAACATCGATACTCAATTCAACCAAAATGAAAGCAATGAGTTCAACTCCACAACCTTGATGTATTTTCTCCATATAAAACCCATTGCATTGTTGATTCAATCTACAAATTCGATGTTGATTCTTTCTGTAATCAAATGAAAAATAGTCAATAAAATAATCCACCACCCTTCGAGCTACTATCACCTTTGTAGTGGGTGCATGGTATGTAAATCCAAAACCTATCCTCAAGTTAGGGGATGTGTATGGTATGGACCCATCCAGTGTACAATGTCACATGAAACACCCTGGCATTATCTCTCATAATCATCGCCCAATTCACTTTGAAATCTTTCACCACTTGCAAGTTTTGTATCACCTTGATGTAATTTTTCTATGTGGTGGTATAAATAGAAGTAGATATGAACATAATTGTAAATACAGGTTTATGAACCTAAATGGCTTGTTTTCATATCATTGGCATTAATGTGCTGATTTGACTTATACATTAGACATGGAGCCTTCTAGTAATAAAATACCATAATGTTGTTATTTATTGAGACCTTTGAGAGCCCACAATTTGGTCACTTGGCATCAGGGCAGGCACCATAGGTCTTAGAGGAGGCTTGACTATGTAGATACCTATGAGGGTTGCATTAGAAAAGCGTACATAGCCTGTAAGGTGGCGAGTTGTTTGATTAGACAATTACTATCATGAAGGGCCAATGAGGACAACATGATGCTGATTTGATTATGAGAAGGATCCATGTCCGATGTACAACTCAAATCAACATCAAAATTCCATTGATATGGAGATAAAACATTGAGGTTCTAACATTTATATTATAACCCACATTCATCAATGATGCTAATATATTGATACATTGTGAATGTTGGGGTAGATGAGTCACCAGTAAAGATAAAATTTGTTTACTTTCTAGTCGTTTCTAGGTCAAAAAAGTATTTGGTAGGTTTTACTATCATGCAATAGGGGTGGCCATATCATACACATAGAATGCAAATATACTCAATAAATGAATAGAAAACACTTCTTAGAGAAAATCATGCAAATTAAAAGATATAATTCTTCTAGTGCATATATATATATATATATGTATATATATATATATATATATATATATATATATATATATATATATATATATGTATATATATGTATATATATGTATATATATATATATATATATGTATATATATATACATATATACATATATACATATATACATATATATACATATATACATATATATATATACATATATATATATATATATATATGTATGTATGTATATATATGTATATGTATATATATGTATGTATATATATATATATGTATGCATATGTATATGTATATATGTATATATATATGTATGTATATGTATATATATATATGTATATATATATATATATGTATATGTATATATATATGTATATGTATATATATATGTATATGTATATATATGCATATATATGTATATATACATATATATATATATATATATACATATATACATACATATATATGTATATATATATATACATACACACACACTCCATAATTAATACCGCAACAAATTTTGTATTGTGTTCTGACATTCAACAACTACCCAAAAAAAATGAACAATTGAAGTTGTAGCTTCATGACAGTTTAGCTGAAACAAAAAAGGATAAATAAAAGAATTAGGGTGAAACTTGAGATGTTTTTTTAAATGGCAACATGGTTATCTTTCCTTATATCACGTATCAAATCTTCAACCATGAAATAAAATACTAATGATCTCTTAAAATATTATATTAGCATATAATTTCAAGTAAATCAAATAATAAGCATAGCCAAAACATGTTACATGATCACATATTGATTAACATGCAAAAGGCTATTTTTTCTATACTCTTTCAATGCATATTTCAATTTTGATGTCAAGATCATAATAATAATTCCTAAATTTAAAATACAAATATTATATTATTATAGATTAGTTCACATACAAAACATTTTCTCATTAATGCATAACAATTCATATACTTCTATGAGTCATTGTACCTTTTTTTTAAATTGACGTGTTTGCCCTAAAACAAAGAAACCATTTAGTGCCTATTCTAAAACATAACATTCCTTGGAACCACATTTTTATAGGCATTATTTGAAATATTCTCCATGCATCTACACCAATAAACTCCATCATGTGAGAATAGGGATCACCCCCTTACCATGGGTAAACAAATTTAATGTTGGCAAGGTCTTTGCTTGGGAATTTTCTCCCATATAAGTTCAAAGTTGAAAAATATTTCAAAGTGAGTGTGGTATTTATGATGATGGTAAATGATAGGCCATTTCATTTGATACCATACACTAGACAAGCCATATCATACACTTAGGAATTACATTATTTTAATATACAAAATCAAAAATTAGCAAAACAAAAAAAATATATCCTTAATAGAAAGACTCCATACACTCATGGTGGTCTTTGTCATAGAGGACGTATTCACCTTTTATATTATTGCAACTAACATGCCAAGAATGATCAAGTGGTATGATCAAGCTATTAGATTAATTGTTCAAAGACAAAGGAAGGAAATAGAAATGAGCCTCGATTACACACACACATAATATACTAATCCTATTGGACCCCTATCGACATGCATCTATTCCCATATACTATTCATAGACACATATATGTCATGGAAAAATATCTACCTTGAATCCATGTTTTATGTACAATAAGGGCCCTCTAGGGTACATTATCACTTGAAAATATGTATCAGTACCACTTACCATTATCACTTAGCACACTTAAAAATATTCCATGTATGTATATACACTTTACTTTATTCTATATTATTATGTGTCATGTAGATTTTCCAGTCTAAGATGCCAACACATTCTAAGCTACATGACCCTTTTCATTAAGTGTAAGTCATGTCAATTGATTATATTCTTGAATCCAATTTTGGTTTGAAATATGGGCCTTCTAGGAAACAATATCACTTGGAATTCCCTATTAGTACTCCTCACCATCATCACCTAACTCACTTAAAAATAATCCATATTAAGATATATGTTTTACTTTTTATGTGATTAATGTGTGTCATGTGGATTTTTCAATCAAAAATACTTCCACCTTACAAGTTATAGATCCCTTTATAATGGGTGTAAGTCATATCCATTTATTAGATACATTTAATCCAATTTTAGTGTATAATATGGACATTATAAGGTACAATATCACTTGAAACTCCATAACAACCCATTGCATAGTTATACACTTGGAAGTTGATGTGTGTCTTGCATTAGCTTTACATAAAAAATAGGGGGAAAATGATGTGCATGTATACATAGTGAGTATATAACCATCTATTTAACCAATAATGTACTGAAGGTTGGATAAGCAAATCATCAAAGGATGGAAGAAAGATCAAGGTGATAAATAACATGCACATTTTGAATTGAATTGAATAACATGCAAGTTATTCTAGGTATCATCATGTAAACCATTATAGATATTTGGTTCTTGCATGTGTTATATAATGTTTCTAGCCTCCTTCTTCCTTTGACATGTCTTGTCATCACTCATTTCTACGGCTATAAATATTCACTATTTGAGATAATAGGTGAATGATTGGTGATCATTTTATGGCATGGCCACATCATATACTAAAAAGGGGAACACTTAAATGAGTAATATATTCTAAAAATGAATACAATAGTTATGTACATAATGATATCAATCGATGATATAAAATCAAATCATTAGTCACCATTCAATAGATGTAAATATTGTGAAATTACAACAAGGTATAAGAAGTTTTTACCTATGTAGAATAGTTGAACTCATTGTAAAACTATCAATCTACCCTTTGATTTGATCTCACCTCTACTTTATTCAAACATGTTATTTATGTTTTTATTTTTATTTTTTGAGTTCTTCCTTTTCTCATTTATTGGTCTCATAAAACTTGGGTTCTTAGTTTTCCATTTCCTCTTACTTCATTCTAGTTAGCTCCTTCACCTTTATTAACTAAATTTGGATACTATTTGTGAAGTTCTATCATAGGTCTAACTCAATTTATTAATAATTCAAATTCATCTTATTGTTCCCTGTATGACCCGTGGGCTTCATCTCAAGTTTGAAGAACCATTTGGGCTAATTATTACTTCACTATAGTCATATATGCCATGCATTTGAGATCCTTTACAAAATATGATATTCTTTTGGTTTAAATGTAATCACGAACTCGAATTGTCATTGGATTTTCCTTATGTCCTTTTGAACAATGTTGAGCTCTTTCTTGGTCTATATAACTATATTCAAAGTGTGTTGAATTCATTCTAAACATTGCACTCCCAGGTTCATTCTAAGCATTATAGTCTCAAGCTCATTCTAAGATTGTTGAGGACTCAGTTTTGTTTTTATCTCACCTTAGGTGTAAAATCCCACACGAATCATTTTGTTTTATGAAAAGGTATTTAAGACCAAAATCATTGAGTATGATGATTGTTCTTCATAGAATAATACTATGTCCAATCTTACTTAGTCACATAAGTATAGGTAGTAGGCCCCCTTCTCAAAAAAAGGGTCCCCAACCATGAGAATTCATTGATATTTATATAGGCCCCTCATGTATGTTGATGCCTAAAATTCTTTATCATTTACCCTCACCTGAAAGTGCATCACTGGTGGTTCTTAGTGTTTAAGAAGCACTACTCATTTATGAATACAAGGAATCCAATGCATCAGTTGCAAGTTGTGATATTCTTGATATCTTGGTGGAATAATGATAGAACAAGTGAATAATTTCACAAAGTTTATAATCTTTGGTTATTGGGAGCAACCATGTATTAATAGATAACTTTTTGAAAATGAAAGTATGCCTATTAATTGAAGTGAATTATGATTAAAATCTAAACTCTAAGGTAAAGTGAATTGGTAAAAAATTAATAAAAATGAATGGTAGGGTAGGGTAAAGAAGTAACATATTGACGTTGTTGATACTCATTCTAGACATAATGACAAAGTTCAAATATCATCCAAATATGCACTTAAAATCAATATATAGAATGAAATAGCATAAGCTCAAATTCTACTACATATCAATCCAACATCTAGGGAAGTGAAAAAAATGCAAATAAAAAAAAGATTAACTTCAAAGATTTACCCCTATAATCAAATATCATTAACACATCTAGAAGAAGAGAAGAGAAAATGAAATGAACCTAAGAACGTTCAATCAATATATCATTGGCACAAATTGATAGCTCTACGTTAAAAGTTCACATCCATAATTCATTACAACCATTCAAATCTAAAATTTAAACTAGACAAGTGAGATAGCAGACATAATAACAATTCACATGAATAAATGAGACAATCTTTTTAGAATTCTATACCTAATTTAATTGCTTCAAAATTAGGATAAAGTTTTCTTGCTCGAAACAGCCTCTCTTTCTTAAAATTGACAATACCCCTTATATAGAAGATTAAGGAGGTATGTTGGTCAGTCTTGTCAAATGATAGTTGTACAAGTGTTAAGGACATATTTCCTTCTACAACCTTCTAGACTATGACATTTCCTAAATGGATTGACCTATAAGATATTTTCTTTATAAAGTTATACATGAGTATTCTCTTTTCAAAATATACATGTCTTTTTACCAAAATAATATGCTTTACTCAAAAAAATCAATTTGAGAGGCTTTTATTGCTGCAGTCCCATGTTTCTACTATAAAATTTTCATAACTTTTTCATGTTGATCATCAATTAATCTTATGTTGATGAAAAATTATATGACGAGTTCATCTCCTTGATCTTCTTTGATTCTCCTAGCCCCTACTATCTTCTTTTATGCAGTAAAGATCATGTCCATGATCTTTATGTTTTTATATCCAGTCTTTCCTTGGCTCTAAGTTTTCACTTCATGCATGACTCAGGTGGATCTATGCTTGAACTCATCATTATTTATTAGACCAATTGAGCTGAGTTTAATGGGATCCTTGATAATGCTCCCCAATATATGTTCCATCTTACTTTGCAATTGCTTTCTATCTTCAAAAAGATCTTCTAGGCTCTTGGACCATTTTCTCAAGCTTTTGATTTTATCTACCATTACTACCATGGCCATGTTCAATTGAATCAAAATGACTATTTTGAAACCAAGGATTTGATATTATGTCAAAATATTGATCAAATCCTTTACTTTATTACTTTAACTCTACAATTGGTGGATTTGGCTCATGGCCATAGTGCTTTATTGGCTCAAGAGACCCAACCTAGACCTTATTGATTTTAAAGAATTGAACATGTCATACAAAGTTGCATCAAACATATTGATCATAGCTTCTAGAATATATAGAATAGACTACTCCTGTAAATTATTCCTTTTTTTCTTTAAGCTCTTAATGGTAGCCTTCATTTGTTTTGTCTATGCCTTAGCCAAATCCAAGACATCTTCTTCAAAATTTGGATCTTCTTCAGGTTTTTGTCCTCATATTTCAGTCAAACTAATAAAAGGTTACACTTTTTATTATATTATTTATTCCCCACCTATTATGATCTTTTTCTTTGTCACCATCATCAAGCTAGTAGTATTTGGGTCAAACTTGACTCTAACTGAATATTGAGTCACTCGGGGAGTAGGGATCTCTACTTGTGATTCACTTAATTGACTTAGAGTAGACAATTTTCACTCCTCTTTCTCTTGTAAATCCATAATGCTTGGTTTAATTTCTTGTTGAAAGGTGATGCTTGTAGCCTTCACCATGGCCCAAAGGTGATGGACAATAGGCACTCTATATAATCTAGGTTCATAGATAAACCACTCTAGAATATTTGGACCATAAATGATTTTTTCTTCACTAAATAGATTGACTTCACCCAAAGGAGGAGTGAAAATCACATTGGGTCTCTTAGTTTTGGGAAAAATAGCTAACTCAACCTTCCTCTTGGGGATGTGAATAGAACTAAGTCAAATACTCCCTTCCCTTTCTCTTCTTTAGTTTCTTGAACCTGAGATTTTTCATCATCTAATTCATAAGTGTTGGATATTATTCTTAATGCATCCTCCACATAATCATTGGGTTCCAAGGGTACCATGTGAATCTCTTATAAAAATGATATTTATTCCTCTCCCTGAGATGAATTAATCTCATATGGTCTTTTTCTCCTTAGTCCTTTACTCAATCTGGACTTTAGGTATGGGTTGTGCTTATGGTCTAGTTGGTGGAGGTCAAGTAGGTGTACTACTTAGCAAATGATATTATATGGGCCCCAACAACCATCTATCATCAACCTTTTGATTCTTATCAATTCTTGATTCAAGTTTAAGTTTGTGTTTCTTCAACCTTGTAGTGACCTTAGAGTATGAATATGATGTGGTGTAAATAGGGTCAAAAGCACCATGTTGATGATCATAAGGTACATTTAACATTCCCTTGATATTTAAATGTTCTTTAACAATTAGACAAGGATACCACTCTTTAAGTTCATCCAACTATATATTGAATGATGTTTAATGCTTGGATGTTGCCTTAATGTTCTCCCACTACTTGAAGATGGTCTTGACAATTGTTATTGGGAGGTTGTGGAGCAACCCCCTTTTTTTGTCTTGAAGAGACATATATGTCATGGAATAATTGGTATGTAACTTATTGCTTAGCTAGATTTTTAGTGACATGAATAGGTAGCATGAGAAGATAACTTTGTGTTCCCTCAATCCTTATAATAATGTAATCTAGATATAGCCATATATCCCCTATTACTTCAATAGACATTTTGGTCAATGATCTGACCCTCACCATTGGAATCCCAATTATAGCCTCACTTAGGGCTAGATAAACATAGTCAAAAATGAATTGTATGTGATCTATGTATTTGAATATGTAAATATTTGAATAATACAGTAAAATAGTTTATGCTATAATGGGTGACCATTCCCTCTATTTTGGGATCTTGGTTTTTGAATAGTGAGCATCTAAGAGATATGAAATCATGAAAAGTTAGGTTTTCTTCTTGTTCATTATTATAAAAAATTGACTACTCAATGATATGTTTATTATTTATCCTAAATGGGGAATAGTTGTCTTTTCAACCATAAAATAGGGTATGCGTACCCATACTAGATCAACGTAGCCTATGGTTGTATTTCCACATAATTTTTTTAACATTCTCATAATCATCCTTATCCCTAGTCTGAACTAACTAATGGGGATGTTCTTATTAAAACATGAAATGACTATTTCCTAGAGTATAACCACATGAACAGGGTGTCATTTAGCCTAAGTATTGATTGAGGTTAGGTCAATTTGGGTTGGGGGTAATTTGTAGTAAGATTTAAATGTCACAACAAAAATATATTTAACTTTTGTATGATTGTGCTCATTGATTAACATGCCTTTATCAATTTTACCATATTTTGAAATATGACCAAGAATGTAAATACAATGGAGTAACTTAGGTTTTATCACTACATAGTGAGGACCTGTCATCTAGATTGCAACTATATCATCATATAGTCTCTTGGTTGATAGATTTTTCTCCTCTTCCTAGGTAATGTATGGTTGATTTTCAATTGTAAAAAACGTATTTGATCAGTGGTTATCTTCGATGTTCAAATCATTGGTGATAAATTCCATGTCCCTAAACACTCATGCCTTAGCATCTATGGTTAAATAAATATCTATGTCTTCCTTTAAAATACGCTATCAAGCTACTATTGCTATGATTTTTATCAAATTTCTCACTATTAGAATACAATTTATGTCTAGGTTAAATTATCTTTTCACAAGCAACAATTCAATTCTCCTTGGTGCAATTACAATGAAAATAAGGTCAAATTAGTGTTTTTGTACATGCTATGGATTTTTTGAAGATCAATCAGGTTTACATATAGCTTTAATGGTGGTATTGGTGTTTAACTTGTGAGATTTGTGACTTAGATTGCATTTAGATCTCATATTTAGAACTTTGCATTTTTGGGTCCATGAGATGTTTTAACTTGATGTGTATGTTGATGTGGCATATCCATGTCACTATGTTTATTTATTTCCAAAATGTGACCATTGTCCATTAAGACAACTGTCAACACCTCATTACGTCTAGGCCCTTTAAAAAATATACCTCACTTTGTACCATCTATTTAGATTCAGGAGGTCAAACACTATTGGTTGATCTTTGTTAATTCATTATAGTCACAAAAAAAGTCACTACCATGTTTGTTTTGGGATTCTTAAAAATTCATCTTTCATCTCTCACTATTGGATCTTGGTTGCATAGATCAATGCACACCATCAATCTCGATCCTTTAGGTTCTATCCTTTGCTCTATGTACCATTCATTTCTTGACATAGTTGATATAATGGAGAAACTTGTCACCTTCTCACTCTTCCTAAGGATTATTTGAATCTTTGACTTATTGTTCACCATTAATCAGAATGTGTACACTTAGATACATACCATTGATGTTCAAGATAGTGCTCGAGCATTAACTGTAAGCCCTGGTTGTGACACTTATCATTTCTATGTTTATTCATAGGGATTTCAACCTTTTGACCTTTCATTACACCATTAGATCTTCTTGTCTCGATCAAATGTGCTATGTCGATCTCAGTGCATGACTTATTAAGTTTATACGAGTCTATACAAGCTTGATACTTGTTATTCTCAGGTTCACTCCATTCCTATGAATAAAATAAAATAAGTAAGGCCCAGGGAACTTAAAAAATCTTAGGATAAATGTTTTTGACTAGGTTTTCAAATGTATTAATAAATATAATTAGAAATTTAGGATTAAAATTTTTAATCTATGTTTTTAAAACATAACAAAGTGTCCCCTCTCTTAGTTAGTCTAGGTGGATGATAAAATAAACTTAAGGGATTTTGGTAAATATATAAATATTAGCATATACATTTTAGCTTGAGGTTTTGTCCAGTTAAAAACACGATTAAAACCTTAGTATAGAACATAATCTAAGTCTAAAAAAATATAATGTGTTTTTGCTTAAATTTGAATAACATGAACCCATGTAAATTTGAATTCAACTCCAAAGAACTTAAGGTAAAATAATTCGATTAAGGTTTTTTTAAGATTATAATTTGAGTTAATGTAATCAATTAAAAGTTTAAGGTTCAATGAATTGTGTTGAATTAACATTACAATTCAAAATCTTGAATAGTGTTTACATATTTGAAAATCCATTAAAACTACAACTTTAAACCACTTGAAGAAACCATTAAAAACATTAGAAAGAATAAGACAAAAATAAAATGGAGACATATCATTTAAGCTAGATGAGAACTAGGTGTGGATGATTGTCAAATAAATAATGATGGTCAAGTGGAATTTTTAATTCAAAGCATAAATTTTTAATATTTTAAAACAAGGGTCCCCATTTTTTAGAAATTAGGGTATGTTGACCTTTAAAAATGGCATCTTATAGAGGAAATGGAGAAATATGTTAGAATTCAGATAATCTAGTCTAGACTTATAACTAGGCTACTTATTCTACTTGATCAAGTACCATTCTTAAGAATAGTTCATAATTGAAACAGGACTTACACATGTAGAATTAGGATCAAACATCAAAACTCAATCATGCTAAGTGTGTGTTTTGATTCCACTTAGTGATTATCATGAGATTTAGAGAAATTTTAGATTTCATGACTTTAATGAATAATATATGAATTATAGTATTTTAAATATCTATTAATAATCATGATTTTTAAAATAAGGAAGGCTTAGGCATTACTCTACTATAAGCCTGGCATCCATAACCTCAATAGAGATATCTTTGGCTCCACTCTAGGCCTTACTCCACATCCAACAAGGAATCTATAACCCTAGTGGAGGTTACCTAAATAACCTTTACTTAGAAAGCTTTTGGATTTTCAATAAATATCCTATATTTTTATTTTTTAAATATTTTTTTAATCTTTAGCAAGGTTTGGAACCAAATTATCCAAGTTTTAGGGTTTTGTCAAATCTTTGACCTTCAAACAATCATCCTTGGTTGTAATCTTTTTCCCAGGTAATTAATATTTTTTAAAGTAAAAACATGACTTTATCTTATTAATTCAAACTTTCATCCTACATATACAATCTTCATTAGAATCATACTAAGATCAGAACAAGGTTTAATATTTTATGGAATAATTAACCTACTCATTAACCTTTACCAATTTCTCAAAATTATAACATCAAGCTCAAATTTCAATATCCATGATCAACCATTAGGAGAAATCATAACCACATTAATGGTTTGTAGAGTTCCTTTTCAAAAACTACATGCATTAGATCTTGAGGATTGTCTTGTCAAGACTTATTAAAAGCATGGAATAAAAGAAAATACAAAAATACAAAAAAAAAGACAAAAAAGCAAGCAAAAAAATAATTCCATGTACTATTTACAAGCAAGAATAAGAAATAAATCTAATATAAGCCTATCTACATTAGATTTAACTAGTCTTATAGATTACTCGTTATATAATTGAGGTGGGGTAGCAGATAAGTAATGCCTAAGATATTTCCCATTTGTTGGCAAAGTAAACTTTGATCCCTATATGTCTTTGAGCTTGAAGTTGTTGTCTCCTAATATTTCAAAAATCTAGTGGGTACCTATCCACAAAGGTGTGAATTTTCCTTTCTTCCCCTTAGGTTCAGATGCTTTACCCCAAAGAAGAACTAGGTATCCTTGCTTGAACAACTTAATTTTGGAATGTTTGTCAAACCATCTCTTCACTTTGATTTGATGTCTACTGAAATTGGCAAAATTTTCCTCTCTTTCATCTTGTATTTGAATGATATCAAGTACCATTGAATTTACAAACTCATGTTCCTCTTTTATATCCTATTTCTTGAACTTTTAGGTTTGTAACTTGAGAGTGATGGGAAATATAGGTTCTTGAACATTCATCTACAATAATGGTGATACCTTTAGATCTTGCTTGACTCTAGTTATATCTACCCAAAGGGCATACTTGAGAAACTTATGCCTTGTTCTTGGTTTGTTAGTAATAGACTTCCTAATATCCTTCATCATATTTTTGTTAGTTGACTTAGAGACCCCATTACATTGAGGGTAATGATTTGATGAAAACATGAGAATAATGTTATTATTATATTCCCACTCAATCATCTTAATGCATATAAAGTCAATTCCATTAGCAAAAACTAGAGATATTGGTGTTATAAATCTACTACATATATTCTTCTCCAAGAACTTTATCATATCTTCAGTCCTGAATTGCTTGGTTACCATTGTTTCTATCCATTTGATGCAGTAATCAATAGAAGTGAGGATATATTTATGTATGTCTTAAGAATTGGGGTTGATGACCCCTACAAAATATAATCCCCATTGATGAAAAGTTTTATCAATCATAACTGGCTTCAATGGCATGGCTGCATTGGGTTCTTTAGTGTTGAATATCTAGCACTAATATCATTCTCTCACATGCCTATGAGCATAATTTAAGATAGAGAGATAATAATCACCATCCGTAAGGATCTTATGATCTATTGTCCTTTTGAATCGGTGACCACTTCTATGTTTTTCATGGAAAGTATGTAGGATCTTTGATGCTTCCTCTTTAGAAACACATCTCAAGTATATTCCCTCATAATGCTTCCTAAAAAGTACTCCATTTTTTTATCAAGAAATATGTTGCCTTGAGCCTTAGAGCTCTCCTTTGCTCCGTATTCGGCCTTGTAGGATAAGATCCTTTAATTAGTCTATGAATAATTAAATCATACCAATCACTAGGTTGAAAAATATGTTAATCTACCTACATGATACTTAACTTGGGGTTGGTGTTAAAAATAAACTAAATTAGCCCTTGAAAACATAATAGTATAGTAGTCTTAATTTTCAGATCATATTATTATAGTATAGACATCCATTTACCTCTTCCTTCTTTAAATTCACATTGGCTAAGCATGAGCTTACTGACAGGGTCTTGTAGTATTGTATGCACCTTGTTTCTAAGAATATAGTGCCTAAATTTATTTACTACCTTAACTAAAGTCAATGATTGCTTGTCAATTAAAGAATGGCTTAACTCAACATTTTAAAAATTTGTTCTCATGAATGTAATAGGATGATCATATCCATTTAGTTTTTGAGTTTGGATAGCTATGGTTGTATGATCAAAATAAAAATTACAAAGATAAAAATCCTTAGTTAAATTAGGACTTATCAATACTGGTGCCTACATTAATTCTTCTTTGATGTCCTTAAATGCTTTTCTATTTTATTTATTCCATGTGATCTTGGAATCTTTCCTAAACATATCATCTAATGGTCTCATAATCTCTGAAAAACTAAAAATATTTTTTTTCACAAAGTTGGGTTTTTGAAAGAAAAATTTCACTTCTTTTTTGATGTTAGGGGGTTCTATTTTATATATTATATCTACTCTAATAGGGTCTATATAAATATCATCTTTAGTTATAACATGTTGTAACACTTTTCCGTCAGTGACACAAAAACTACATTTCCTAGGATTGAGAGAAATTATGTACCTTCTATGCCTTTCAAAACACATGTTACAAGTGCATGATATGATCCTCTCTATTTTTAGAAGCCACAATTAGGTCATCCATATATATGATAATGCACTTACCTATTACCCCTTGAAAGCATGTTCTATAGCTCTCTTGAATATTAAACCCATATTTATTAGTCTAAAGGGCATCCTTTTATAGGAAAAAACACCCAACTTAGTTGTGGATACAATTTTTAATCTATCTTCCTTGTTCAAAAGCACTTTTTTATGACCTAAAAACCATAAAAAATACATAATTGAAGAACCACTAATAATTTGAATCACTTGGTCAAGATAAGGCAAAAGATAGTTGTCCCTTTCAAAATATTTATTCAGATTTTTAATGTCCATGTATAATCTAATTTCCACATATTTCTTCTTGATTGGTACTAAGTTAGCTGCGCAAGTGGAGTGTCTAATATGAAAAACTATCTTGTCATCTAGTAACTTGTTCACGTCTTTGTATATGAAGGGTTCTAAGACAAGGTTTACAGGTATTTTTTTTTGCATGAAAGGATTGCAAGCTTTATTTAAAGGAATGGTATGGGTTATGACTCTAGGATCAAATATCCTTAAGTCCTCATATGACCATGCTATAACATATTTATACTTGGACAAAAACTCTTTTGTGTTTTTGACTCTTCATTAGTGCAAGTTATACTGATATTAACTAGTTGGGTTTGAACTTGAGTTCCTATGTCAACTTTATTATAATATTTCTTGTTTAAATTATGAAATTTGACATTTTTATCTAATTTATCTATATCAAACAATATCTATAAGGTAATCATGCCTTTGATAATTTTATTGTCACTTAGTTGCAAAATATTATCGTCAATGTTGCCTTCATCAAGAGAATTTTTATTGATCTCATCAATGATGTAGGAATCAAATGCACCTAAACTATTTATGAAGTTTAAATTTTTTTTTTCATCACTAAATACTTATAAATGGTTGATATTTTTCAAGGACTGAGGGATATGGGACTACCTTAATAGTAAGGTTTCCTAGTTTAAAGTCTTGATTGGGCATGACACTGGCTATAGCTGAGGATAACTCATCAACAATATTGCTATTTTCCCTAAGAATTGAGACAATGTTAAAATCATAAAATTATTATTTAATGTTTGAAAATCTAAACTTATATTTCCTAAGTTAAGACAATTTACACTAGTACTTACTCCTAACCTAGTTAACCACTAGCTCTAAATCAACATACACTAGCAGTTCCTTGAACTTATGCTTGATGGAAAATTTTAGTCCTAAGATTAGATCCTAATAGTCCTCCAAGTTATTAGTGCATGAAAATGGAATTTTGTAAGAAGTATTAAATTATTTTACAATAGGATTCATTAGAAAAATTCCTACACTAGAACCAGATTTATACCTAGCACCATAAAAATACAATTTCTGTGTTTCAGGCATAGCATAAAGATATTTAGAGTCACATACCTTAGATGTGTCAAGAGTGTAAAATATAGAATCAAATTTGACCATGTTTAACCTTTAATCTTTATTATTTTACTGGGTGATCATATGTTTCATTTTGGGCTCTCTTTCAATTTGAATCTAATTTATAAATCCCTTCCATGGAAGCCACATGTGTGAATAGTTAGTGGAAATGTCACAGTTTAAATATTTTTTCCAATATATATTGAGTAGAATTCCATAATCATCATAAATATCTACTACTTGGATTTCTATAAACTATTGTATCCTTAACTCAACTTCAAGCTTCATGTGAACATTCAATAATCCTCCAATTACATTCACCCTAGATTTCTCTAGTTGAATAACAACCCTATTAGATTTAATAAGAGTCAAACCAAGTTTCTCATGAATACCTTTAGGCACGATATTAGTAGAAGCACCTGAATCAAAGAAAAATGCATATTCTTACCAAATAATTTGACAATAATCATGAAAGGTGTGACATCTACCTTGTTCTTTTAAATATAACCATTAGCATTTGTAGCCTTGGGTGACTTACCAAGATTTATAGATAGATATTCAAGTGACCAATCCCTTTTATTAGTTAATTGAGTTAGCTCATGTAGTGTGGTGTTAGCCTTAATCATTTTCATGTCCTCAACTTTTTTGTACCCACCCTAGTATAACTACTAGATGAATCGACATTGTGTTTAGAGGTGCTTCCCTTCAGAGGATTTGTATTGTTATCAATTATAGGATTAAGAGTGTCAAAATTATTTGGTGTAGTTGAAGTGGTCAAAGGTTGCTTCTACTCTGTATTCCTCAGAAGATAGGTCTTCTTTCGGTATTACTATAAATCACGCATCTCTTCTAGGGTATTCTTAGGCTCATTATCCTCTTGGAATGTGAAATCAAATCTCTCTACCATCAGGGTTGTATCACTATATTTGGATGACTTCAAAGATCTAGGTGTACCTCAAAAATTATCTCCATTAGGTCCACCTTCAAATGTATTTAGATCATCGTAAAATAATTCAAAATAACTAAAAAATTCAATACACTCTAACTCACCATGCTTTGAAGTATTTTGAACCCTACTATATTCAATTAGAGCTACATCATAAATGTTAACCTGAGGATTGTTCTTACTTGATATTGACTCATTATTGTTATAGTTACTATTGATACCATTATGAAACTAGTTGCTAGGATTATTGACACTTTTATAATCATAAATCTTATAAGATTTTCCCTAGTATTACCTACTTGCTTTTCTAATTAAAGGAAGTCAGTACTCACCTTTTGAACCATTTTAATTATGGAATCATTCTCATTCTTTGGTAGCTCTGAGTTATGAACATAAGTATTATTACTAGTTGTTGGCACTAAATCTCTTTTGTCTTGTGGATGAAATCCATTTTTAGCATTATTCAAGAATCCTAATTTTGGCTAGAATGAGAATGGATTAAGAGCAATTGGTTCAAGACTGGTGTCTGATTTAAGGTAGGCACATTATTATTAAAAGTAGGAATGACATTTAGTCTAGGGAAATTAGGGTTAAAATTGAGGATAACATATTCTAATTAACCTTGAGGCTATATTTGATCATTGATTGTTACATTTTCAGCATAGGCTAAATATAATGTGTTATGACTTTAACAAACCTTTTAAAAAACACAAAAATCATGTGGTCCAAATCATCCTTATAAATCTCTAATGTTAAAGCCTCATCAGGCCTATAACGTGATGTGGCTTGAATAAACATCTTTTTAAATTGAGCATTGAAGTATCTAATGGTATCACTTGGGTCTCTCTTTATAGTGGTGAATTGTTGACAAAGAATGCAATGACTAATTATCTTTCCAAACTGATTAATGAAAATTCTATTAAAATTATTCTAACTAGTGATATGATTCTCAAGGAAGTTGAGAAACCACTCATATGAAACATATTTGAAAGTAAATGGAAACAATATGCATGTTACATCTTTATAAAATACATTCAACAACCTTACAGAATCCTTGAAATAGTTAATATGTTATTTAGCTATGAAAACACTATTATGATTGAAAGATGGAAAATATTTCTCGAGGTTTATTGACAATTCATGTACCTGACTAGGCACATTAATGAAATATGAATCTCACCAACCTATATCTTAAAAATGACTAAACACATGCACACCACAAATAGGTGAAGTAGGATGAGAATTAGAAAGCCTCCACTTACCTTTGTCTGCTCTTGATTTCATATGAACATCTAATGATAGGAGAGGTAATCTTGATATAAACCATGACCTAGTCTTGAGTTTTTGTAGTTCTAGTTTGCAAACCTTGAGTTATATTCAAAATACAACTTAGAAACCCTATATTTTCAAATATGAATTATTTTTAACTCAAATATTGGAAACAATAGTCCAATTCTTATCTATGAGTAGATTTTCATGTTTAAGATTCCTAAGATAAGTAAAATTTACCCAAATTTATATAAATTTCTTTAAAGGATAATAGTCTATAACTGAATTAGATTAAATATATGTCTAAATTTGAGAATATTAATGACCTTTACATGTCTAAATTTAAATAAATCTAAATTTGTAAAGAATCAATAAATCTTTGAATAAATTTACCATCACTAATTTCAAGTGAGGAAGATTTACAAAGCTCAAGCTATCTTTGCAACTATCTACCATGAATCCTTAAAGAATGACAATATTCATATAAATAATCCTAAATAATGGTATAAAACCATGAATATTAATGATCTTTAAAAAAAATATCTAAGAGAAGCACAAATATACAAATAATTCACTTATCTTTTGAATAGAATTCACTAAAATTAGCAAAGATACTAAAAATTCACAAAGATAAACTAAAGTCCCTCCTTATAGCCCCAGTGTAATGCATTCTCTATTGAGGCCTAAAAGTGTGTCATAAGTTGTTCTGAGTGTTTAATAAACACTACTCAATTTTGAATTTAGATAATACAATACATGAGTTATATGTTGTGATATTCTTGATAACTTTGGTGGAATAATAGTAGAACAAGTGAATTACTTCAAAAAAATTATAAATTTTTGTTGTTGGGAGTAACCGTGGCTTAGTAAATAACTTTGTTAAAATCAAATTATTCTAAACTATTTGAATTTAATTAGGATTAAAATCTAAAGTCTAAGCTAAAGTGAATTGGTCAAAAAACTAAACAAAAAGAAGTGTAAGGCATAGAAGGAACATATTGATGTTGTTGATATTAATTACAAACATAATGAAAAAGTTTGAATATCATCCAAATATGCAATTAAAACCAATGTATATCATGAAATATCATAATCTCGAATCCTACTACACATAAGGCCAACATCTAGGGAAGTGAAAATAGTGTAAATAAGAACTACATTCACTTTAAAGATTTACCCTGCAAGAAAATAATATTAGCACATCTAAAAGAAGAAAATATTAAATTAAATTAACCTAATAAATTTCAATCAATCTATAATTAACACAAATTTACAACTCTACATTAAAAGTGCACATCTAGAATTCATAAGAATCATTCAAATCTAAACTTTAAACTAGACAAGTGAGAGAGCAACCATAATAACAATTCACACAAAAAAATGAGATAATATTTTTAGAATTCTTTCCTTGCATTAATTTCTCTAAAATTATCACAATGTTTTATTGGTCAAAAATCCCTCTTTTTTATATTTGATAATATCTCTTATATAAAAGATTAAGGAAGTATGTTGGTCAATCTTGTCAAAAGATTGTTGTATAAGTGTTAAGGATAGTTGTCCTTCTACAACCTTCTAGGCTATGACATTTACTAAATGGATTGACCTATAAGAAATGTTCATTACAAATTTGCACATGATTTTACAAAAAAATATTCCATTTACAAAATATATGTATAGTTACCAAAAGAATATGCTTTAATCACAAAATTGAACTTTGAGATCCTTTTCCTACTATAGTGCCTTGTTTTTGTTGTAGAATATTCATTGATTTTTCATGTTGATCATCAATTAGTTCTAGGTTTATGATATATTCCATGAATATTTCATCTTCTTGATCTATTAGGATTCTGAGATATTTATCAACCCTTTCTAATGCTTCCTTAATGCTCTTAGCCTTTACAATCTTCTATTCTATAGTAAAGATCATGTCCATGATATTTGTGTTGTTAGCTCCTTTATTTCCTTGGATTTGATTTTTCACTTCATGTATGACTTGATTTGATCTATGTTTGAACTCATCATCAGTTATTAGACCAATTGGGTTGACTATAGTGGGATCCTTGATTATGCTCCCCAATATATGTTCCATCATACTTTGAAATTGCTTAAAATTTTTAGAAAAATCTCCTAGGATCTTGGACCATTTTCTCAAGTTAATGTTGTATAATAATACTACCATGACCATGTTTAAATGAGCTAAGCTGATTATTTTGAAACTATGGGTTTGATCTTCTAACAAAATACTGGTTAAATACTTTAATTTATTGCTTAAACTCTATCATTAGTGGATTCTGCTCGTGGCCACAATACTTTGATGGCTCACCACACCCTACCTAGATATTATTGATTTTAAAGAATTTAACATATCATGTAAATCAACTTCCAACATATTGATCATAACTTATGTGATAGATAGGATAGACTACTCCTAATAATTCTTCCATAGTCATTTCATGTTGTTAATGGTAGCCTTCAGTTGTTATGTCTATGCCTCAGCCAACTTGAGGACATCTTATTCAAAAATTGGATCTTCTACAAGTTTATATCCTCCTACATGAGTTAAACCAACCAAAGGTTCTACTTTTTGGTATGTTATTTCTTCACCACATGTTATGATATTTTTATTTGTCATCCTTATTAAGCCAACAATCTTTGGTAAAAATTTGAATCAAACTAGAGATTGAGTCACTTGAGGAGTAGGGATATGTACTTGTGATTCAATTGATTGACCTAGAGCAACTAGTCTTCTCTCTTTCTCTTGTAAAGCCCCAATCCATAGATTCATTTCTTATTTCAAGGGGATGTATGTAGCCTTCACCGTGGCCCACGGATGATGCATAGTAGGCACTCTCTATAATTTAGTTCATAGATGAACCAATATAGAATCATTGGACCATAAATGATTTTTTTATTCACTAAATAGATTTAATTCACTCAAAGGACGAGTGAAAGTCACTTTGGATCTCTTAGCTTTAGGAATAATGCCCAACTCAGCCTTCTTCTTGGGGATGTCAATAGGAATTAATTCTAATACTTTATTCCCATTCTCTTTCTCATTTTATTTAACCTAATATTCTACATCATCTAGTTCATAAGTGATGGATATCACTCTCAATGCATCCTCCACATACTCATTAGAGTCCACATATATGATGTAAATATCTTCTAAAGGTGATCATTGTTCCCCTACTTGAGATGAAGAGGAAGCAATCTCATTTTATCTTTATCTCCTTGGGCCTTTACTCAATATGTAATTTAGGTTTGGAATCTTCTTTTGATTGAGTTGGTTGAGGTCTTGAAGGTGAACTACATAATAAATGATATTGTCTTGGCCCTAGCTACCATTTATCATCAACCTTTTTATTCCTCTTAGGTATATATTTAGCTCAATGTTTGTGTTTATTTAGCCTTTTAGTGACCTAAGAGTATGAATATGCTTAGATGTAAATAGGTTAAAAATAATTGGGATGATTATCATAAGATATATTTAGCATTCCCTTGATCTTCAAATATTCTTTAACTATTAGACAAGGGTACCAGTATCTAAGCTCATACAACTATAGATTGAAGGATGTTTTGTGCTTGGATACTACCTCAATGTTCTCCCACTACTTGAAGAAGGTCCTTATAATTATAATTTGGAAGTTGTGGAGAGCCCCTTTATTTTGGTCTTGTAGAGACCATCTATGCCACATAATATTTAATATGCAATTTATTTCTCATCTAGCTTATCAAGGACATAAATAGGTATCCTAAGAGGAAAACTTTATGTTCCTTCAATCTTTTTAAGAGTGAAGTTTGGATATATCCATATATACCCTATTTATTTAATATAATTTTTGATCAATGGGATGATCCTCATCATTGGAATCCTAATTATAGCCTCACTTAGGGCTAGATGAACATAGTCATAAGTGAATTGAATGTGGTCTCTATATTTGAATACGTGATTATTTGAATAATAATTTGAAATAGTTTGGGTTCTAATGGATGACTGATGGGTGTCATTGTTACCCCTTCATTTAATAAATGTATATTGGTGTTATTTCTTACTAGGGCCAGTATCCAAGGTAGTTTGTAGTAAGGCCCTTTATTAATTTCAGCTAACCATATCTTTTTGGGGTTTTGAGTTGCTAAAAGATAATTACTATCTTATTTATATAAGCTATTGTTGAAAAAGAAATAAACAATTTTACATTAAATACAAAAGACACCACCCTTTGTTAAATGAAGTAATCTAAAAAGTAATCACACTTAACTTGCTTAAAACATCAATCATTCACTATTATGGAATAAACTTGTAAATAATGATTTCAAACTCACACCTAAAAAATCAAAGTACATCAAATCATTGCTCATGGAATGAAAGATAATAAAAAATATATATTGTAGGAAAGATGAAACATAAGTAACCAATTTGCTTATACAAGAAATGTGAAATCAAATAACTATTTTATCATCCATGTTATAAATAAGAATTCTAAAAATAACAATATATATTAATATTTGAATTAAAATGATAAAATAAATACCAATATAAATACCCTATCTCCTTAGGGAGTTGGCCCTTGCTCACCCTTAGATTCAGGTTCAAATCAAATCAGCTTCAAAATATAAATTGAAAGAATAGGACTGTTGTAATACATGTATTTTAGAAAATGAAGTTTTACAATATATTCTTTGTGAAAAAAGGTTATAGATCCTAACAGGGATCTATCTATTTATTCTATATAAATAAACTAACTAACCTAAATTATAGATAATATATTGACTATTTTAGGATAAAAAGATATTCTGAAAAGACTTCATGGTATAGTTAAGACATTAAATTGTGACAATGAGATCTTCAAGGGACTAGAGGTTCCCAAGATAAAATTTTATATGACTAACTTTATAAAGCAAATCTTACATATTTGAAATATATATATTCCATTCTATTACTACTATCTAGAACAACTTTCAAAAATGCAAGACCAAAGAAAAATTGAAAGCTATATATATATATATATATAGAAATAGAACTGATGAAAAAAGTATTGTAGATTATCATGAAGAATATAGAGAAACTATATAATACCTTAAAAGTGTATCAAAATCAATTCTATAATGTGTTGGTTTGATCCATAGGAATACTAGTATAATACAAAGCTAACTATTGAAATCCATAGTCAACTATCAGGATCCATAGCTAACTACTGAAACCTATAGCCAACTATTAAAATTCATAGCCAACTATCAAGATCCGTAGCTAGATTAGATTGATGAATTCCTTGTCTTAGATCCTCTTTATCTTCATCGAATCTTGTAAAATATTTTATTATTACTATTATTTCCTGTATATAACAAAATATAGGGCCTAAAACGTGAAAATGTTAGAACAAAGTGAAAATAAGATGTATTTAGACTTTACATGAGTTCATGAAAATAAAATCATCTATTTACTACCTTATGTTAGCTATAAATACTATGAATGCATAAAATTATCAACATTTATCATTTTTAAGGTCACAATCATAAAATTAATGAGTCATTTTGTGGACTCATCATCTTCCCCACACCTTACCTTTTTCAAGTCTCTTTGCAAATTGGCTAGCTCTATTACCATAATTATGCACTCTCTGTTACAATTTTAGACTAAGGCCATATATGTCATATTATTCTTGACCTATCTACTAACTAAGAGGAGTGAATCCTTTATCCATGTTGACAAAATGGTATCAGATACCAAACTACTCATCTTTTTGAGATTTATTATTCTATCGTGGAGACATAGGGGAAAGTAATAAGGGAGGTTTGAATCTCATCCCTATCAAAAATTCTTTTCCATCTTTCTGATTTAGATCAATGATCATCTAAATAATAAAGTGATCTCTTTTGAGGGTCTATCTGAGAGTAGTGGGAGAGAGAACTTCTCTTCTTTTAAAAGGCACAGTCATTAAACTCCATTATTATTGAGTAGCAGTCAACATTTCATCCAAATGATTTTTAAAAAATAAATCAAAACTAATAATTCCATCTTGTAAGGTGTGAATATAGTTATGAATAATGTCATAATGTTTCCAATAGAGATTTTAAATTATTGATAAAATTTCCTGTGCATCTTTAATTGTGGTCTAATACAAATATCAACTTCTCTTGCATGATTTATATAATAATTATATCGTTCTTTGTAGGAAATCTAATTTCTATAAGAAGATAAAAGATCTCTCAATTGTAACTCTCCTACAAATATATTAACTAGGGAATCATTGGTGTTTAGCAAAATAATGTCACAAAACTAAAATTCACAAATCAAATCCTATTTGTCAGGGGTGCTATCCTAGAATACTGAGATCAACTCAATATTTATAGAGATTTCATCGAGAATTCCACATTAAATTTGAAGCAACTACCATATGATAATCTACTCATGTAAAATGATACTATAAGAAGAAGTAGGAATTCTACAAGATAACAATTTGTCAATCAATTGGCAAGCTAGCTGAATGAGTTATTGACTCTTCTTTTTATTTTCTTTTTTCCATCTCTTCCTAAAATTGTTGTTTTTCTTATTTTAACTATTTTTTTTGTATTTTCTATTCTTCAAGTTCTAAATAAACTTAATCCTAATGATTTTTGACATCATTGTATGAAAATGTAGTTTGACACCCTTTTGTAGCTTTGGATGAAGGGAGACTAGATCCTATTAGATTTTTCACTCTGGTGTTCTCTATTTTAGACTTGAAAATATTTATACTTAAATAAATATTTCATTCTTAAATTTATTTGGAATAATGAAATACATCAATCATTTCATCTCTACCTCATCTCTTTCCTTAATGGATTGCATCTCCAAATTTTTAATTCGTTTCATCAAGTGTGAAATGACAAAGTCTTTATTTTGGGTAGCAACAATAAATTCAGCTGTCTTTTGCATTTTTTTCAACAATAGATTTTAATTAAGACAAATTTAAAGCATGTTACAATTCTATACCCTCTACCTCTTTTGAAGGATGTTCATCCTCTTCAATCACGAGGGCTTTTCCTTTACCATTTTTCTATTGTATAGAAGGAGTAGGTTTTTCAACATGAACATCAATAATATCTTTAGGCAAAGAGATTTGTTATTCTATTCTTCCCTGAGGTTCAGTAGTAGTTGTAGGGGTCTATTTCAAACTATCTAGTGTTTTATAAGCTATATTCTCATCACTGTTAAGAACTGACATAAGTCTTCTTCATTTTTGCTTAGGAGGTGGTATAACATCCTATGTCTTGGACTGAGAGACAGGGTATACAAGAGGTTCTTCAATTATTTGTATGGGTTTTTTAGGAATAACCTATTGAATTCTAGTGGAAGGTCAAATCCTTAGCTTCCTATTTGTTAACACAAGAGGGGGAATTTAACTTAGAGGGTCTAGGGTTTATAATGAAAAAACCTAGTTAAAGATATTGTACTATGGACTACTTTGGAAACAACAAGTTTGCCAAAACTCTTTGATGGAGGTTTTGAACTATAAGAATGCATATGAACATGGACATGTTTGATAATTTTGGGGTTTTTAATTTCGCCCCTACTACAAAAGTAGTCCAAGTTTCCATTCCATTTACTTGGTTCAAAAAGTGGTGCTAGATGATGAGGGGAATCAGTCTATGTGATATATGGCATAAGGGTTTTTATCATATCTAAATTATATTACTAGGATAGACCCAAGAGGAATGTGGCTAGGTTAATTGTATGTTTGGGTTGTTCAACACGAAATCTTAAATGAATTAATATCCTCATTACTATATAATTTAGTACATTGTATTGCCCTTCACATGTTAAGTATTTAATAATACAAAAAACAACTGACCTCTATGGCTCTGGTAAGGATTCTCTATTAACCCCTTTTACCCTTCCTTTTATGTCTTCCACAAAGCTTGGCATTTTATTTCCTTCCTTGCTAAAAATTATGACAATGTCATGAAATGAATACCTTCATATAATTCTTGCACCTTTATCTAGAATTATCGATAATTAGCTAAGAATATGTGTAGAAATAGGTATCTAGACCCCTCAAACTATAGATAATCAATGTAAAAATGGAGAAGAAGCTTTGCCACTAATGTATCCTCAGCCCTTGGAATTTCAAGAACAAATACAACCATCTAGCTGTATCTAACACCTCCTTCACTAGTTCAGCTCTTAGTAGCTTATTTGCATTTCCTAGCTTAGACTTCTTCTTAAACCTCATGGAAATCTTTTCTTGAAATCTTATATCATAAGGAAATTAAAATACATCAACATAATTATAAAATGGTGGTAATGGGTTAGTGTTTAGATATCTATGGAGGTGATATAGAGCATGCCAAATAATGATGATAATAATTGATTTGACATGATACTTGTGTGCTCACCTATACACTGAAATAGTTAGAACATCATCATTCCTTTTAAAATAGTTTTTAATTTATTTCCCACATCATTGTGTTGTCATACCATTATGAGGGTACTTTTATTATGGCAAGATTTTATCCATTGCTTTGTAACTAATTTTTTTAAGATGATGTCATATGTTTTTCCCCCTTTTTAAGCACATGCAGAAAATCTTAAATATATAGACTAACACTTGTTAGAAAAACAAACACTTTACCTCATAAATATCTATATTGTTCTTGTTTGTCCTCCTTGCCTATTCCTGCATGGACAATTTACATGAGTAATAGTATGGCAAACAATAGCATTATATTTATTGAATTTCTGCATTGATTTTTTTAAATTTTATGAAAGAGAGTAATTATCTTCTTTATTCAAATCATTTTTATCTTTAGAGAGGAACTATCATGGAATATTTGAGTTATTCCATGGTTCCAAACTCATTTTGTTCCATGTGCGTGAATTCATCTTTGTTGGAAGGTTTTTGATATAACTTAGGCTGATGACCATTAACAAGTGTTCTTTGATTTCCATATAAAGGTAAAAACTTAATTGAACCACTATAAAAAATATTTGCTATTTCAAAAGGTGCTAACCATCTAGTTCTAAGCTTACATTTGAAATGTTGATAATTGAAATCATACAAGTGTGCCCAATATCTTTTTTTAAATTTTCTTTAATATGCAAATCATAAAATTATTTTCTTTTATATTGTGTCATTATGTTTGTTTTAATGCTTCTATCCTTAATTCATCCAATTCATTTAATTACAAAATTCTTTCCTTTTGATCTTCATCCAAATCATGTCCTAATTCTACTATAGTCCTCAAAGTTTGCATTTCAAATTTAATTAAAAGGTGAGGTTTCTTACAATATACCAACTCATATGGTGAAAATCTAGTAGTAGCCTTCCATGTAGTGTTGTATGCCCAAATAGTTTTTGGGAGTTTGGCTGCCCAACTATTCTATCTGTTGCTGACTATCTTGTTAAGGATGCTCTCTAATTATCTATTAATAACTTCTACTTGTCCATTTACTTGATGATGGTATGGTGAAGATTTTTATGGATTGACTTAGTAGATCTCAATGAATGATTGAATCATATTAGACATGAATTATGGTCCTTGACCAGATACTATCTCCCTTGGTGCTCCAAAACACTACATTATCTTTAAGTAGAGAAAATATGCTACTGCTTTTTCATTTGTAGAAGAAATAACTTGTACTTCATCCTATTTAGTTACATAATCTGTGCATACGAATAAATATTATTTACCTTATGAAGGTGGATCAATGTGCCCAACAATGTCCATTCCCCACTTATCAAAAGGTTCTAAAATTAATTATGGATGAAGAGGAATTTCAAAGGATAATATAGGTTTTCCCATTCTTTGGCATGCATCACGTTGTAAAACATAGCTTTTTACTCTCTTATAAATATTTGGACAAAATTATCCATCTCCAAGGATCTTAATGTACTATTCTTTTGATTGAATAGTGTCCTCCTCTAGGTTCATCATGACATGCATGAATGATGTCGTAAATTTCATTTTCTCTTACACACTTGAAAAAAACATGATCATGTCCAAGTTTAAAGAGTATGTCATTTATCCATTTATAATAAGAACTAATTTGAATTAAATGTTTTTTTTTTGGTGAATTGAAAAGGAAAATTCCCTGTAGCCAAAATTTTTACTATATTAGCAAAATAAGGTGTTTGTGTTGAAACAACAAACAATTGTTCATTTGGGAAGTTATCTTCTATAGGTTTTTCTTTATTTGCATTATTCAATCTACAAAGAAATCCAACAACCACATTAAAATTTCCTAGTTTATCAATGATTATTATATTAGATTCCTATAATAATAATAATAGACACCTAATAACTCTTCCACCTACTACCTATTTGTTCATCATATATCTGATAGCTACATGATCAATATACACAAATATTTCATAACCATTAATATATTTTCTAATTTTATTTATGGCATAAATAGCTACAAGAAATTCCTTCTTAGTGGCTGCATAATTTATTTCTTTTGGAGTCAGATTCTTGCTAATATTGCAGATAACATACATTTGTCCATCTTCATCTTTTTGTCCTAGCATAACTCCCATAGCATGATTGGATGCATTAGTGTAAATATGGAAGGTTTGTGACCAATTGGGTCCTCTTAAGATAGGTGTAATACTGAGCTTTTACTTAATAGCTTTGAATACTTGTTGATAGGCTAAAATCTAAAGAAATTCACTTTCCTTTGTGAGGGGAGCAAACATTACGACAAAAAAAAATCTGAAGTCTACAATGAACCTTATATAGTATCCTACATGCCATAAAAAACTTTAATGTTAGTTTTATTCTGACAAATAGGTAATTCTTAAATAACTTCATTTTTCTTTGGATCCACCTAAATTCCTTTCGTAAAAATATGATGTCCTAGTACTATGTGTTTTTCTATTGTAATCAAATATTTCTCATGACTTGGGGAAAAATGGTTATCTATACATCTTTGTAGTAATTTTTTGAGATTATTCAAACATTCATTAAAATATTCTCCATGAATAGTAAAATCATCCAAGTAGACGTCTAGATAATCATTAGTCAAGAATGAAAATATGGCTAGAACAACTTGTTGGAAAATGGCATGTGCATTACACAAACCAAATACCAAGACTCTATAAGAAAATATAACCCATGGACAAGTAAAGGTTGTTTTGTCTTTATTCTCAGGTGCCACTTTCATTTTATTATATCCACTAAAGCCATCTTGAAATGGAAAATATCTTTTTCTAGCTAGATTATCAAGTATTTGATCTATAAATGGTAGGGGAAAGTGATCTCTCATTGTTGATTTATTCAATTCTCTATAATCTACACACACCCTCAATTTAATATTTTTCTTAGGGACAATGACTAAAAGAGAGACCCATTGACTATCAAAAATAGGATAAATAAATCCTACTTCTAATAGTTTCTCAATCTCAATCTTCACAATGTCTCTCAAGATAGGGTTGATTCTTCTTTGTGGTTGCCTAACTAGTTTGATGTTTTATATGTAAACGTGGTGTGTACATATAATTTGATGAATTCCTTTCATATATTGATACTAATAAGCAAAATATTGAGTATGGTCCTTTAGTACATCAAAGATATTCATTTCCAAATCATTTATCAACCAACTATTTATGTTTAGTGTCTTTCATGGTGCTACAATGATCTATTTAGTACCTGGATGAGAAGAATCTATTTTATTGAAATCACTCATTAATGAGTTAAGAGGACCAGTAAATGGTAAAAATGTGCCAAATGTGATGGTGTCTTTGACAAAATTTTCTCCTATAGGAATGATTTCAACCAAACAATAATAAAAGGTTGATAGAAATGATTCTTTGCCTTCATATGCATATTGTATTATATTATTTTCAAGATTTGAATGATCATACAACATGTTTAGAGAAGTCGAAGAGGATGAATGATTAGAATAATAAGAAGTGTTTCCTTCAAAAATCTATTTTTTCAAGTTTGTGGCTAATCTGTTACAATTCATAGGTGGACTATCAAGATCCATAGCTAGAATATCAATATCCATAGCAATTCCAACACTTATTGATAATTCATCTTATACTTACTTTACATGATCAATGATTGTAACCATGGCTAAAGAATAAATGTTATCAAATTTTTCTTTTGGTTGGTCAACCCATAATTATTTAATACTACTGATTGATAGTTGAGCAAGTGGATTTAAGAAAATTCATTTCTCATTGAGACCATTAGAGATGGTCATATCCCTTGATCTAAAATTAATCAATGTTACTACTGTTGCTGACCAAGGTCTACCAAGAATCAATACATAACCAATTTGCTTGTTTTTAGGTTGGAAGACAATGAAATTAGCAGGATATTCCCATGACTCTATAGTCAATGTTAAATTTTCAATGGCACCTTTTGGTTTGGTAGTGGAGTGATGTTCTATGTATAAAATTGTGGTAGTGGGTTGCATATCCTTCAAAGAGAATCTCTACATAGTGTCTGTAGTCATTATATTAATGGAAAATCCTAAATCTACCAACACATTAGGTATCTCTTGTTATCCAATTTTTATAGAGATAATGGTACTTCTTGTGTTTCTATATTTAGGTAAAAGTAATTTCCCTACCAAAAGGTCAATGAGTTTTCCATCAACATGTGTAGTCTTGGGATATTGTCTTTTCCTACCAGTTGTTTTAATACACAAACTTTTGATTACCCTGTTTACTTCTAAAATGTCCCTAATGGATTATAACAATGGAATTTCTATGTTAATTTTTTTGATTTTTTATATCAATTTAAATTCTTTGTTTTTCACTTTCTTCAATCTCTCTAGAAAAGGAGAAGATGGAGGTGTTATAATAATTTCCTCTACTTTTTTTGCTTCATTTTTAGACTCTTCTTCTTTCTCAGTTTGAGTTGGTGAACTTGTTTTTTCTTATGGATCTTCTATGATGATGATTTATGTTTCTAATATTTTTATTCATGATCTGAGTTGAATATCTATGCATTTAATAACTCCTACCTGAACTGCTTCACCTTGCTTATTTACAAAAACTTGTCTATTATTTAGATTTGATACTGGCTAGGCAGGTAGTTGGGGTTTGTTTACTTATTTTATAGGGGTCACTTGATTCCCTTGAGGAGCCATAATTGTTTTTTGTTATTGTGGAAACCTTCTTTGTTGATTATAGTTTGGATTAGGATTCTATGGTTGATTTGTCCATGGCTGCTATTGTCCTTGAGGTATCCAAGGTTGTTGAAATGATGGGGTCATCATCGATTGTTGTGTCATCCATTTTTGGGTGTTCCATTGTGGCAGTGGTGCCCATACTTATAGAGGTGCATGTCATTAAGTAAAAGGAATCCTTGGTCCAAACTTTTATGCTTGATTTTATGGGAAGGTATTTCCTTATCTTTGGACATAATGGATTTCTTCAAAAGTCTTAGCATTCTATTAGAATTGACTTTTAAGTGTGGGAATATGACTACAATTTTTTGTGTCATGGTATTTAGAATCACATATTCCATAAACTTCAATCTTATCTAGGGGTAGTGTCTAAGTGCATGTTTCAATATACATTTTAGGTAATAAATATGTAATGGTTTAGTATTAGATTTGTCCTTAGCCTAAAATCTATCTAATATTCAATTCCACTCAACTAGTATGTCTTTCTTGAAGTTTTCTAATTCTTCCAATAATTGACTTACATCACTAGTTTTTCCCAATTTCATTTTCTTGCTACTGGGTTTTATTCTAGAATAGTTGGTAAATAATTTTTGGATGTCTAAAAACCCTAGTTTGGTAATAACTCCTTTTCCCATAAGATTTAAAGCATCTGTAGAGGAGTCATACAATATTTTAATGATAACTATCTTGATCAATTCTTTTGATAAGTCATAACCACATCTATTGAGGGAAAAGGTAAACTAATCTAAGTAATCATTAATATTTTCATCTTCATTTTGTCTAATTTTAAAGAAATATTATTTCCTATTTTTGACTCTACAATAATCATGATATTTAAAAAAAAATGCATGTTACATAGATCTCTAATTATTGATGGAATTTCTTGCTAGGCCCATAAACCACCTCATTGCTCCTTCCTTCAAAGTTGAGGGGAAGAGCTTTAACTTTTGATTGTCTGAAGTGTAATCATAGGTCTAACATAGGACTTTGAACTCAAAGCGAAACTGATCTATGTCTTCAATGGATAGTACTCTAAAAGTAGGTAAATGGCTTGGAGAAATGTTTTTCATTATTCTCCTACCATCATTCTCAAAGAGAATTGGATAATACAAAGTCCTTTCAGGAGGATTTCTATTGATATTTTCCACATTGCCTACATTGTCTCCCACTAGAAATAAGGTTTCAACAAGATGAAGAGATTCTTCAAGAATTTTTGGTTATTTATTAAAAAAATCACCCTTTTTTGATAAAACTTCCTCAATACTAGGATTATCTTCCCCCTCAATGGTTGTCCGACTAGTTGAAGGTTGATAAAATTCCTCTCAAGCTATAGCCCTCTCAAATGATTCTTCTAAATCTTTTGCATCTTTAAGATACTCACTTATTCAATATGTTAGCCTAGTTTTTCATATAGGACTTTGTTGAGGTAATTTTCTAGTCCTAATTGAAAATTTTGGGGAATTTTGAAGATGGTTTTCAATAATTTTTTTAAGACTTTTAGTTAAG
This sequence comes from Torreya grandis, assembly GCA_037957365.1. Taxonomy (NCBI): domain Eukaryota; kingdom Viridiplantae; phylum Streptophyta; class Pinopsida; order Cupressales; family Taxaceae; genus Torreya; species Torreya grandis. The sequence continues at coordinate 1,349,101 of JARHVA010004125.1, forward strand.
GATTACGAAGGGATTCCATCTATAGGTTTTGGAATAGGGTTTCTAGCTACATATGTTGAAGGAATTTCTATCTTTTGAGGATATCTAAAAATAAACCATCCTTTAGAATCCCTAAGTTGGAACATAAATTGATTGCTCTTTGAATAATTTTGTGATTTTGTGTTGTTTTTACCATTAGCCCAGGAATTTATCTTACTAACACTTTTCACAAGAAAGTTCCTAGAAACAAGACCAAAAATGATGGGTATCATTATTACCCCTTCATTTAAACAATGTATATTGGTGTCAATTCTTACCAAGGCCAATGTCCAAGGTAGTTTACAGTAAGGTGCTTTATTAATTTCAATTAGCAATGCCTTTTTGGGGTTTTTGAGTTGCTAAAATCTAATTCTTATCTTATCCATCTAAGATATTGCTAGAAAAGAAACAAACAATTTTGCAATAAATATAAAATACACCACTCTTGTTTAAATCAAACAATTTGAAAAGTAATCACCCTTAACTTGCATAAAACATCAATAATTCACTATTCTAAAATAAACTTGTAAATATTGATTTCAAACTCACACCTAAAAAATGAAATTACATCAAATCATTGCTTATGAAATGAAAGATAATCAAGAATCTATACTACAGAAAAGCTAAAAACTATGTAACCAATTTACTTATACAAGAATGTCAAATCAAACAACTATTTTATCATGCAGGTTATAAATTTGAGTTATGCAAATAAAAATCTATATTAATCGTTGAATTAAAGTGATAAAATAAATACTAAAATAAATCCCCTATCTCTTTGGGGAGTGGCCCCTTGCTCACCCTTATATTAAGGTTCAAATCAAATCAAATTCGAGATATAAATTGAATGAACAAAATGGCTATAATACTTGTATTTCAAATAATGAAGTTTTATAATATATTTTATGTGCACAAAAATTATAGATCCTGACAGGGATCTATCTATTTATTCTATATAAATCAAATGTCTAATCTAAATTATAGACAACATCTTGACTATTTTAAGACAAAAAATCATGGAAATGAGATCTTCAATGGATTAGAGGTTCCTAACATAACACTATCTATGACAAAATTTATCAACAAAATCTTATATATTTCAAATACATATGTTCCGTTCTATTACTGCTATGTGGAATAACTTCCAAAATTGGAAGACAATATATATATATATATATATATATCTACACACATGTAAAAAAAACTTACGAAAGAAGTCTTGTAGATTGTCATGAGGAATATAGAGAAACTACCTGAGCCATTAAAAATGTGTCAAAATTAATTCTGGAATCAGTTGGGTTGATTCTTAGCTAAACTAGCATAATCTAGAGCTAAATCTTGAAATCTATAGTTGACTATCAAGATCTATAGCTAACTGATAAAATCTATAGCCAACTATTGAAATCCATAGCCAATTATCAATATCCATAGTTATACTAGATTGATGAATTCCTTGTCTTATATCCTCTTTATTTTCATGGAATCTTAGCAAAAGATTTGTTATTACTATTATTTCCTATATATAACAAAATATAGGGCTTAAAACATGTAAATGCTAGAACAAAGTGTAAAGAAGAGATATTTAGACTTTACATGAGTTCATTCAGATAAAAACATCTATTTACTACCTTATGCTAGTTCTAAATACTAATATTGCATACAACACTCAACATTTATCATTTTTAAGGTCCCAAACATAGTATAATTAAGTAATTTTGTGGACTCATCAATGATCATTCCATCTAGTTTGGGATCTTGGTTGTTACATAAAGAGCATCTAAGAGGTATTACATAATAAAAAATTAGGTTTTATTCTTGTTCTTGATTGCAAAAATATACCTACTCAATGAGATGCTTATTATTTCACATAAAGGGGGAATATTTGACTCTTCAACCATAAAATAGACTATGGGTACCCATGATGGATCAATATAGGTTATGGTTACATTTTCACATAATTTGTTTAACATTGTCATAATCATCATTACCCCTAATTTGAACTGACTAATGGGGATGTTCATACTGAAGACATAATAGACCTAGTTCCTAAAGTATAACCACATGGATAGGGTGTCCTTCAAATCATGTTCATTATCCCATGTATTGATTAAGGTTAGGTAAATTTGGGGTGGGGATAAATTGTAATAAGATTTAAATTCCAAAATAGAAATATATTCATCTTTTTCATGATTGTGCTCATTGATTAACATGACTTTATCGATTTTATAATCTTTAAAAGTAGGAACAATAATGTCCATATAATGGAGTACCTCAAGTTTCACTACTACATAATAAAGGTCCATAATCTAGAATGCAACTATATGATCATATAGTCTCTTGGATGATATATTTTTCTTCTCCTCTTGGGTAATGGTTGGTTGATTTTCAATGGTCCAAAATAGATTTGAATAGTTATTGTCTCAAGTGTTCAAAGCATTGGTGACAAATTCGGTGTCCCTAAACACTCATCCTTCATCATATATGGTCAAATAAAACTCAATGTATTCCTTTGAAATAACTTTTTGATCTATCATTATTGTGATTTTTATCTAATTGCTCATTTGTAGACTACAATTTTGTTCCAAGTTGAATTATTTTTGCATAGGAAACAATTCAATTCTCCTTGGCTCGATTACAATGAAAATAGGGTCAAATTAGGGATTCCATACATGCTAAGGATTTTTTCAAATTTAATTAGGTTTGCACTAAGCTTTAATGGTCATAGTGAAATTTAAATTATAAGTTTTATCACTTACATTTCATTTAAATCTCATATTTATACCTTTGTATTTTCAATTCTATGAGATATTTTAACCTAACATGTATGCTAATGTGCCACATCCATGTCACTCCATTTATTAATTTTTGAAATGTAACCATTGTACCATAATACATGTGTCAACACCTCATTAGGTCTAGGATTTTTGAAAAATCTACCTTTTTTGCAACATCTATTTGGACCTTGGTGGTCAAAAGCTATTGGTCAATCTTTGTTCATTCATTGCAGTCACAACACATATTAATACCACATTCATTTTAGTCTTGTTAAAAATTTAACTTTCATCTCATGCTATTGGATCTTAATTTCATAGATAAATGTACACCATTAATCTCGATCCTCTGGGTTCTATCCTTTACTTTGTATATCATTAGTTTCTTGACACATTTATCGCAATGGTGAAACTTGTCACCTTCTTGCTCTTATAGGGGCTTGCTTGAATCTTTCAAATAATGCTCATCATTGATCAGAATGTGTATACTCATCCACATATAATCGATCTTTTTGATAGTTTTTAAGCTTTAACTATGAGTCATGGTTATGACACTTGCCATAGCCATGCTTGTTCAAAGTGATTTTGACATTTTGAACTTTCCCTGCACCATTGGTTCTTCTTTTTTTGATCAAATTCACTCCATCGATTTGGGTGATTGAATTATTAAATTTGTACAAGTCTCTGTGAGTGTGACACTTATCATTCTCAGGTTTGTTCCATTTGTGTAAATAAAATAAAATACTTAAGGCCCTAGAAACATAAGGAACATAGGATAAAATATTTAGACTAAGGTTTTAATCATATTAATAAATTAATTAAAACTTTATGAAAACATATTTTATGTTATGTTTTTTAAAACATAACGAAGTGTCCCTTTGCTTAGTTAGTATAAATGGATGATAAAATAGACTTAGGGGGTTTCAGAAAATATAAGTATCTTATCATAGAAATTTTAGCCTAGGGTTTGGTCATGTTGAAAACATGATTAAAACCATAGTATAAAATATAACTCAAGTCCAAAAAAAAAAAAAATTCATGCTCAACTTTGAATAAAATGAACCCACATAGATATTAATTCAACTAAAAATAACTTAAGATAACATAATTAGATTAAGGATTTTTTAAGATTATAATTTGAATTCACCCAATCAATTAAAATACAAAGGTTCAATCATATGGGGTTATATTAACAATAAATTTTAAAATTATGAATAGTGATCACACACTTAAGACTCCATTAAAACTACAATTTGAAACCACACGAAGCAACCATTAGTAACATTAGACAAAATAAGATAAGGATCAAATGGAGACATGTCTGTTAAGCTAGTTGAGAACTAGGTGTGGATGATATTTAAATAAATAACTGTGATGAATTAATATTTTGTCTTCATAATGTGTGGTTATCTAAAGTAATGCGGTGTTCTTATTTTTGTCTTTACTTAAATATTGTGTATTGTATGTTATTATGTTTATACATTTATTATTTAAAAATTTGTTAAAATGGTATTTAGCTGTGTATTGGATTTTAGTTTTTAGTGATATAAGTTTAGGTTTCAATATAAATTTTGGACATGTTGGATTTAGGCCAACTATGGGTGATTGGGTTTTGTCTTGGTGATTGCAATAGATAAATAATTTTCATTACAATGGCACTAGGAAAATTAGGATCAACCAAGAGTAATTTGGAATTTTAGGTTGGGGATTTGGATGAAAATTTGAATTCAATATGGATACACACAATCAATTCAAAAGTGAAGTCAAAAATGCTTCAAACCTTTATGCAAAATGTTTCATCTAGATTTTATAATAGTCTACATTTTCATCTTTTGTTCTTTTAGTCATCATTTAGCTATTTGAAGACAATATACATAGATGTCATTAGACTTGACCTTGTTATTATTAAGAAAGTTGGGATATCTCTTCGGTCTTGAAATCATGATTTAGATACATGCATATTTTATTATTTGCATAGATTTCATGCTCTAATTTTGTTTATATGCACATACAACTTGAAGACATATGAACATTATGTTGCTTGCGAACATAATGATCAAGCATGTGTGATTAAGTTGGGCCCTATTTGTGCACATATTATATTTCATGTGATATTGTATGGCTTCAAAGTTATGGATTTGATATTGTTGCTTTTGTTATGCCTGAATTGAGTACCAATGTTTTTGAAAAGAACATGCCACATGGATGCATATGAGGGTACCAATCATGATACAATTTTAATATGAAGGAATAAGAGTGACTAGTTATGTGATCATTCTTGAGTCACAGAAAGAGTTGGTAGCTTTATTTATGAAGCAAAAGGGCTTGCCCACATTGTACATTTATAAGAGGAATATATTCCAAAAATGAAAAGATAATAATTATGAAAGGAAATCACCACATAAAAACCATATACATATTCTTATAAAATATTCTTATAAATTTTATAATTCATGTTTATCCTACAAAATTAATATAATATATATTATATGATATTTATATAATAACTAAAATTTAATATATAAAAATTATACATAAATATATGTGTGTAAGAGGCCTTTCATACATCAATAGAGCATAAATTGAAATTACGACCTCACTCAAAATATATGATGAATAACTTTCCATTAATTTAAGGCAGTAATTTGAAGTTTATTCTCATTAGGGTTCAATTAGGAGATAAGACGAGGGAATTTTAAAGTATATATTGTAGAAAATTTGTGTCTTCGCTTCAAATAAAGGGTTCATGATGGGTTTACTGTAGTAATAAAAAACATGAAAACAAAAAAAATTTATTGGCAAAAAATGATCTTTTTTTGTTATGATATAGGTTTATGATTATGTACAGCATGGCATGAGCATCATGGTGACTTATGGTTGTAGAGTTCATGCAAGACTCATCACCTTCCACGTTTATCTTGTGAATCTTAGAAAGTTGATAGGTATTATATAGAAATCCTAGAATATATTTATGTTTTGGAGTTAAGGGTGTATGTGGTCCTTCACCTTTTTATTAACATTTCATTTATAAAGATTATTGAATCATATTTTATATTTTGCATTTAATATTGGCTATAGTCTAATATGTAATATAATACAATATACTATGAA
>JARHVA010004125.1:1365000-1367500 GCA_037957365.1 Torreya grandis
GGTACCTAAATCTATATCTCAAGTAAGATATTATTTCCCCTTGGCATCGACATAAATCTCTCCTCATCATATAACACATTCACACAATGTAACAAGGAACACACAATCTCATTTTGTGTCCTCCAAACATTTTGTCATCTACATAAATTTCATTGTGTTCCTTTCAATAGATTTGGGTAAATACACATTAAACCTATGTCCACTATAAACCATATCCATTATTTGTTATGGTAGAAATGTATTTATCTATGAGAATATTGAATTGGGAAAGTACTAATGAATATAAATTGTAAAAATACATAAATAGTAACCTAATTATGGATGTGTACCAATCAAGATGTAACTCACCATGAAATTCATAAGTCTATGATGGCATGCATTGTTCTAGGCAAGAGAAAGTGTCTTTTCCCAATCTCTATGTCAATAGTTTAATCGTCTTTGATTTAATAAGGGACATCTATTTTGAATGGTTTAAAATCTTTGAATGTTTATGTCACTCCAACTATGATTCATTAAGTTGAGTCAATGTCAATCCAATGGTGACATTGTTTTTGTTATAGTGTGATATTTTTTGTTGCCTTTTATCTAATATACTATTTATGTCACATTTGATATTATCTAATATGTAATATATTAATATAGGATAGTATATTATGATTTTATATTTATTATACATAATATATTTTATTATTTAAATATATCTATTATATATTTTTTAATATGTATATTTATCTATATTTGCATATGGCATGGTGGTTACATTTGGCAAGTAGTAGTCTATCTAACTCACACTGCATATAAATTGGTAATCAAAGACCAATGTCTCAATTGGAGGATCCATCTACTAGAGCCTATATTTGAATATACTCCATATTTATAATTATATTTGTTGATAATATTTTTCACCATCTTGTTCTGTGTTGGAAACCATAGTTGCCCAAACCATCATGATAGATTTTCCTTCCCATCATCACTTAAAGCCATTGCATATATAATTTTTATCAAAGTAATTACATTAATACTATAATTCATGCCATGTGTGGGCTTGTCACAATTGTAGTGAAGGGATGGTTATCCCTCATTTTTGTCCCTTAAAAAAATCAACTATACAAAGGTTAAAAGCTATTTTTTTTTTTTTATTAATAAAATTTAGAGAAATTCAAAGACACAAAACTTATTAATGATATATAAATATAATATATTTTATCTAAATTAATTATGAATATTTGTTTTTTTAATTATGGATGTTTTTAAAGTTTATCTCATATGTTATTTATTATCATAAATTTATCTCCAAAAATATTGAGGCAGTTATGATGAAATTTTAAGATTATTCATAATTAGTTATATCCATTATTCTCAATGATAAGGTATGTTTTAATTAGGTGCTCCACTTTGCTTTTGTTCGGTCTCTTAACTCTAATTCAAAGACATTAAATTTTCTTAAACAATTTTAGACCATTATTATATAAGATATTATAAAATTATACATTGGACTCCAAAATTATCTTAGATATATATTAAAATGAGATGAGTTTGGTATTATATTTAAAATAAACATGTGTGGATATATTCAAGAGTAAGTTATATGATATTATTACTTTATTGGTTGTGTGTGTGGGGGTATGTGTGTCCCAAATTATTTATATGAATCTTATAATTATTTATCTTTAAATGATAGTGATGATATTTTTAAACTTGTTTAATTTATCAAACAAAAAAAACCCAGATATTAAAAAAAAAAAATATTTTTTAGATAATGGAAATTATATATATATATATAACAAATAAAAAATTAAATGAATAAAATTATACATATTAATAAAAATATATATAACCATAAATAAAATAATCTTACATAATTAACCTTTTATTTGTATGAATAATAAACTTTATTAGTTTTAGTAATTAAAAGTAAATTAATATAATTATTAAATATTAAAATAAATAATTTGGAGACAATTTGTTTCAAATAAAACATAAATATCTTAATTTGTTTATAAAATTTATGATGGTGGGATTTTGTTTTAATTACATAATAAAATTGAAATAGATAAATTTAATGTTTAGATTATATTTTTGGAAAGAAATAAAACAAATATACACAAACTTAATATAATAAATATTATTTTCTTTTTATTTATTATTTATTTATTTATTTATTTATTTTCAACATTTAATTTGGAATGGATTTCATCCAAATTCTTCAAAATATATCCATTCCCTAGTTTGATAAGATATTATATTCACATGTAATCTTATTCTTATGTATACACTATTTATGAAATCCTTATAAATGATGAATTAAATATTGTGACTCATACGTTAATGAATATAGACCAATTAAAATGCTACATTGATAAAATTTCTTATTTTGTTGTAAAGCGCATGCTTATCCCCACTAAACCTCTTTTTACAATCGCTCCTAGTGCACTATAGTACAAATAGTGTGGTTTTTCCAACGTTTACTGATAGTCTTAGGTAAGAGAAGCTATAGAGT
>JARHVA010004125.1:1372500-1452500 GCA_037957365.1 Torreya grandis
TCGATGATACCTAGGAGGCTGTCAAGAAAGTTATCTTTTGTAAGTATCATTGTACTATTTCCATACAATTAGAATTGTATAATGACAACAAACTAATGCACACTACTTTGGTAAGTGGATGTAAATATGAATCTACACAAAAATATCCTACATTACTTATTTTTGACCTAATGTAGTTATATACATATATGAAATTACCAATATTGTGTCACCTATAATTTTTGTTCATTTGAACATGTATAATTTATAGATATATGATACTTTTTTATGTGATACAGTCACAAAAATTATAATATCCTCACTTTTTTTGTGTTAAATTTGCATGGAATATAATATTCATAAATATACCATACATTATTTTTTGTTCTTAAAGCTCTACTTATGTGTTCAATTTATTAGTTCAACCCTACAAAAAAGGAACACAAAATTTACAACAACTAGGTATTTAATTTATCTACCATTATTATTGCTTGCATATATACATAAAGTCAATGAATATAAATGGGATTGGTTTCCTTCCACAACCTAGAAGGATCATATTAACTCATATTGGTGCCTTCAATACTTGGTAAATACAATAACTACAAATTTTTCTATGCCCAATGATGATATTACAAACATCCACAGATGTTTCTATTCAAGAGTGTATGTTCTACACTGAAAACATGATTGCTTCACAAGTATTCAAACAAACAATTATAATGGAGTTCACACATGTCACCATTACATTACTAAGAAAACTAATAATTAATTTTTCACTAATAATAATATGGAATGAGGCATACAACCTACAACACTATAAAACTTCACATAAATAGAGGAAATGCCTATTACACAAGTCAACCCAATACTACAGGTAACACATATGTGTGGTGTGAAATACAAATATAGTATCCAAACTATAAATTTTATCATAGTTATTTCCTCCATTGTTATCCATTTACCTTATTGAGATGAGAATAATTATATCCTCGTGTTGTGAAGAATTATATTAAAAAATAATAAATTACTTAGTATATCTCATGTCATGTAGGCCCTACTCTAAAAAATTCAAAATGACCCATAATATGCAGATGTCCAGCTAGACCAACAATCCTTGTATGTCCTTTCATCAAAACCTACCAGTGTCTCTTTTCTACTTCCCCACTCTATTATGGAAATTATGGATACATAATTTAATGACAGAATTAGATAACACTGCAATAACATCTCATGGCCCTTAGTATTGTCAAATGTTATCTTTTGTTGTATCTCTTCTGCATATACAAAGAGAGGTCGACAAGATACAGGACTATGTGAACAAGTGTAACAACTATAATGCATCTATCATTGAATATTCCACCGTTAGAAACTCTCCAATCAGTGGGTATAAAATTGAAGGTTTATTTTCTATGGCTTTTCCTTCTCTTTTCCCAATAGGTGTTTGCATGTACCAACAACCCCATAGTAAGCAAGTTCAACTACATGGGCATGTTTTGAACCAAATTAACTATAAATAAAATCATTTTAGAATCGATACAAGGTTTTGATATTTCTTTTTGAAATTAATTATGTGTCATAAGACATGCAACTTCTGCAATCTTTGCTAAGAAAAACCTTAAGAACAACATCCTAGTTATAATTTATTTGTTGTCTAGACTTTGAGAGCAAATTCCTAATTCAATAATTGCATATCAACTTATGCAATTTAGATATTATCTTTGAGATACAAATTCATTTTTGTCTAAATCAAAGAACGAATTGATGAATATGATTACACAAATGGGATTCCCAACACTATTCTTCACCTTAAGTTCATTAGAAACTAGATGGACATATCTGCATAGAGTCATTATAGAAACACCATAATATCAATATTATAAAGATCTTAATGTATAACTCAAATCATAGTTATAAATACACATCTCACATCTTAATATATGGTAATAATTTTTAAAATTTCCCATGAATATTTTCTACATAAGCATCTCCACAACAAAGAGTATTGATATAGGTGATCATACTTATACATTGTTTTCAAATAGTAACTAAGTAATGTAATTTCCTCTAAATCCATTTTTAACATATTAGTTGTTTATTTGTAGGTATGAATGAAACACAAAGTCTCAACACACATCCATGGATTTTTATAGTATTAAAATGCCCTTAACATGGACACATTAGATTGGGATAATTTTGTTTAACTAGATTTCGCAAGGAAGTACATTGACTTCGATGTAACTTCGTGGAATCTATAAGACATTGAATCAATATATACTATAATACATCATTATGATTTTGATGATTTGTTCTTGCTTACCACCACCCATATTTTTTATATTGATCCTATTAAATATTTTGTGAAGCTTTTAAATCAAGTACAATACCACACCAAATGTAGTTAAACATGTTTACAAAGAAAATTATTGCTATTCATTACATGTATAAGGCCCCATGACTAGTTTATCAAACCTCAACCGTGTTTATCAATGATGAAGGAAACAAAACCTATCTCTCAGTATAGAATGATGACATAATAAACATACACAATGCAAATATGCTTTCCTTATGGCATGCAAAAAAAAATTTCTATCCAATTATTTACAACCATAATGTGCTAAAATACATAGAAAAAGATGCAACTAAGGTTGAAAACAAATCTGATAGCTACCATCATATGCTAACTAGAATAACATCTACTATTATATTAGATATCCTAGTATTGAGTGTGTACAACAAATTATTCTAGAAAAAAATTGTCATTAAGATATAGGTGCACAACAAACATGCCACATGCTACAAATATTACCTTTAACAGTTTGTAGTACAATTATTTTTGATGTGTTCTTTAGGAAATAAACCTTCAAGAAGGTCTTGTATAGTATACCTAATGAATAAATCTTACCATATTTCATTCATTCATATGTATCTCATTCAAACATATTGGAAGACATAACAATCATTGAATAAACATGAAGTTGGTCTTATAATAGTAAGTGAAAAAATAACAAACAGAGATAAATACCTACTTAGGATATTATTCAAACATTTTTTCAATTCTCTTATAAACCCATGGTTGATTCTTATTTATTCAAGCTCTTGTGATTGATATATATATATTTATTTATAAACCATTTAAGAAATTTTCTACATATAATTGTTGTAAAAGGGAACAAATAGTCAAAAACTAGAAGAAATTCAAAGGCTCCCATGATCCATGACATATTGAATGAAAATGTGTAGATGTTGACATCAACCTTGAATCCATCAGTGATGGAACTAAAAGTGATAGGAATATACAAACTAACAATAGGGAAATGATTGAGTGGTAACTCCTCTCATAAATTCACCCATCAAAGAATAATGAACTGGATGACATTATAATGGTTAGATACTCTGACTTTGATAATAAGAATAAGTGGTCTCATTCTGGTGTACCACTAGTCCTATATGTATCTACACAATAATTTAGAGACTATAAATGCACATTTAAAATAGACAGAGATCATGATTCCCCACGTGGACCATTAATTCATTAGGTAATAACTATGTAACAACATGTATTTATCATAATTGAGAAGCATGCCAAAAAAAATAGGAATCCCCTTCAACATGATTATATATTTAACCAAATGTAAAGGCAAATCATCCCTTATAATCAACATCAAACATTGTTAGATTTAATTTTTATTGTATGTAAATTTCCCTTACTTATACTAGTTCCACCTAGTTTTTCAACATTTAACATCCATACATTAAAAATACATTCAACCCTCCACATTCCTGTCTAAGAAATACAACTACTTGATGGGCACACATTAACAAATTTTCTAGAGGAAATGAGATACATTGAATATGTAGTCATAGATTAAATAAGCTTCATAGCGAAAAGTATGCTTGGTAATATGAATAGTCAAATGCATGAAACCTTTCCACACCGTAACAAAAAAAAACATTGGTGGTTGTTCAATGATACCTATTGGGGACTTAGGACAGATTCTACCTTTAGGTAACATTCCAATGTATTCAAGTAGGTTTTTTTTCATATGTTATGCCACACCTTTGAAAAAGTTATGGAATTGGAAATAAATTCATTCTAATAAGGATGTATAGAATAACAACTAGAATTTAGGAATTAGTTATCAAATATCAAAAATACAAACCTTATAGAAAAAGAGTGGTTTCCCCTTATGTCAAAGACACCATCATTCATGTTTATAGAAGAACATATTCATTTTAAATATTTAATGCACTTATATTTACCTAGCATATTAGCAAAAATGCATAATAAGGAATTGTCAAAACCCTTAAATGCTACAATTGTAATTTTTATAGTTGAATAGAGTGGAGCTACAAAGACATATTAACAAAATGATTTTCAACTTAAAGAAAACATGATTCTATGAAAAGGAGAAAACATCATGCTAACAACAAATTTATGGATGAAATTAGGATTGGTTAATTGAGTGGTTGCTGATTATTTTTACAATTTTCATGATTTGTGGTCAAAGCGACCATCACTACCCATGTACATAGTTATTTTATTAAAAAAATACTTTAGTCCACCATGGGATAGTAATAATCCTTTTCATCTTCCAATTCCTCCTATTGATCAAGGAAATCATAGATATTTATCTATCAATATGTCATGGGACCTAACCATACATGAATCATAGGTAATGACTCCTTAAAAAATAAAAGTTGATATTGGAAACATAGATCATTAGGTCTTGACCATCACTATTATATCAAGATTATGCTCCCTTAGTGACATATATATATATATATATATATGTATATTTCCCCTCCTTTTATATTTGAGCATTTTGAAAGAATTAAATATTCTCAATATGTAAATGTAAGCAAATCATATGAAAAGAGACTGACAAAATTGACTTTTCTACTTCATTTATATTAGATAAAATAATAATATACCATTCTGTATATTTAGCAAATGTAATTTAAAAAACAAAATACTATAACTATCCTTTTTTTAACATCTTCTATAATCTTTTATATCCTATTTATAAAATAAATATAGTGTGTAAAATTATAAATAATTTTATTGTGATAAACTAAAATTATATTTTCATATTGGGCTATTGAAATTTTTCTATGTGTAAACATGGTTTTAAACATGATTGAAACAAATAATGGACAAGATGTACTAATTGATATGTGCTATTAAATGCAAACACATAATAAAAATATAGACCATATGGTTAATACAATCATCATAATTCTTGATCTATGTGTGGAACCCATCTTTCATAGATTACATATTAGTTTCTAAACCACCACCCCAAGTCTTGATGTCAAATAATATCATGCCACATGCCCATTACAATGTTTATGATTCCTTCTGGCATATCTTACACCCTCTAGGCAATGCTAGTTAGTGTTATGTTTTTCTCATTTTTACCAGTTCAAACTCATATCTTATACCACACTATAAGAGGAAATAGGTATTTTTTTAAACCCACTATATTAATGTAGTCCATAATAAACATTAATTTCTACATACTATATTAATTCAATAAGAATCATTTAAGGGACATGTTTATAAATAGAAATAATGCCTTCAACTATTTATAAAACAATTTATAGTTAAAGATTGGCTGCCTGGTTCAATTTAGTGAATCATTTTTTAATCATTGATAAAACATATTTTACTCAAATAAAATTTAGATAAGAGAGAATATTTACCAAAGCTTCACCAATTCATTAGTAGCCATGACATATGCTAATAGTTAGTGTCATTAAGAAAAACAAATTTCAACGATACATTTTTAAAAATTTATTTAATCATATTCATACATTTTGAATGCACACAACCATTAATATGAATAGGCACTAATAGTCCCTCCAATATTCTATTTTCACCAGTATTCTCATGTGCATCTTTATTTCTATGTGTATAACTATGAACTCTCACATTTTCATCTTTGCCTAAATTTATACTATATGAAGAGCACCGCTTTTGTGTTCCATTTTCTTATTTAAAAATCATAATTAAAGAGTTTAAATGTAATTTTATTCTAGTTCATAATCAACATTAAATTGAGCTACATTGTGGAATAGTGTCATGTTACTACTTAATCTAACGATAAAAGTAACTGCCCCGAATAACCTATATAAAACAAAGAAAAAATGTTAATAATTACTTGAATTAGAAACAATTTTAACATTTATTATTAGATAGTATTAAAGTAATTTTATAAATTCATGGATGCTTTAGTATTTTTTCTGATTGTTTCCATGAGAGATATTATTGTGTTAATAATATTGTTTTATTCAATAAAATTAATGGTGGAGATGATCAACAACACAAAAAAAAAAATTAAGGATATATTTATAATGTGGAGGCTTTACCTACCACCAAAAGAAAAAAAATATATTAAAAAAAATTAAATTAAATAAACTAGAAATACTTATCTTAATCATAATATTTACTTAGATGATATGTTAAGCTACAATAAGTTAGAATTTACCAAATTAAATAACAACCTAACTTACTATACTAGTGGAAAATAATTCCTAATTAAACCTTGCTAACACAAAATAATCCAAAAGGCCACCCTAAAAAAATGATAATAGTAACAACTTCTCCAAATTATTTTAAATAAAATATAAACACCTAGCTTTAAGACTTATAGAATTGGGGCTACAAATTTTATATAAATTGAATTCCTAGATGGATATAGAAATAAATATGCAATTGGTCCTTTAGAAGAAAACATAACTAACTTCAATTAAATAAATAATGTAAAATAAATCCATAATTACTCTTTTTTTGTGACATAAATACCATTTGTGTACATTATGAACTGCTATATTAAAAAAAGTGATTACATTAACCCATATGCACATATGTGACTATCAAGTACTTGAATAAATTTTGAATCCTACTGGTCAAACATTCTTTAAGAGATGGAAATGTGTTACTTGTGTAATTGTTAAACCCAAAAACATATGTAAATTAATATTTTTAAAGTTTGTCATATTATGTATGCATCACTATCTTGTACAATCATTTTATAATGCAATACTCTGTCAAAATAACAAGTCACTCTTTGACTTACAAACTAAATAGAATATAATTTAATACAAAAAACTAGTAAAGTTTTAAATTAGAAAGCTGATATTGTTAAGTTGGGCATGGCATTAAAATCATATCAAATTGAAGGAGGTGAATTTCACTTATAATAAATATCCATATTGCTCAATGTAAATATCCAACCATGGTATACAACTACAATATATATATATATATATATATATATATATATATATATATATATATATATATATATATATATATATATACATATACATATATATATATATATATATATATATATATATACATATACATATATATATATATATATATATACATATACATATATATATATATATATATATACATATACATATATATATACATATACATATATATATACATACATATATATATATATATACATATACATATATATATATATATATATATATATATATGTATATATATATATATATATATGTATATATATATGTATATATATATATATATGTATATATATATGTATATATATATATATATATATATATATATATATGTATATATATATATATATATATATATATATATATATATATATATATATATGTATATATATATATATATATATATATATATATATATATATATATATATATATATATATATATATAAGGTGTATTAAAATTACTTATGAATAACAATCACTTTTAACATACTAGTTTTTGAAACAAACACCTTTGGCATTCATGATGAGCCATTAAAAACCAAACACCAACATGAAATTACTAATATTTCATATGACTAAATAAAACCTAATCTTTAGTAACACACCAAGAACATCAATTTGCACATAAAATAATATTAAATAAAATCATAAAATTTTAAAAATAATAATCAATGCATAAATTATATAACAGTACCAAAATATTTAAAATACATTGGAGACCAACAAAAACATACATGCATAGTTTGTGGTCAACTAAAATTTAACTATAAAGTGTCAAGTTTAAACAGATCAAAAAGTAAACAATGAAATACATCTAAAAATATATATGCACCAATTGAAAAAAGGCACTATAAAAAGGATTAATTATAAAAAAATTAACACCTAATTACATCAGGTTTAACACACCTTTGACATATTTACAAACACTTAAAGACCTAGAAAAATACCTTATTTTACTATGAATCATATTCACAAAATTTAGGGGATTGATAAATACAAAAAATAAAACTGACTTACATAGCACAATTATCAATGTACCATCCAACATTGACATAATAATATATGCACTACCATGATTGTTATATGAAATGTCAATAATAGATTTTTAACTAAAAAAGAAATTACAATATAAGAATACAAGAATTCATACTAAGAAGGGAGAGTGAATGGAAACATCATCATGCATAATATATATATATATATATATATATATATATATATATATATATATATATATATATATATATATATATATAAGATGAAATTCTATTAATAAAAGAAATCAAAAAATATAATTTGAAACAATTCCTTAATGTTAGTGATAATTTAAATGCACATGATAATCAAACCTCAAACAATAGCAAATCAAATAGGGAAGATCAATAATGTTTTTAATTAATACCATGGTACATTGATTTATATACTCAACATGTATTCAAAACTTGCAAGATAAAAAATTTCAAGTTGCATTATCTGAAAGATAATGACCACTTGAAATTCAAACATAATTTTTTTGTGAATCCTCATAATTAAGACACAAAACAATTATTTTTGGGATACAAAAATTTTATGATGGTAATTATAGCATACAAATCATGCATTTGTATATCATATAATAATATTTTCTTCAAAAAAATGAAAAATATTACAGACCAATTAACTACAACAATCTAGATAATAATTAGAAATAGATAATAAAAAGGTAAGAAAATCATACAAAAGATGTTAAATAGAAACTAAATTTAATAAAATTTATTAGATATTGCATCATATATTTTTAATTAAATAAAATAAAAATATCCCCAGATTATCCAAAATAACTAATAAAAAAACACCATTACAATTATTCATCAATTGGGGTAGTTAATTTTAATTTTTACATTTTTTAGTGTTGAACACAATTGGTAGCCACTAAAAACTACATTATATAAGTTGTATAAAAATAACCAAAGAAGATAATAATTAAATTAAGTTAATACTTTTCATATAATTATCATTATTTACTTGGATAGGAAACTCCAAATTGCATGTACATGATACTATAAACATAGATTCAATACAATATTAAAAATGGTTAAAAAAGATGAAACTTTTTTTAGACCGAATCAAGATCACTTTTCAACTATAGATTATAATTTAAACAAACCAATATACATATTTCATTTTATGGATAAAATCAACACCATTCTATGGAACGAACATAAATTTTAACATTTCAATCTTTATATATAAATATATAACTTGTGATGTAGACATACTCAATTAGATATAGTTAAATTATCTAAACATAAACATACATAGATATATTATAAAAATAGAAAATTTCATTATAAACACAATTCCCATTACGCTTTAGTGAATATAAAAAACTTCTTGGATAATATCATGACAAAAATAACCTAGTAGTATTAAGTTCAAAACATATTTTACTCATTTACAATGAAAATGCTTTGAATGTTCCTTTACAATTGACATGTTTTTCATAAAAAATTGGGTAGAAGTGAATACAAAGAATCAATAAGAAGAATGCTTATACAATCAAAACATTTATTTAAATGAAAACCATCACAAACAATTACCTATATTTTTTCAAATAAAATACCCAAAATATGGAAAGAAAGTTTTGGCACAAAATTTAGATAAACTATTTATATTGTATAGATTTATTGTACTTCCTACTTGAAAAACATTTATAGGAAAATAAGAGATAATTTGAAAAAATCCATAAAAAATATCAATCAATAAATATATATGTTATTTAAATGGTATATAACATACGAAATACATTACTTAATAAACAAAAAATGTCTTATTGAAAAGCCATTCACATAGTCCTTTCACTAAAATTAAATAGTTGCTCAATGAAATAGATATTCATAAACATAATCCCATTAGAAGAACACACATTTATCCTAAAAAATAAATCAAGCTTGATCCATTAATGTAATGAATGATAATACTTAATGTGAAAAAATATTATAGACTTTTATTTGCAATGTCCTCAACCACTAAGAAAAATTTGCCTTACAGAAATTATTTCAAACACCGAATAAAAACTTGAAACAAAATCCAAAAGGAATGAAAGCCCATTGTTATTCTATTTATCAATTATAATAAACATGTTTACTATCAACATCACTTCAGATAAATGTGATTGTTATATATCCATGTTTTAGGGGACGAAAATAGATGAAAATATGGTTTTCCAATGTGCACTCATGAATATAATTTCCATGGAAAATGATAGAATAAAATTTGGATAAATTCAATTATGACATTAAATCTACTTGGGTTGACATAAATGAACTCCTTGATAAAAATTAATTGGAAAATAACACAACTAACATAATAAAATCAAACCTAGAAAAAAATGCCATCGTAAATGAACATTATGATCTTAACTATGGTTTTTATTTCCTGCAAGTATTTAACAAAACAATAATTTAAAACACTTATAAATAGGCAACCACCCATTTATATCTGACAACTCAAATTACTATAAGGTGATATTAACATTGAACAAAGAAAATTAAGAAATTGTAAAATATGTGGAAATGAAAAAATTAATTAACCTATCCAAACAACAACATTTATTCTTAAGAGGTAGTGCTAACATAGACAAAACATTTAATATAAAATTCATATATTAGACACTAGTCCACTTATATAAAAACTTCATTGATAATGAACCTCTTAAGCCAAAAGGGCTAGTGCTAACATATATATAAAAAAAAAACATATTATGATGATAGAGTGATGTTTTACTCTACATTTATATACCCTTTAACAAGTATGAAATATTTCCACTTAATTTTGAAATGTTTGATGTAATGATAAAGCAATATGAATAATTATGATTACATAACTTAGATTAAACATCACTCGTAGGTTTTATCTTATTGTATTAAATATACAATAGACTATAATATATCATGAATTTTATTCAAAATTAATTCATAAATGTTACCATGTTTATTTAAAGAAAATTTTACCAATCATGAACTTTGAATGATTGTCTAATTTTTGAACTTCCAAAATCAAGCAATGAACTAATTCCATATGAATTTTTTAAGAATATTGTAAATATTTACAAATTACAAAAAAAAATTTGAGTCAAAAAAATGAAAATATTGTATCTATTTTTAACCACTTGTGCATAAGATCTCAAAAATATCCTATATAGTTTATATCAATGAAAATTGTTTACAAATTGCACCTAAAGATCTAACATTCCCATATATCTTTAAAAAAATAATGATGTTGTTAAACATAATGATAGGATGTTGTTAATGGTCCTAAAAATAAAGCTATCATACATGCAATTGGAAAAAAATAATATTTACATGACATAAAACAACATTAACATCACTAATCACACCCCCATCCTAAAATTGAGTTGAAACCTCCTTAAATGCTACTATAAATAAGTGATGCTAAATATTAAATTTAATATGTATTAATTAGTAAATCCATTGAATATTATTTAATACATATATTTCACATTTCTAAGCCTATAAAATAAACATCTAAATAACATTCCAAAATAATTTCTAATACAACTTTATTTTGTATAAATAAGGCACAGATAGCAAGGAGTAAAATGGATAGTATCACATTTGATCCTTTATATGTAATGCATCATGTTCAATGGATAACATGCAAAATAGATTTATGGTTGATATGATTTATCATAGGCACAGACATGGGAACATGTGTAAATGGAATGGATTACTTTGTTTTAGGCAGGGCAAGTGTAGTTTTTTTCCCCTAGACATCAACTCATTGCTATATAGAAACACACAAACATGAATCAATATAATTTCAAATAAAATACTATATCATATATCTGGATGATGAGAATAATATAACAATTACACTTAATTACTTTACAAAAAACTAAGTAAACTAATGATAAATTTGTTTTATATATCTTTATTCCAAAGCTACACACCAAATAAAATACAAAATTTATGAACCATGTCAGATAATTTATTTATCTTTTAAAATTAGTCATAGGATATTACAAGAAATCTTGAGAACATTTAAATGTCTATGGTGTGGCACCAAGGTAGCTGAAGGGGAGTATCAATGTGCACATATGTGCATGGTTATGTGCATATTTTTTACTGGAACGAAAGGAATCTTGAAATCATTTATACATATATTATCTAGAGTATGAGTGAAAAATATACTTATGATCAAGATGATTTATCATATGCATATATATGAGAGGACGTGTAAATGTAATGAGGCACTCTATTTTGCTAGGATAGTTGTAGTTTTTTTTTACCTAGGCATCAACCCACGTGTATAAGGCAACATACACACATGTAGCGATACAAATACAAATTAAATGTCATATCATATAATTAAAAAACAAGTGCAAATATTTCCTTAAAAAAATTAAGTGAATTGATGACAAGCTTTCCAAATCTAAGCATTCAAATTATTCATGTCAAACTAATTTAAAATAAATAGAATAGTTGCATGCTAAGTTTTTTTTCTTTTAAAAATTGTGAAATTTTATTTCCTTTTTTAGAAATTATAGTGGCACTTATTCCATTGTAAGATGATAACCATGTTCAATAATTCACCTACATGACATGACATTGATAGAAATGTCAATAGAGGAAGACGTTTAAATTTTGATGTGATTTTAATAATTGTTATAATATTATAAATACATTATTTTAGTTTGGTTTAGCTAGGTTCTAGACCAATAAATTTTTTGACATTTGTATACAATATTAGCATCAATTTATTTGGTTTTTGTAAACTTATATAATTTAGTATTTTTGACAATGTCAAGAGTTAACCCAATGGTTTACGTAAGAAAAGTTATCTCATAAATTAATTTATGCTAAACATATCCCTATATAATAAACATAATCACTAAACTCTTCTATATGAATAATAATACTCAAATCTTGAGGAAACTAAAAATCTAGAAAGGACAAATAATAAAATTGCTAGACAATATTCAAAATAGGGTCTATAAGCCTATCATATTTATCATCAAATCCATGTTCAATGCCATCTAAAAAAAAATCTGATATCTTTTTTGCTATAAAATCTCAATAATTTTTTCATATGACCCATTAAAAATAGTTTATTTATATTTTTAAAAATTTCCAAGTATATTAAAAGTAGGCTTGGTAATAGTTTAGGGTCTATATTATGAAACCAAGTCATTCAAAGGAGAGCACCATAATTTGGTTATGTGAATATTTTGTACTCGCAAGAGACAATATTAAAATTATTTATTCATATATTGTAGATAGTCTACAAGGAAAATAAATTTATGATTGAGATGATTTAGCATAGGCATAAACATGGGAGAATGCATAAACGGAATGTAGTACTCTATTTTAGGTAGTACAAGTGTAGATTTTTTGCCTAGATGTCAAATCATGTATATATAACAACATAAACACATGAATAAATTAAATTTTAAATTAAATTAAATTAAATGTATCTAGTTGATGATAACAACATAATAATTCCTACAAATTAACAAAATAATTGAACATAGTTCTCTAAATAGAAACCAAGTAAATTGTTAAGTAAACTCTATTATATATCCTAATTCCAAATCTACACACCAAATAAAATACAATATTTATGACCTGTCCACCATAATTTATTTATCTTATTTATCTTTGATAATTATTAACATGATATTACAAGCAAGCTTGGGAATAATTCAATGTCTATGTTATGGCACCAAGGGAGTTGACAGGGATCATCAGTGTGCACTTGTATGCATGGTTATGTGCATATTTTGGAATTGTAGGAAAGGACTCTTGAAATGATTTATACATACATCATAGAGAGTATGAGTACAAAATAAATTTATGATCATGATGATTTATCACATAAATATACATGAGAGGATGTGAAAATGGAATTGGGTACTCTATTTTGGGTAGGGAAATTGTAGTCATCTTTTCCTAACAGTCAACCCTTGTCTGTATGGAAACATACACACATAGATCGATGTAACTGAAAAGTAAATGTTATATCATATACTAAAAAAAAAAGTACAGATAGATATTTAAATAAAAAACCAAGTAAATTGATGATAAGATTTCCAAATCTAAGCATTCAAATTATTCTTGTCAAAGTAATTGAAAACAAAGAGATGAGTTTCATTCTAAGATTTTAATAATGTAAAAGATTATTATTATGTAATAGATTTTAAATATCAAGCATATTTATAATGCAAAATACTATTATTAGAAATTTACAAGACTCAATTTTCACAATAGATAAGCACTAAGCACAAAGGCAAATACCTAGGATAAACATGAGAGTGACACTTAATAGAATATTTCATGAAGTAGCTGTAATCATATTGCTCAATCTGACATATATCAACCCATAGAACAATAAATAATGTTCAAAATAAGGTAAAATTATCTCATAACAAAATTTTCATTGTTTTACATTAAGAACTCTAAATGTTGTGCATTGTAACATAAGAATGCCACTCGTTTGTGAACACTATTTCTAGAATCATCCACATTCAACATCTCATCAACACAAATATGTGAGTACTATTTCCAAAATTAGCTCAACAAAATAGTTGTATATCAATTTTTTTATGTTTTTGATGTTCAAGAATCTATGACAAATGACTTCAAGTCCCTATATCACTCTAGAAGAAAAATATGAGACCAAATAATAATAACATTCTAGAAACAAATGACATGAAGCAATCAAAAAAATTAAACAAGACTAGGAAAAATATTAATATCAAGGGTATAAAATTCACTAAGAATGATAAATAAGAATAATGAAAATTCTACTAAGCACCTCATTTTTAATTATCGAGTTTCCCATAGGGTAGGTTCTAGTACTTAAATGAATTTCACAGGACAAAAAGGGAATTTCAAAAAAAAAATTCTTGACCAATGCCCAAGTTTTAAAAAATATACATTAGAAGGCTATTAAAATAGGGATTAAAAGGCATGTTAAAATGAAAACTTGGAACAACTTAACAATCTCCATTTCAAGTACGTGATAACAAGATAATGCATACACTTCACCTTGCAAAATTGATAGTATTGCAGTGAAAAATAATGATAAAAATAACAAAAGAAAAACTAATGGCATGAAATAATTAAAATTTTAAATAAGGTAATCTAACATATTAATATCAAGGGCAGGTGTTGCACCAATCATAATAAATAAGAATGATGAAAATCCTATCGTAAAAACTATGAATATTGGCATTGAATGTCTAGATTAATAAATGACTTTAAATTTTAGTGAAAAAAATAATAACAAATAACAAAAGAATTGATGTACTCTCTTGCTTCCAATAAATCCAATATTTTTCAAGTTCTTGGTCTTAGGTCTACTACATATAATCGAGTTTAAAAAAGGGAATGGAAAATATAAATACATAGTCCATTTTATTGAAATATATTTAATTGCCAATCTACCATGCTTCAGTATGCATTATACATCTAGCCATTATAATCTATAGAGGACCATAGATGTGACAAAAATTATGAAATAAATGATACTTTCAATAAAAAAAAATGGATTAAGAGTATGTGACACAAATCTATATAAACTTGAGAAAAAACAACAAACATTCAATCTTCTGAAATGATGACCACATGTTGTGAAATAAAGATCAATTAGATAAATACTTCTGTAACTATTACGAAACCTAGGAAGCATATATAAAGCCTAATAATCTTATCGATTTTTGACTTGCATATAGGTGCTAGAACTACCAAGACTTGAAATCACACCATGTATATGAGGCAAAATTCATTTCATTTTCTTTTTTAAAGAATGTTGCTGAATAATACATAATCATATCGTAAATATAGACGTAACTATTCACCATAATGTTTTTCCAAGAGCTTCTGAATAGACATAATAATAGTTTTCACTTTCATATAATGTTATATTTTCATCAAATCTACACTATTCCAAACATTACATACACATATGGCTAATATAAGCTAGAAATACCATTCCTTTAAATATATCATAACTTTAAGAGCAAAAGATCCATTCATTGCAAACCCTCATAATGAAAAACACTAGATATATAGTTAGAGATTGAGAGAATTCAATATAGTTCACGAAAAGATGTAGTAATAAATCACCCAAGAGATATTGCTACATATAATACCACCTCATATTTAAAAATAATTACTTTTAGCTATAAATGGCTAATTCTAGTATTCATAGAACAAAATAACCATGAATACAAAGTACCAATGAAACAAATTTTCATATCATACAAGTAAATTAATCTTTATAGTTTCATGTATCCACATCAATAATTATTTATGGCCAACATACATCTCATACAACAAAGCTTTTGTGTATATATCCTTATGTATATAGTAGTATATATGCATAGAATTTTTTGCCTATATATATATATATATATATATAACCATTATATATCAATAATACCATCTAAGAGGATGTATACTTGCAAAACTTTTGTAAAACCCAAGAAACAAAGAAAAAAATTAATAATTATATCGATATTAAACTTGCATGTAGGTGTCATCACCACTAGGATTTGGAATCACACCACAACTATGATCAATAGATAATGGAAATCTATCCATATCACTATGCATATGCACCCATCAAATGGTTATAAGCTTCTACAAACTTCTAATTGTCTATAACCCACAGCCATGTTCTTTGAATAATTAATCCATAACTCAATATCATTGCAATAAACCAAGCAACCCACATCGTGTGAATAAATAAAGTATTAAAATACTCATTATACAAACCTAACATAGATGTTAATGCCCAACCTCAATCAAATGAAGGTGGGAAAAATAAAAAATAATTCATCTAATCACCTTGCACAAAATAACCTTTTTCAATTTTCCATTAAAAAAAATCCCTACTCTACTTTATAAAAGCCTAATATTTTCTTATTGGCACACCAGTCCATATTATCTAATTTTAAAACAATTTAAAAACTAATTATAAGGTAAATTACTGAATTAATTGACCTTTTAGTGTATTTCATTTAATCATGCAATCCACATCATATGAATAATTATGGCATTAAAACCTTCATTGTACAAACATGGTAGAAAAGTTAATGCCCAACCTTGATCAAAATGAGGTAGGCAATAAAATGGAAGAATTCAACCAATCACTTTACATGATATAACATTTTGTTATGTTTTTCTATTAGAAAACTCATTACTCTACATTATAAAAGGCTATTTTTTTTAATTATCACACAAATCCATGTCATTTGATTGACAAATAGCTTAAAACTAATTCCCAGTTAGAACCAAATGGTTCTTATAGTCCCTTCATTTGGGACTAAAAAGGATAATTCTATTTAAATCACTATATTTATTAAAAAAAGGTTTATTAAATGTTAGGTATAATCAATCTAATTTATTAAGTTTTCATTTTAAATGAACAAACAATGTGGTTAATATTCAATGAACAAATTTGAATTTTTTTAAAAGTATAAGTGAGATTAAGTGGTCTATACCATTGCTCCTCATTACTTCATTTGATTTATAAGAATATACCCTGTCATTTGAAATGACCAAATGTTGAAATTGATAGTATAAATGAAGTGGTAAATACTTATTTCCATTATCTATTTGTAATATAACATCCAATACTTTCATAAACTCTAAAAAATGGTATGAAATATTATCAGTCAATAAAATTCACCAATGTTTTGAAAACATGCAACAAAGTAAAGTTAATTTCCATTTCTATGTATGTGTATCTATAACTTAATGCACTTCTCTCTATACCTACCATAATTCACATATCTCTATAGTGAAGAAGGTGAAAACATGGTAAAAGTTGAATAAACATTTAAGTCGATTTAGAATATTAAAAGAATGGGGAAACTCAAGACCAGCATCTTAAATATGATGGATGATGGTGAAGGAAGGGATATTTTAATTTGTAAATGGGAGGGAGAAATAGATCTAAGGATTTATTATTTCTATGTAATGGATTGGTGGACAAAAATTGACATATTTTCTCATAGCACCATAATTCACATCTCTTTATAGCAAAGAAGGTGAAAATATGGTAAAACTTTAATAGATATTTAAGTCCATTAAAAATATTAAAAGAATAGGAAAAATCAATACAATCATATTAAATATGATATATTATGGAGAAGGAAGGGTGATTTTAATATTGAAATGGGAGGGAAAATTAGAGCAATGGATTTGTTGTTTCTATGTATCAGAATGGTGAACAAAAATTGGTAGATTTTATCGCAGTGAGGGACCAAACAATTATTTTTAAACAACATAATGTAGGACAAAAAGTGATGAAAAAATTATTTTTACATGATAGAAACATTGTTTCTCAGTGTTGAAATGGTTGGCATCAAGTGAAATAATATTTGTTTAGTGAAATGTAATTATTTTCTTTACATGATATAAGGCTAAAATCAGATCAACAAATTGCTAAAACTAGATTCTGAATAATGTCAACCTTAGGGTATGCAAAATAGTAACTAATATATAATTTCATGATTTTTACACCATATATTGGAATGTTAGTGATTTATTTTTTAAATACAAAAGATCTATATTCGACCTTGCTAAAGGGAGAACCTATAACACTAGGTGGTGAATATGTAACCTTAAGAAAGGATAAGGCTTATAAAATGTAGATAACATAAATCACATTAGATTAAGATTATTCTTAGCTATACTTTGATCTATTTTAGGAATGAACAATCATATTAAAGGTCAGAGGAAGAAGACCAAACTTGGAGGAGTTGGATAAAAAAATAAAAAGATCTGGAATTCTAAAGATGTCCTTGTTGCTTTCATTCCAAAGAATTTATTTAGTGTATATTTTTTTTATAAAATAAGTATGTCCTATACAAAATTTTTATAAGTTTCATGTGCCAAAGGGGCATATTTATTAAACAATTTTCTATAGGTTTTAACCTATGCATAGAAAACAATGATGTCATTCATGTATGGATAAATCTATGTGGTCTACCCATATATTTTTTGGGTAAGGTATTTTTTAATAAAGTAAGACATGCCATCGGATAATTTTTGAAAATAGATGAATATATGGAATAAAAATTAAATAAAAAAACACATATGAGTAATGTAAGAATAATGCTTTTGATGTATGTATTTAACAAAGGCCTAAAAAGTGTAACTCTTTGACAAAATTAGGGCAAGTGGATTCCATTGAATTATTATGAAAATATTATCATATGATGCTATGGATGCCATCAATAGTAATTTATAGATGAAAATCCATACTAAGCATGTTAAAAGAGAATAAAATGATAAATCAAACATGTTTCAAACCCTTTTAAAGGATGACTCAAATTTTGGTTTAGTATTAGTCAAACAATGTTTTCAACCATCTCAAGAAGCTCATTTACAATAACAATTAAGGAAACCTCCTATGAAGGTATAGGTTATTGATGTGCCTACTTCAAGTGTCTTATTTAATAATTAGTGTAAAATAAGGAAGACCCACTTCCCAATGACTAGTTGGATTGGCAAAAGTCCATATATTTCGTAGAGGAATAAAGGAACTCTCCAAAAAAGGATGAGGATATTTCTCAACAACATTTTATTTTAATAGAATATATGCAACTTAATGAAAAAAATAGTGCAATAGACCCAAAATATTCTAAAATACTAATATTTAGGATCGAATCCCAAATCACAAAAAATGAATTTACTTATCTTGTGTCTCTCAGATAAGAGGAAATCTTTACCAATAGGAAAATAAGTGAAACAAAAATAAATTGTAGTCTCTTTGTCTTATCCTAGTTATTATCCTCTCTGTCAAGCTTCATGCCTTAGCTAATTTCTAGTTGTTTATCCTTTGTTTTGGTTTGTTAAACATCCCCATTCTATCTTCATACATTCAATTTTCATTTATTTATCTTTCATATTTATTTTACAAGGATTTGGACCCCTTCAAAACCCCACATTACTCTATATAAAAAATAAAAACATATTAAAGATAGATGGTTCTTATAATTATATATAAAGGTGAATAATATTGTGTGTTCTATTGATAATTTTATAGTATATTGATACACTAAAGGGGCATGGTGGAATATGATCAATAAAAAAATATTGAATGTTCAATTAAATATTTAATAAAAACTCATTTCAATGTTTTAACAAATAATGTTCCTTAACATGTATCTTGTTAGTGTAGGTCTTTTCTTGCTTTTGGTTTTAACTACATGGTTGCTAGTCATCTTGTTTAGGGTTGCTAAGGTCATTAGGAGAACACACACTTAATGTTTTTTCTAGTTATTATTTTATGGTGACCTAATATCTCATTTTATAATTTACATCCTTTGTAGTTTTAGGCTAATAATTCATAATCAACATTTATGAAGTTCATTTTTGCTTGACATTTTTTCTCTTACCTATCCCAAGATTTTAGTACATTCTATGACATTCAAAAACCCTGGAGTAATCTAACATGGTATCATAGCTCTGATACAATGCCAAATTTATTCAATCTCTTGAAATGTCAAAAATTTCATAAAAACCATAGGATAGGTAAGAGAAAGAATGCAAAGCAAAAGTGAACTTCATTAATGTTCATTAGAAATTATTATCCCAAAAGTAAAAATGAGCTACATTATATTATGAAATATTAGGTGACAATAAAGGTAACAACTCAACACATAATTAGAAAACAAATGAAGTGTGTGTTCCCCTAAT
Source organism: Torreya grandis (assembly GCA_037957365.1). NCBI lineage: Eukaryota > Viridiplantae > Streptophyta > Pinopsida > Cupressales > Taxaceae > Torreya > Torreya grandis. The sequence goes on from JARHVA010004125.1 coordinate 1,393,481, forward strand.
AACCTTAGCAACCCTATGTAATATGACTAAAAACTATGTAGGTAAAACCAAAAGAAAGAAAAACTCTTTGGGAAGGAGGATGTGATGAGAGGTCATAAATTGGAGAATGAGCTCACTAATTTGAGCTTAGGTGACTTTGACACACTACATGAATTCTTCACTGAGTTCAAATATTTAAGGTTGAAGTTAAAATAATGAGGAATAGATGATAAAAATGATCAATTTTTTCTATTTATACTCTCCAAACTAGGTCAATATTATTATGCATTTATGTCCACATTCCATGCTATAAAAAGTGTTATTGGAGCCACATAGAGAGACATTTTCTATATACCTTTGTTTCCAACTTGACTCAGGAGTAAGATAAGTTAATACATATTGGTATGGTGAAGTCCAATAAATTTCATGTACTTTTTTCTAATAAAAAGCTTTCAAATAATAGAGAGAAGAAACATAATTACAAGGATCAAAGGAACAATGCAAATCCACCAACCTATAAATACAACCATGGGACCTCTTTTTCTAGTTATAAAACTAATAAATATTTAATCAAATGTGGATTTTACTCATGAGATCATGATTAAATTAAATGTTTGAAGAATTAGATTGACCAACTAGTTAAGATGCTCAAAAAACACAATATATGTGTCCCTAATTATACCATTGAAAGTACATCAATCCATGAATCCTATATGGGAAATGACCATGGTAAAGAAAATGTAAAAGAGAATAGAAATGGAAACATAAATATCAACACCATAGCTATAATTATACCTCTAAATCCTACATGGGTTATTGACTCTAGTGATTTACATCATGTGGCCTCTTCATAGATATAATTTAGTTCTTTGGAACCATGTGATATGTTATCGATATAATTGAGTGACAAAACATATAAAAAGGTTCTCAAGATAGGTTATGATTAAGTGAGTGGTGAAACATTTAATAATGTTCTAATTTTTCTCTCAATTTAAACTAACCTCCTATTAGTTTACCTAATCACTCACCTTGGTATGGGTATGCATGTTGAGTTTACTATAGATTCATTATATATTAGATAGTTTCACTATGATACTATCTTGGTAGAAGGAATGGTTGATCATCATACCTATATATATATATATATATATATATATATATATATATATATATATATATATATATATATATATATATATATATATATATATATATATATATAATTTCACACATTGGTCATGAATCTCCTTCAGATTCTTTATTTAGACTCACTCAAACTTGATTACATTTATGAACCTGAGCAAACCTCTGATATTGATGACTCTTCTTTTAATACATATGAATAAAGTAGCTATGGGAACACACCTACATCATCTCCTTGTCACCTTCTATATCTTCAAATTTTATTTTATGATAAAGTTACCTCTATTTGGATTAGACATTATATGCAATATGTATACTGATCCAAGACACATTAGACATTAGGCATTCTATATCATAGTTTTAGTGCATTTAATAGTCTTTCATTGCCTATATTCCCATTACACTATCATTTCATAGATTATTTAGCCCTTCTACCTTTCATGAGGAAAACAATTCCTTGGATGGGAATCAAACCTTGGTTGAATATCCATCAGGATCTTAGTAGATTAATTCACGATTCTAGGTTCATCCAATCTTTAGTGATTCTACTTTTGATCTGCAGTCAGCTTTGGGAACTCCATTATAGGATATCAGATGGTTTTAGGTAGTTGTAGACTCTAGTGAGGGTTTTTCTATCACTTCTCTTATTTACTCTCTTTTTGGAGATGATGTCTATGTTATCGGTTTTCTCTTTTTTTCAACTTTATGGGAGTTGCATTGTGATTGAGTACCTCATCGGGCCTTGTTGTCGAGACCTATTTTTTCTAGCCACTTACGTTACACTTTAGGGGGTGTTAGTGTGTCATTTTTATCATTTTTGGTTTTACTTACATGTTTGTTAGTTAGCTTGATCAGGGTTGTTAAGGTCATTATGAGAAAATACACTTAATGTGTTTTATAATTATGATTTGGGTTATTACCATTATGGTGACCTAATATATCACTATGTAATATACCTCCTTTATACCTTTTGGATAATAATGCCTAATGAACATTAGTGATGTTAAGTTTTTCTCTACATTATTTCTCACATATCCTAGGGATTTCTTGAAATATATAACTTGCATATATCATGGAACAATCCAATAGATCCACACATCAACACAATATATTAATAGTGTGAATTCTAATATAGTGATTTAAAAAAGGTTAACTTGGGGTTTAACCTTAATCTGGTATGTCATATTTGAGGAAACTATTTTTAGACACATATACATAAATTTTAAACTATTATGATGTTTTTATCTCCTCTATGAATTTAGATATTTGTTGGAACATGTGTATATATTATATTATTAAATATGATCATGCACTAATATTAGTTTTTGTATTATAGTTTTTTATATTAATTTTGATATATCATTTATAATAAATATACATTATTATAATATATGATGGCCTAATTTATTATTGTTATTTAAATGTTGAGAATTATTATACCTATCATATTGTAGAGGCATTGTGATATCTATAGTTTATGTAGAGATGATAAAGCTTACCTAAGAAATTAGATGGGTTAGGAAGGGACTACATGTTTATAATAAGCTATAGCTACATTGACCCAGTAGAGTGTTGGCTCCTACAATAAAAAACAATAATAAAAAATATTTTATCAATAAATTATACGACCTCTTTATGCTCTACATTTTTTTATCTCATAGTGAATATCAATTGGTATTATTATGGTATATTATTCTCCATGAGGCCTTACATACCTCTTATATTCTAAAACATTAAATCAAATTGAGAATAAATCAAAAGGCACATAATAGAAAACCTAAAAGTTTCAAAATCAAAATTGTATATATTGAATGGGATATTTTACAAATATAAGGTCCATGTTTTTACAAGTACTAGGTAGCATCTATTTCCTACCTTTGTATTAAAGATTGTTCAGGGTTGATTATTTATTCATAAGTGTTTATACTAATTCTTTTTATAAGTAGGTAGGTGTCTAGATAAATATTATTAAAAAATAATATATAACAATTAATTAGACTTTCAAATAAAAATATCCTATACAAAGTAATAATTGGAATATATAAATTTAGATATTGTTTCATTATACTCATATTATTGTATGAAATCATTAAAAAATAAAATTCATCAGTAAACATATTTACGTACAAAAAATTTCATAAAAATAAATCCTAACAAATGAAAATATACATTATATATTAAAATATATATAAAATAGGCATAATTTCATCCTATGGTATCCATATTATGATTATATGTTGATTCAACTAGAAACTTGTGGGTATCCTCTTTGCAAAAACACACAATAACAAATTCAAACAAATGTAAATTTACATTTTACATTAGAATACTTTGAAGTGTCACAGATGGATGAGACTTTTAAAATTACCTTACTATATATGCAAAAACTAGATATTTATAACATCTCAGTCTTGTATATTTGACAAATATAAGTCACAACTCTACCCTTTAGTTCTAGACCAAACTGATGCCTAAAGGCTTAACATCTCAATGTGTGTAAATGCTTCTCTTTTAGTCTGATCCATATCATTTTTATTACATAAATCTCTTGCACTATAAAAAAATATTAAAACTTGGTGAACATCCTTCAATATCAATTTCAAATCCATACCTATTTTATTTCCTTTTGGACACTACCGACCATAGAGGTATTCTATCATTGAGGGTAGTGTCTAGATCCTTATCTAGTGCCCAGTTGCCAAAAGTCATCTAAATTATAAACTATTTGAAACATATGGATAAGACTATTTTTCTTATCAGACCATAAAATGATATATTTTCAAAAGTATGGTATAAATACAAGTATACTCCCTCTCACTCCTCAGCTAATAAATAACAAGTAAATGCCTACTACATCTAAATCATTCAACTACACAACCCAACATGTCTACCCTATACATTCCTATTTTAATATAAATCATAGTAGAAATCATATTATAGGTCTTAATAATTCAAGTAACATCCCGTGAGTGATATTTTTTAAATTATAAGCTAGATTAGTGCATGCCTCATCATATATTATATTTTACCATTGTGTGCATAGATTCGCACACGTAGGGGATAATTACATAATTTTAATACCCTCATGTTAACTAAATGTTGTGTACCATGTTTTAGATTTTTTTGAAACTCAAAAATTATGTCATCTAGTTAAAATACTTTGTGGGATCAATGACTCAAAATATTTTTGTCTTATTTTAGCTTTTCATTTTGTGTGATTAATTAAATATGTTTATTGAAGTGTTTATCATTTTCATTACTTTTTCATTCCAAAATAAGTTGTTTTAGGTGATTTTGGTTATCCAATTCTATAATAGGATTGTTGTTATAATTTTCCCTATTTGGTATATTGAATAATAGGGTGGACTAGGTTGGTAGCTTATTATTTAATTTTTTGCCATGAGCTTGGAAAACATTGAAATCTCGTTGGTATTCGAAATCCAGAATTTGACACAAACTAGTTTGCACAAGGAAGTCATATCATTATAAATTTGGTAAATTGGGATTATAATAAGTTTGATTTATATAATCTATGGATCTAGTTCTTGCCAATGAGGTAATGCCTCAAAAAATAACGAAATACGTAAGTTTATAATATAAGTTTGAAAATCAAATATAAATTATATGGATAAAATTTCAAAATGCATGGTGTTATTTGATTAATAAAGTCTTAATTATTGAAGACATCAAGTTTATAGTTCCAAATTATAATTTATGTCTTAAAATAAAGCATAGCCTATATGGGTAAGCCTCCAAATGTGTGGCATTACTTGAGTAATGAGGTCTTTTGATTACGAGTTCAAAACATAAATTAAAATCCATATTAATATCCTATCATATCCTATATGGGGATGTGGACTTCAAGTATAGGTAATAATAATATCATATCTAAAAAACATGCTCGTTCCATTTGATAACTCGAAGACAAATGGACATTTGGACATTTGTGTTGAGAAATAGTGTGAAGGAAGGAATACACATTGAAATTAAAGACACAAACATTAAATAAGTTGTTAATGTGCTTTTCGAAGTTGGGGATTTTCGTAGTTTTTATATTTTTGGGAAAAGTATGTGGCATAGCATTCTAAGGTAAAAAAAATATCATGACATCAAAACATTCCTTCCTTTCATGTTACATCAAAATGCATATGGTCATTGACGCCATGGCTAGTTTGGTAAGCTTATGGATTATGTTTTAGATAAGTCTTGAGGTCTACTAAATTTGATCGAGCTTTTGGTAACATGAGAGTACATTTATTTTTAATGCTTGTAACCTACTTTAATTTTTAAACTCTCTCTCTCTCTCTCTCTCTCTCTCTCTCTCTCTCTCTCTCTCTCTCTCTCTCTCTCTCTCTCTCTCTCTCTCTCTCTCTCTCTCTCTCTCTCTCTCTCTGAGGTTAAAAATGAAAAAAGAAGAGGCTTATTCTTGTTTTTTTTAAGGTCTCCTTAAAAGTTTTAATGCAATGTGGATGATGCTGACAAACACACTTTCAACATACTATATTGGACATATTTCTTGTTTTGGGTATTTATTGGGCCTATTGGAGCACATTTTCTATCAATAGGTCAATTTAATTAGTAAAAAACACACTAAAATGGTTTATTTTTCTTGTAACAAAGATATGTTTGGTTTGGTAAAATGTCATTATAGGATAGCCAAGCAAGAATTTGTGAGTTTTTAGCTACCACATTTTATTTGTTGAATTTATTTATGGATTTTGTTGGGGTTTTTATTTCTTTCCCCTTCTTTGAAGTCTATTTTGTGACATTTTAAAGTAATTCTAAAATTGTAACAGTGTATTTTATCAGGGTTTCATGAAATTTTGATTTAGGTATTTGACAAATTAATTTTATGGCAAAATTATGTGATTCCATGGTTGAATAAATATTGGATTTGTATTATTTCATGATGGAATGTATTTTTATTCCTATGGGTTTCAACTCAATATGGGTATTTTGCTCAGAATATTTATGTGTTCATACATTTGGGGTTTCATAATTTTTTTGATAGAATTACTAGGGTTTTATAGATAAAAAATATTTGTTGGTGACTTATTTTTGAATGATATTTTAGTTTCAAAACCTAATGGTTTTTATCATAAAACTAAGTAACTTTTTTTCTCAAATAAATTTTCATTCAAATTTTTAATCAAAATTGATAAATCTGTAGAAAATTCCATGCATGTTGGAATCATTCTAGTTTTGGCATAATACATATTTTTCTAGTTAGGAAATGATATTGGTTTATGTAAGATGACAAAATGGTTACTACAATCTTGATGTGAGAAATATTCATCATGATTGGTAAAATTGATTATGTAAAATCTAGAGAATAATATTTAATTTTATATAGTGTGTTTTCATAATTACTTTATTTTTGGTGAAACACCATTTGATAGATTTGGTTACCTATTGTTGATTGTCAGATTTTGGATCAAATAAATGATAGTGGAGATTATCATTCTTAGAGGGCAGATGGACTATTTTTTCTTGTTTTAATAATTTTGAAATCAATTAATTTGATAGAGCCTTGTTTTTTTTAAGCATGAAAATGAAATCTCTCATTATATATTTTAAATTTGATGATATTTAGCTTAGTATGTTACTTGATCCATGGTTTTTTTTATTTGAATAAATTCAATTTTTGATTAAGTAAATGAAAACATGTATGGTCTAGTTATATTTATTTTAATCATGTCATTAAGGATTGTTATTTTCAGATGAATTTATAAGAGTCATTTAATAGTAGGCCCCCACCCAAATGTTTATTAGGTTTTTTTAAAAATAAATAGTTTATACAGGTTTATTATGTTTTTTATGAGCTTAAAGTTTGCCTAAAGCATATAAATTTATTTTATAAAGTTAATTTAACATTAAATTATAAAATCCCTTTTCTTAATTTTAAATTATAAGTTAATTGTTAAACCAACTAACTACTTGAAAAATATTATAAAGGCATGGCAGCCTCATTATCAAAGGAGGAGGAACTCTTATAGGTAAAGGTGATAAATCTCACTTTCATTGGTGCTTTTTTTTAGAGCAAGTCTTTGAGATGATTATTGTTGAATAAGATCGACACTAACTCAATCTGATGGCATAGCCCTATCTTATTTATTTTAGGTATATACAAATTTAATTTTAATTATTTTTTGATCATTTAGATAATATTTGAGAAATTTAATGTTTTGATGAATGTAGATTTGCATTCATATACACCAGAACCTTGCTATCACCTAAATATTGATGAACATATCATACCTAGTGTGATTGAAGTTTGATGTTTACACACAATGTAATGTCTCTTTTTGAAACTTATAATCTTTCTGTTTTCTTTATTAATGAAACCATTTCTTATTTTTGGGTTTCTCAATCATCTCTTATTATCTGATTTGGCTTAGCACCTATAGTATGTATTATATCTTTAATGTAATGTTTATTTATTTATTTTATAGTGTTAGTTAGTTATTTTTCTTTAGTTAGTAATTTATCTTTACTTATTTTGTTTTATTTCTCTTCTTTCCCTTCATCTATATTTGTTTGAAGTAGCTTGATTTTTACATTGGAGAAGATTTTATGACATTTAAAATTGAAAATATATTTTTAGACATTAAATATGCATATGTTCTAAATATAGGCTAATTTTGATTCACACTTTGATGTCCATCACTTATCTTAGATATATACCTTTGGTTTATCTTTGAGGTTATTTATAAAATATTAAAGATATAAAGAAATACATTACTTGATTAACAAATTTATTGAATAAAGATTCTATTCTTCAAGTGATTATCTAATTAATAAATTTTCACTGTTAGATAGAATAGATTATAGTTTATTCTCTAAACTATTTCATAATTTAGTTTGTTTCTTATTTCTACAACATAATCTATTACATTAGATGACTTATTAGAAAACTTCAATTTATCTTTTATATCATCAAACTCAAGCACATCTTTAATTATTATGAGTTATAATTTAGAGATATTTGAATACAAGTTTATTCACGAAATCATTATCCGACACCATCTTCTTTATGAAAACATTGTATCCATCTATTACTCACATCAATGAAAGCAATGCCTTTTAAGAAAGATATTATGTTCTCACAACTTAGTCAAGTGTGTAACTCAATATAACTTGATTTTTAAAAAACACATTACATTCCTTACACTGATGTTTTAGTCATAGGACTCCTGCAATTAGATTAATATGATTTTGAATGGACCTTTGTGATAGGCAAAACGGTTGTTTCACTGGCATGAAATTTTTTAACATCAACAATTTTGATAACTCTATTGGGGAATACAAATAATTCTTTATTGAATAATTTTATTTTAGTTTTCTAACAATAGATGCTTACCAATTTATACTAATGTCTCCTTGAGTAGATACTAACTATTCATGTCTCTATTCTTATTTGAATGACCTTCTTCATGCACCATCTTTGCTTGGCTTTAATTTTGATGACTTTTTCCAAGAATGGCATCTTCTCACCGACATTATTCAAAATAACATCCACCCTAATTTGGAAGCTTGGCTCAATCTAGTCTAGTGTGAAGGTGAGCCCCTTGAAATATTTTCTCAACATTACCTTCTTGATTATATTGAAATTAATTTTTCATCTAGGCCTAGGATAAACCTTGCTCTCATTTTATGGATGAAATTCTTACCAAAAATTTATAGACCTATTGCTCTACAATAGAAAACAAGGATGATGGACTTTCTGACATGTCATAAATCTAATTTAGATTTTCATTCAAAAAATGAGAATTTCTCTTATCCTTTTGAAACAAATAATGTCACTCAATAATGTGTTATCATTGATTAGTTGGTCAAAAATAAATCTAATTCAAATCTAGTAATTTGGTATACATTACCCTATCACAAATATGAATCCATTGGCAAATATCTATTATGCTTATTGTCTAAATACTGAGATATTTGATCTTATTTTAGACCTAGTACAGAATTTTTTTATAGTCTTTGGATGAATCATCTACCTGATAATCACAAAAGGGTTGATAAAATATTAGATTCATAGACTTTAAAATTGTTGTAAAAATTTCCCATATCTAAAAGTAAAGTCAAAATATCTACTAGATTTGTTCTTTAAATCATGCTCTATTCAAATGAAAAAAAGTTTTCTAAGTTGATGGTTGAATTCGAAAACAAATTTCCTGATGAGTTTTATGTTTTTTTAGTTTATAATGTGATTATCAATTCTCATTATGGATATTCTATTAACCTATAGTCAAATTAGGAATATAAAATTTTCTAATAATGATGTTCTCATAGTTGAATCTATCATTATTCCTAGATACTCAAAATTAGACTTTTATAACAATAATCCTTAGAAATCTTTATTATTTGATTGTTGCATAACTGACTATCCTCTTTTTGATGATTTAATGGTGTAATATGTAGGAAATTCTACTAGTTTTGAAGAACATTCTTATGATTTTAATAAGGATTTATAAATCTAAGGCTACAAAGTTCCTAGTATTCTAGATTTTTTTGAAATGAATATACTTGATTCTATAGAGCACAGTGATTTTAAGACTTTTACTTTTCCAAAAATTTATATTGATGATAACATGATGAACTATGAATACGAAAAAAATTAGTTTTCTCTAATTAAATCTGAATTAGATAAATATCTAGTGAAGTTTGAACAAATTTTTGATCTTAAAATCATGTCTAAATTAGAAATAATAGCCTGTAAATAAGATTTGAACATTGAAAAGCTTGCACTTGAATCTTTCTTGATTGAAATTTATAATATAGCTCATAATCATGACCTTTATATGTGTCAAAACTCCAACAAAGTGACTAAAAATTATAATCAAGTTATTCAAAGTGTAGAAAATGAATGCTCCACTAAAACATTTGAGATCGATTTCTTAATACGTTAAATCAAGACAAAAGTTTATTTTCAACATTATAAGGAAGAGTTGATTTTATTTATAGTACAGAATCTAAAGTCTCATTTTAGCATTTAGGTTTTTAATTTGATTCCAGTGTTGAAAGTTTTACTGATCATCTTTTTTATAATAATTTACAAATTTTTCCAAACCCTGTTTATCACATACATTTTGATTTTATTTTTCAAGAGTTAAGAGAAAATAAATGAGTGGGAGATTCTTTTATTTTGATTCATCATGCTTTTATTACTCTATTGTCTAGTTATTTAGTTGTTTGTAGGTGTTTTATGTCATATAAAGTTAGCCAAAATTTTGTGGAACATGTTAAATTTTTTTGGATCTTTCATTTTGTTATTACTTCTCATGTAACTTGTGTGTCATGGATTTTACATCATATTTCTATTACCCTTCATAATATTTTACATTGGAAATTTTTTGATAATGGCTAACTCTCTTTCTTCTCACAATTGTACATAATTCCATTTTTATAGGATAATTTAATTTTTTTCTCATTTTGGCTTGTTAGTTGCTTTTTTTTGTTTTCATTTTAGTGATTAAAACTATGGGGTTCTACCAACCTTCTAAACCCTTCATTTGTATTCAAGATAAACAAATATTCTTGCATATAAGAATGAAAGTTTTCTTCATCAAAGGGTTATTTTATTAATTTAAATGAATAATCATTTGATAAGTGAATCAAATCAAGTAACTAGTTAAGTGAAAGCTACTTACTTTCATATTCTATTATTTAGATTTATATAACATGATTTATCAAACCATCGCTCTCTAGTTTAATGATTCCTTTTCTTCATACCACATTAAGCTCAACAACTCATTCCTTTTAGTGAATAAATATTCCAAGGATTTCATGCATAATGATTTGGGAAACAACATACCTGGGTTGCATTCCCAAACTGATCATTTTCCCTAATTTAGGTTGTAATCTAATCTTGCAAGCAAAACTAGCTAGCAAGGTCATCAATGTTAACTGATATTTTAACACCATGTTTTAAAAAAATTCAAAACTTAAAATTATGTCATCTTGCTAAAATACATGGTGAGGGCCAATGACTCAATATATTATTTTCTTATTATAGCTTTTCATTTTCTGTTATTAAATTAAATATGGCTATTAAAGTGTTTATCATTTTCATTACTTTTTCATTCTGCAATAAGTTATTTTTGTAAATTTTCATTATCTACTTCAACAACAAAACCATGTTGTAGTTGTCCCGATTTGGCATATTGAATAACAAGGCATACTATGTTGGTAGTTTATTGTTCAATATTCCATCACGAGCTTGGAAAAAATCATAATCTCCTTGATATTTTTTATTAATCATTTGTCATAAATTCCTTTGCACAGGGCAGTCGTATCATTATACATTTTGTATAATGGGATTATAATAACTTCATTTTATATAATCTATGGATACATTTTTTATTGCTAATGAGATAATACCTCAACAAAATAATGGAAAACATAAGACTATAATAGCAGTTTCAAAATCAAATATAAATTATATGGATAAATTTCCAAAATGCATGGTGTTATTTGATTAATGAAGACTTAATGATTAAAGACACAATATTTATAGGTTTAATTTATAATGTAAGCCTGAAAATAAAGTTTAACCTATATGGGTAAGCCTCCGAATTCATGGCATTACTTTATTAATGAGGTCTTTTGATTATGAGGGCAAAACATAAATTATAATCCATATTAATACCCTAGCGTAGCCTATGTGGGGACATGGACTTCAAGTATAGGTAAGAATAATATCATAGCACAAAAGTATGATCCTTCAATTTGATAACGTGAAGACAGATTGGCATATGGATATTTGCACTGAGAAATGTCATGAAGGAAGGAATACATGTTGCAATTGAAGATACTAGCATTAAATTTGTTGTTAATGTGCTTTGGGAAGTTGTGGATTTTTGTAGTTTTCCTCTTTTTGGGAAAAGCACATGGCATAACATGTTAAGGTCAAAAAAGAATATCATGAAATAAAAACATTCACTCCTTTCATATTGTGTCAAAATGCATCTGCTCATTTACACCTTTGCTGGTTTGGTAAGCTTACAGATTACACTTTAGCTAAATCTTGAGGTCTACTAAATTTTATCAAACTTTTGGGAATATGAGAGTACATTTACATTTAATGCTTGAAACCTACTTTAATTATATAAATCTCTTTCTCCTTTGGAAGCTAAACACAAACAAAAAGAGTCTCCTTCCTATTTTTGTTGTTGAAGGTCTCCTTCAAGGTTTTAATGTAGATGTGGATGAAGGTGAGAAACACAATTTCAACAAAGCATTTTCTTACTATAAAACTCACTCAAATGGTTTAATTTTTACTTAAAGGTGAAAAATTTAGTATTTTAAGTTTTTTGTGGGCCTATTGGAGTACATTTTCTATTGAAAGGTGAATTTTCTTACTATAAAACTCACTCAAATGGTTTAATTCTTACTTTTCCTATCATGCAATGAAAATATGTTAGATTTGGTAAAATGCCATTATAAGATAGCCATGCAAAAATTAGTGAGTTTTTAGTTGTCGTATTTTATTTATTTACCTTTTTTTGGGATTTTAATCTATTTATTTCTATTCCTTTTTATGAAGTCCATTTTGTGACATTTGATAATAATGCTAAAATTATGACAGTGTATTTTGTTGGGGTTTTGCCAAATTTTGATCTGGGTATTTGGCAAATTAATGTTTGGGCATAATTTTTTGATGCCATGGTTGAATAAATATTGGATTTGTATATTTTATTGATGAATTATATTTTTATTCCTATAGGTTTCAACTTAGTGTGGGTATTTTTCTTAGAATATTTGTGTTCATGCAATTGGGGTTTCATAAAATTCTGTGGCAGAATTACTGGGTTTTTTTAGGTAAAAAAATATTTACTAGTAAATTATTTTTGTATGAAGTTTTATTTTGAAAAGATAATGGTTTTGATCATAAAACTAGGTAATTTGTTTTCTCAAACAAATTTTAATCCAGGCTTTTAGTCAGAATTGATAAATATATAGAAAATTCCATGCTTGTTGGAATCATTCTAGTTTTGACAGATTAGACATTTTTGTAGTCAAGAAATGATATTGGTTTATGTAATATGATAGAATGGTAACTATATTTTTTATGTGAGAAATATTCATCATGATTGGTCAAATTGATTTTGTAAAATATAGAGGACAATGTTTTATTTTCTATAGTGTATTTTCATAACTATTTTATTTTTAGTGAAACCCCGTTGATAGATCTAGTTCCTTGATGTTGATTGTTATATTTAAGATAAAATAAATGATAGTGGAGATGAGAATTATTATAGGGTGCATGGAATGATTTTTATTTTTTTAATAATTTTAAAATAAATTAATGTGAAAGAGCCTTGTTTTTTTAAACATTCAAATCAAATCTAACATTAGATATTCTAAATTTGATGCTATTTGGCTAAGTATGTTATCTGATATATAGTTCATTTTAGTTAAATTATTTCAATTTTTGATTAAGTAAATGAAAAAATGTATGGTCTAGATATATTTATTTTAATCACATCATTATGTATTTTTATTTTAAGATAAGTTTATAAGAGTCATTTAATAGCGGGACCAAACCTGAGTGTTTATTCAAGATTTTAAAAATAAATATTTTAAAGATCTTTATTAAGTTTTTTATGAGCTTAAAGTTTTCATAAATCCTATAACTTTATTTTAAAAAGTTAATTTAATTTTAAATTATATAGTTCCTTTTATTAATTTTAAATTATAAGTTAGTTTTTAAACCAACTAATAACTTGACAAAGATTATAAAGGCGCTATTGTTACTTGGATTTTCTCCCCTTGAGTAGATGCCTAGATATCCTCATCCAAGTTGCATAATGAAAACATCTATCTTGTTATGGGTAACAATTTTGTGAAATAAATCTCTAGAAGGGCTAGTTTTCTTGATGTATTCTTTGAAGTACTTTCTTGCCTATCAATTTTGGATGAAAATGGTTGATAAAATAACTAAGAGGGTTAACAATATGTGATGCACCAATGTTTTATTTCCTCCTATGAATTGAACTTATACTACTTAGAGCTAAACAAGGCTTATTTCACATAAAACTCATAATTCAGGTTATATTTTCACATTAGTGTTTCATAAAGTAGGTTCATGAAGGTATTTGATACTTAGGAGATCAATTAATGATTCCTTGAGAGAATATAGTCATATAAAACTTATAATACACTCCTAAAATTTATAAAAACACTAGAAATGACCTATAACAATCAATCTTCTACACACTTAGTGAACAATCAAGGATAACATGTTTAAAATGATTATCCTCTACTACTCAAGACCAACAATATTAAAATAACACCTAATTGTACAACATGTAAGTAATAAAAATCACTTTTTTATTTCTTATATATTCATTAAATTACAAATTTTTCCAAGGTTTCACCATCAACCAATGGAGGCTACTCAAAAGATCCAAGAGAGTCCATATTTATAGCCTTTGAGAGAAAACTAAGACAAAGGAAGTCTAAAGGTCACTTGGACACTTGTAAATATAATAAAAGATGTTAAATTTTCATGATAAAGAGATGGTTAATTAACCATGCAAGTTTATGAGGTCTAAATGTTCATACAAATCATGAAACTGATGAAAATTGGCATAAAACTCTTAGTCTTAGCTCAAAAAACTATCATCATCATTTGGAGTTGTTTGAACATCCCACAACTAGCTAAAGATAGGAATGATTATTTATATAATAGGTAAGGTATTCAAGAATTAAATTTCATTCATTGGTTTCATTCTTACTCATCTTAAAACTCTTATAAGGTAACCATCACTATCTGTAGTCTAAAAAACTCCATTTTTAGTCACCCCTCACACTTGGACTCAAAAATGCATTTATTTTTCCATTAAGATACATATTATGGAGTTAATTACACTTAAAAACGTTATCCATTTCCTTGTACTACTTAGGTACACTTTAAAAAGTGTCACACTTGGATTTTTCAAGCACCTCACCCTTATGTCCATTATGCCAGTTTTGACTAGCTAAAAGGAAGGTAATTATTTGAAAACTTATAAGATTTGCCTAGGAATTCAATGAATATTATTTTTTATATAAATTATATATATTTCCTTCAAACTTTATTTCATCCTATGAAACCTTCTAGGAACCTATGAAACACAAAAATTAGTCAAAAATACTCTATTTTGCATGTTATCCCAACAACTCCGTACAACTCATTTTGGTGGGATATATACTGATATATTACTATTCATGATCAAACATATTTAATTTTGAAACTATTTCTTTTGTATAGCTTCCAAATCTTGTTTTCTCCATCGGGTCCTGGTCGAGGGTTTAGTAGGGTTTTGAGCAATTTCTTGTACTAAGCTTTATTCATAAAGATATAACTTTGAACATACATTATAATTAATAAAATTTGATTTCAAAAAACCCTAATAACCTTTCCTAATCCCTTTTTATCCCATGAAAATCCTTGGAAAATAGTCGAGCATTTGAAAATATCTCTTCAATCTTGATTATAATCCCTCTGCATATTTGAGATCCTTCTGGCCCAAAAATGGATTTTTAGTGGATTTATATGAATACTATGAGTTACATAATGTGTATATACACATATATAACATAAATCCACCATATTTATGTTTCACCAAAGGGTAGGAGTGAATATGTACTACCATTTGTCATTATGCCTTCCCAAAGTCTAATAGGTCTAATAGGCACCCTGCTAGGTTTGATTAGTAGGACTGATATATTATATGTATTTTGGCATATTATGTATATTTACGCATAATTTTAGCTTAAAAATCCACTAAATATCACTCCAATCACCGTAATTTATCCTCTTTCCTCATTTGTGAACCAGGCGTAGTGGACATTTACTTAGTTGGACAATATACATGAGCAATTTGGTCACCCTGAGGAGTCTAAGCTTGATATATTTCTTCCATGGTATATATTTTCCTTCCATAAACCTTATATTACATTTCCATGAGGACACCAAATCTCCATCTCAATTATTTTTCTCATTTTGCACACACTAGCTCACTTTGCCAAAGTCTAATCTTCCTAGACTAGCTGACCTCTGAGACACAATAGTGAGTTAAATCCCTCATCCCCATGGAAAATTTAATATTTTAATAGTATTTAAAAGTATTAATTATAATTTTCACTTAATTTTTTTTCTTTATTCCATTATTTGGGTGTCCAACCAACTCCAAATGTCTAAAAAAGTCCTCTAAAAGGCTTGTTTTCTTGCATTTTTCTAAAACCCTCCTAAAAGTGACCTTTCTAAGCCAAAAAAATACCTATAGGTGGATTAAACATTTTTAACATGTCAAATTAATGCTCATTAATATTTCAACTCACTTAAACAACACATTTCATCTTGGATTCTCATACTTGTCTATTGAGCAAAGAGGCTTCATAGCTCATTGTATGTATTGTTGCCCCTTTGGCCAAGTAGGGAAAGAAGATGATCACATTGGTAGGATGTTTGGATTTTATAAACACAAAAATAACTATCAATACCTATTCTACCTTTACAATTACCTTCCTCTATTCCCTAGATAATTATGCTCCTTTACCTCACCTTCATGTTTCAAGAATGCAACATAGTGCTTGTAGGTGAGCATAGGCATACAAGAGGTATTTTAGGTTTATCTCATCATGATTATGCATCATTAATTTATAATTACCTTTATTTAGATGACCAAATTCTATTCATTATGTGTAAACTCTTGTTGGCCTTGCCTATATACCTTAAACTTCAAGATTGAGCCTCTTTAGGTGTTGACTAAGACACTCTCCTATAGGTGATTATTTATTCACTTGAACCTTGTTCATGATGAGTGAAGAGATGAAATACACTATTAAGAATTATCATTAAAGAATTTTTAATTCTAAAAATAACTCAACTCTACCAAACACCTCAACTAGACTCTACCTATAGACTTAGTGAATTGTTGATTGTGTTTATCATTCAAAAGAAGTACTTGTATGGGTAGCCTAGTTCTTAAGTATACAAAATTGCATACAAGATCTCCCTAAGTTTTAAAGTAAATATAATATATTATATATCATCTATAGCATGATTTTTATTCTCATAAACATTTGAACCTCAAAACTAAGTATCTCCAAACTTGACTAAAGAACCTTGATTTTCTATTCTTATAAGTGCTTATGTGCTTATTTGGGCTTTGGTCCTAGTGCATATATAGCCTCTATGAATATTTGAGGTAAATTATAAATTATTGAGATATCTATTTTTATTTTTGGTCAAATTCCACTTCAATAAACCTAACCTTCTCATCTCTGTCAACAACGTTAGTTGAGTTTGGCTTGATAAAACCCTGTAGGTGTCCTTTCTCCTTGGACCTTGGTTATAGTGAAAGGTTCATTTAATCCATTTCAAAGTCACACACCAGGTTATTGAACCAAAAATCTCCTTTGTAAACTTTATAAAATTGTTTGAACCTTAAAACCAAGGTCATTTCTCTATACTAATATGTTCTTCCTCTAAACCCAACTTGTAGGACAACATATACATAATGTATGAACTTGGATTGTCCATGCAAGGTAAATAAAAGTCCATCTATTCCTTTGAATATCCTTTTAGATTATGAGTGTTTCTTGAAGTATTTAAAACCAATACCAAAGTTTGTATCACCTAATATGTTCAATCTAGAGCATAAGATCACTTTTGGGTTTAGGCTTGTACATATCTATATATGAATTCAATGGTTTTTTAGGCAACTTTAGACCTTTCACTGACAAATCTCCAGTAGTGCTCTATCCCCAATATTTTTCAAGGTCATTGGCCTATGTAGGGGATACAAAACCAAGATATTAATAGAGATTAAACTATTTACCACCCTATCATATGTTAGCCAGCAAAACCCTCCTGACCTTTGTTTCATCCTTTTAGGGATAAAAGGTATAAAATAGTCCTTAAGCTTTTCAACATGTTATATGCCTATTTATCTCTCTATACACTTTCTATGGGTCTATAAAAACTTTTTTAAAATTCCACATCCTTGAGTAGGTGTTAAGTTATTTATTTCATTCCATGAAAGCACTTTAGCACCCTACTCAACCACATGTAGGTGAATGCTTTGGTACACCAATAGTGATCTAGGTATGAGCAAAATGAAACTTCCTATGAATGTGAATTTTGTATGCTTCCGTTAGGCATGTCAATGGACATATATAAATTCTAAGTTATTAAAAAACTTATTTTGTCCTTTCACACTTTAATATGATGTTAGTAAGGCCCTGTAGGTCTACATTAGGATGTTTTATGCAGGCATGACATGTAATTAGGCAAGAATATGCTAGGGAATAGCTTCCAAAACCACAAAAATGAAAATTTTAAACTTCAAATATATGATCTTCATCAATAAACACCTATAACCAGCTCCAATGTATATTCCCCAACATGAAAAACACCTCCATATATATTGAATACAACAACAATATGGATGGTAGAATGTGCAATTGAAGTCAAAAAGCTCCCCAAAGGCCTAGTCACATTAAGATTATTTTAAATAATGTTGACTAGTTGAAGAAATAAAAGTTAAGTGTGTCCACTAAGCAAGAAAACTATGATAAAGTACAAATATTAAAGGTTATGTTAACAACATTACCAAGTGTAAGAAACTTAACCTTGAAGATTTGTAATTTATCATTGTTTTCCTACTTAGTAGACACACTTAACTTTTCTTTCTTTAACTGGTCATCATCATTGAAAGTAATCTTAAGTGTGACTAGGCATTTGGGGAGTTTGTTTTACTTCAATTGCATAATCTAGCATCCCTATTGTTGTTGTATTCAATGTATATGTAGGTATTTTTCATTTTGAGGAATATATGTTGGAGCTGGTTACAAGTGTTTCTCGATGAAGATCATGTATTTGAAGATTGAGAAATGCATTTGAGTGATTTTGGAAGCTATTCCCTAACATAATTTTTCCTAATTGCATGCCCTACCTTCATACAACATCTTAATGCGCACCTATAGTGTCCTACTGATGTCATACTAAAGTTTGAAAGGACAAAATAAGTTTTTCAACCTCCTAGCATTGATCGATGTGTATTGACATGCCTAATTGAATCACACAAAATTCACATTCATAGTAAGTTTCATCTTGCTCATACCTAACTCATTGTTGGTATACCAACACATTCACATATAGGTGACTGAGTAGGGTGCTAAAGGGATTTCATCAAAAGAAAGAAATAAATGAACACCTACTCAAGGTTTTGTCATGATAAAGAAGTTTTTATAGAGCCATACAAAGTGTATAGAGAGCAAAAGAGCTGTATATCATGTTGAAAAACTTATGGACTATTTCAGACCTTTTATCCCTAAAAGGGTAAAACATAGGTCAAGAGGGTTTTGATGACTAACATATGGTAGGGTTGAAAATGGTTTTAAGGTATCCTAATAGCTTCCTTTTATATCCCCTACATAGTTTAATGACAATACAAAATATTTTGGATAGATCACTAATGGATATTGGTCAGTAAGAGGCATAAATTTGCCTACAAAACCACTGAATTTAGGTATAGATATTTATAGGCCTAAACCCAAAAGTGACCTTATGCTCTAGATTGAACATCTTAGGGTACACCAACATTGGTATAAGTTTAAAATGATTCAAGGGATAGTCATAACCTAAAAGGATAATCAAATGAGTATATGGACTTTTATTTACCTTGCATGGACACTCTTAATCTGTACACTATGTATATGATGACCCACAGGTAGGGTTTAGATGAGGAACTTCTCAATATAGGGAAATGATCACGGTTTTAAGGTTCAAGTGGTTAAATAATGTTTACAAAGAATATTTTTGGTTTAATAAAATGTGGTGTCACTTCAAGATGGATTCAATAACATGTGGTGTGACTTCAAGATGGATTCAATGAACATTTCACTATAACCAAGGTCCAAGGAGAAAAGACACCTACAGGGTTTTCTGAATCCAAACGCAACTGATTCTATTGATAGAGATGAGATGGTTAGGTTTATTTAAGTTTAATTCATCAAAAAATAAACACTCATATATCAATTATTGATAATTGACCTCAAGGCTTCATATAGGGTATTTATGCACTCAGACCAATGCCTAACTAAGCATATAAGCACCTACAAGAATAGAAAAGTAGGGTTTATCAGTCAAATTTGGAGATACTCAATCTTGAGTTTAAAATTTTCATGAGAATAAAAATCATGATATGGATGATATATAATATATTCAATTGAATTTAAATCTTAGGGAGATATTTTATGCAATTTTTTAGACCTAAGAAAGATACTGCCCCTACATATGCTAATAAACATAGTCAATAATTCACCAAATCTAAAGGTAGAGTCTAGTTGAGGTGTTTGGAAGAGTTGATTTATTATTAGAATTAAAAATTATTTATTTAAATTCTAAATAATGTCTTTCATTTCTTCATTCATCATAAACAATGTTCAAGTCAGGAAACAATCACCTATAAGAGAGTGTCAAAGTTAGCACCTTGAGAGGCTCAGTCTTGAAGTTCGAGGTATATAGTCATGGTTGAAAATAGTTTAAACATAATTAATAACATGATTTTATCTAAATAAATTTCAAGATAACTTCCTAAATCATTATCATGATGCGATAAACCTAAAATACCTCTTGTAGCTCTATGCTTACTTACAACCACTATGTTACATTCTTGAAATGTGAAGGTGAGGTAAAGGAGCAGACTTGTCTAGGGAATAGATGAAGGACATTATTAATGTATAATTGTTCATGATAGTTATTTTATTGTTTATAAAATCCAAAAATCCTACCAAATTTATCATCTTCTTTCCCTACTTGGCCAAAGGGGCAACAGTTCATACAATGAGCTAGGAAGCCTCTTTACTCAATAGGCAAGTATGATAATTTAAGAGAAAATGGGTTATTTAAGTAAGTTAAAATATTTGTCATGGTAAAAATGTTAAATCCACCAATATTTATTTTTTTGGCTTAGAAAGGTCACTCTTAAGAGGGTTTGAAAAAAATGCAAGAAAATAGGCATTTTAAAGGATTTTTTGGACATTTGGAGTTGGTTAGACACACAAATGATGGATTAAGGAAAATAAATTTAGTAAAAAATATAATTATGAATTTTAAAAACTCATAAAATATTCAATTTTTCATTGAGAAGAGGGATATATCTCACTATTTTATCTAAGAGGTCAGCCAGTCTAGGAAAATCAAAATTTGGCAAAGTGAGTTAGTGTGTGAAAAATGAGAAAAATATTTGACATGGATATTTTGGAAACTAATAGAAACATATGATAAGGTTTATGGAATTAAAATTGATGCCATGGAATTTATATATAAATCCCATACTGCTTAAGGTGACCATCTCATCCATATAGTCCAACTAGGTAAACTGCCACTAGGCCTAGTTGGCAAATGAGAGAAGAGGATGAATTAGGATGCTTTGAGGGATATGTAGTAGCTTGGTAAGATAAAATTAGGTGTAAATATTCATAATATACCAGCATATCTAAAATATATCAGCCCTAACAATCAAACCTAGTAGGGTTCCTATTAGACCTATTAGGCTTTGGGAAGGCATAGTGCTAAATGGTAGGACATATTCACTCCTACCCTTCTATGAACTACCCAGATGATTGAGGTAGGTTAGGTAGGTTAATATAAACATTATTGAAAACATATTATGTAGATATAATAAATAAATGTACATTTCTAGCCTATAAGGAGCTCAAACATGTAGAGGGAGTAAAATCAAGGTTAAAGATGTGTTTTCAAATGCTTAGATATTTTACAAGGTTTCGTATGGGAGACAAAGGTATTAGGAGAGGTTATTAGTGTACCTTGACATCAAGTTTTTTTAGTTATAAAGTAGGTTAAATTTCAAAGCTTTATGAACAAATATTAAGACCATAAATTGTTTAAAACCCTACTAAACCCTCAACCAAGACTTGATGGAGAAAACAAGATTTGGAAGATATAAAAATGACATAGATTTTTAATTAAATATTTTTTATAATTAATTAGACCCTCTTAGCATATATCCCACCAATATGAGCTATAGAAAATTGTATGGATAACATGCAAAAATTGGTATTTTTGACTAATTTTTGTCTTTTATAGGTTCTAAAAGGTTTAATAGGATGAGATAAAGTGTTAAGGAAGAATATGTAATATATCTAACCCATCATAGTCATTTAATTCATATGAAAAGTTTCATGTTCTCAAACAATTACCTTTCTTTCAGCTAATCAAAACTAACATAGTGGACATAAGGGTGAAAACTCCAAGTGTGACCCTTTTTAAGGTGTACCTGAGTATTAAAGGTATATGGATATAATTTCCATCTATCATTCACTCCATTCCATGTATTTTCATGGAAAATTAAAGGCATTTTTGAGGTGAAGCATGAGGGGTGTGTTGTTCCCAAAATTAGCTTAGCCCATTTTTGGGAACAACCCCCTACGAAACTTATCTGTTTCATCTTTTGTCTCTCTAAGTTTGTTTTTGAGATGGGTTTTGAATTCATTCTCATTTTGGACTAGAAACGTGAGAGTAGTTACAATATCATTGTGACCAAGAAAACCCCTCCCCCAAACTGCCTCTTCCAGAGTTGGTCTTTTCTTCTATTTCCATGCACGGGCGACAAATTTTGCCGCCAGTGCATTTTTAACCTTTATAATGTAAGGGAAGCAAATTTTGCCACCCCTGCATTTTTATTGCAAGAGTGACAAATTTTTTTGCCCCTACATCTTGACCTGCAAGGGCAAAAAATTTTGCCACCCCTACATCCAAGCTAACCCAAACATGCAAGGGCGGCAAATTTTGCTGCCCATGCATGCCTTGATTTCTATGTGCGGCATTTATTGCCATGCATGGTAGGTTGTTGGGGTTGTTTTTCACCCCATATAATTTGATTTGGGCCTCATTTCTTCTCATTCTTCTTCCTCTCCTCCTACTTTCTACTTTTGGATGATCTGACGAGTGATTTGAGGTGTGTTTTCACAGATTTGAGCCTATGGCACGTGCGGTTTTCCAGGTTGGTCTTGTCTTTATCATTTATTTTCTCTTGTTTCTTCTTTCTTTCCTTCGTTTTTAGTTTTTAGAGGTTTTTTAGTGTTTCATTCTTCTTTTTCTTCTTCCTTCCCTCCCCCTCCACGTCGGCTTTCCCATCCTTTCTTCCCATTTTGGGGTGGCAAAAAATCACCACCCTTCACCTCTACCCATGGGTTTCCTCCTAAAGCCCGCATGGGTAGCAAAATTTTGCCACTCATGCCTCAGCCCCCAAACCCTTTACCTGCATAGGTGGCAAATTTTGCCATCCACGCAATCCTTGCATGCTTGGGTAGCGAATTTTGCCACCCATGCGTCCCCCTATCGATGCTTGTCTAACTTGCAGAGGTGAAGAATTTCACCGCCCCTACCAAAGCCCCTACCATACATTTCCAAACTGTAGTGGCAGCAAATTTTGCCACCCCTACCTTCTTCCTAGTTTGCAAAGGCAGTGAAATTCACGACATGTGCAGGCTAATCGTGCATGGGCGGTGAATTTTACCACCCTTGAATTCTCCCCATTTCTCCTGCAGGGGCGGCAATTTTTGTCACCAATGCATTCCTCCTCCAGATTTTTCTAACTCCAGAGGATTTTTCATCTTTTCCCTTTCTTTCCCTTTCTACCTCATTTTTTGCACCTTTTCTCGACCTGGCCTTTTTAAGTGCCCTCCATTGAACATGATCACTTAAGATGTGGATACCACAATTCACTCCCTTTTCCCTAATTGTGTGATCATGGCTACAGTTCTTTTTGAAGGCTCTTGCTCATCAGCACCCATCTAATCGAGACCAGTTCCAATGTTGAAAGCATCTCCCAAGAAGGCAAAGATGATGAAGTACAAGTACCAGGGTGTCTTATTGATAACTTTGGTCACCTCCAATGTCGATGACATTCAAGACACCAAAATTGGCCACGTAGATATGGCTGAGTTCGTAGCTCAAATGAAGGCGATGAACCCAAGCTTTGGGATAAAGAGGATCATTGAAAGCAACATCCACTTGGTTGCCACCTTTCTAGTGGTGGCACATCATACAAAATTCATCCTCTAATGTTCCCACTTCTACAAGGAGACAAGGTCAGTCTCAGATGCCAGCAACAATGTGATAATTTTGTTGGATCTTGAATTCATTAACAAGGTCTTCATGTGCCCTCCTGCTACCAAAGTGTTGAAGATCAACTTCGTCGAAGCCCAAAAAGAGTATGACAAAGACCTTGAGAGGGTTAAAAGGGTCATGAACAACAGGTGGTTGAAGACACCTAGGTCCAGTCTATCCAAATGGCCGAGGAACTTCCTGAGAAGTGACTTCATTGAATAAGTTAGTGACTTGATCACCCTTCTCAGCAGAGTGCAGGGCCTCTTGTCTTCCTCATAGTTCCACGAATGGATGTACCTATTTATCAAGATCATCCTTCAAGGTAAGTATGTCATCTTTTGGGGAGAGTAGATTAGCAACACCCTCCATGAATAACTAACCAAGGTGCAGACTTATTCTAAGTTTTATATGACCTCGTACTTTGTGTACATAGCTGCTTTGATGCAAACCTTCCCAGGTTTGACGACTGAAGGAGATAGAAAGACCACCCTTGTTTACTCCTATTAACCCCAGTTGACACTTCAAGGGTCAATCTACCATTTCAAAAGGGTAAATGATGTTTTTTTGCCATATTTTTATGCCTCTTCAACCCTCAGCTTAAGCAGAAGAGAATATTAGATGAAGCTTGGAGAGTCGTCAACGACTACGGGTGTATGTTCCTCTAATTTCCCACCTTCTGTTATCTTTAGGTTGGCTTTTTCCAAGGCTACCTTTATATGCTCCTCAGGTTCCCTTCTGACAAGTTGGTTCTAATGGAACTTTATCGACAATTGGTTGTCATGCATACTAGACAAATGAAGCTAAAAAGGCTAGGTTTTAGGTTTCCAATCAAAATTGGTAGGTATTCTATTGCAACAGCAACCAAAGCAAAAGTCATGGAAATGGAGATGCAGATGGTCACCCTAAAGCAATTCAAGAGAAGAGACAAATTTGAATATAGGGGAGTCAAAGACAAAATTAGGTGGAAGACTCAGTTCCATGAGCCCATGATCAAGGACATCTGGATAGACCTGAGGACAACTGAAGAAATCAAAAAGATGGACTATTACTGGCTAACCCTAAAGCAAATTCAATATCTAGGGCTTGCAGAGATTCCCTCCAATTTGGTCGATGATGGAAACATTATCAATAGCAAATACCTGGCTGAAAAGGTTGTTGGCTCCCCTCTTCCTCCAACTTAATGGTCTCAGAAGGAACTAACTTCTCTGGGAAAAAGATTTGAACCAATATTGGCTAACACCAATGATTGGTTAGCAGCCAAAGGGATCATACTGAAAGAATTTATCATGGGATCAGAGGCTGAGTACCAAGCATAGATGAAGAAGAAGGCTGAGAACAGGGCCAAGAATAAAGGTAATGTTCCTTCCACTTCTAGGCCTCACAAGCCTAGAATCATCTTTGTTTCCAAAAAGCAAAAGACTATTGAAGAGCCATTCAAGGCAACCAAGCACTGAAGCTCTACCTTCATAAGAAGAAGCACAACCGCTCAAAAGCATCTCTCTTTCTTTGCCTCATTCTCTTGTGGCACCCCCTTCTCCTATCTCTCTGATCAGTGTCCCTTCTTCTGGAGCCACCTCTCCTTCTAGAGTTATATTTGGTGATCCTCAGGGTGCTTCTAGAGGTACTCCTCACTCCTCTGGGTCCATTCCTAGTTTGTCATCTCCTTATTTCAACCTAGAAGAAAGTTTTTCACAAGAGCCAGAATCTATGGCTGGTATGGTTTTGCCTGTTACTCTAACTGCAACTATTGTCACCACTAGCAGTATAGAAGCTACCACAGTAATGCCAGCTGAAACAACCATTGCCATGACAGGTACTTCTCTCCCACCTTGGATGTCAGTGTTCACCCACAAAAGAAAGAAGTTGGCCATCTCTTTAGATGACTTTGATTTTGGCAAAATAGTGCCAGTGAATGCTAAGGCTCCAAAAAGGCCAAGAATCCTCTCAAAATTGGTTGAGGAAAAAGGACAAAAAATCTTGGAAATTGCCAAACCTCCATAAGATGCAACCCTTGAGGGTTTTGAAATGAGCAGCTATTCCATCTCTCATGTTGAACTTGGAAAAGTTACTCATGAAGGTGTAAAAAGTGATCTTCAGTCTGCTATGGACATCATGGTCTAGAAATTTGACCGAGAAAAGGAGATGAAAGATTATTACAAGGCCAAGACAGAAAAGCTGATGGTAGTAATAAGAAGGTTCACTCTTCCCCCTGAAGCAGCAACTCTAGAGGGCTTCTCTGTAGATGACCCTGTCATTCAAAAGGTAAAGAAAACTTACTTGAAAGGGAAAGTCTTGGAGGATTATATTGAAAAAATGCATACTCAGGGAGTTTCCTTGCTTGCAGAGGTTGTAGAGAAAATAGACAAGATGAGGAAGGTGAGGACATAATTAGATGACCTGGTATCCCTTATCTCTCAGGAGATTGATAGTTTAGAAAAAGATCTTAGCAAATGGAGGGAGATGAAGGATTTGAAGAACACCTTGATATCTATCAGTGTCATCTCCAGCAAAGACTCTTACGTTGAGATCAAGGAGTCACTAATCTTCAGGATCCAGGAACTCAAGGATTTAATTAAGGATCTCAAAGCTTCCAGAGATGCTAGCAAGAAGAGTGACACAAGCCTGCTCAATAAATTAGAAGAACTACCATGCAACCTAACTTCGAGGGATAATCAATTTTTCTCTGTAGAAGAAATGATTTAGAGTTTCAAAGGGATGATTTAGAGAGATTTTGAAGAAAAGGCCTTCTCAATGACCTCGATGGACAATATCCTGGATACTCAGCTGACTCTGGATAATCTAAAATCTAGGTTAACTGGTCATGCTAAGGCCATCACAGCATTGAAAGATGCCTTAATCAAAGTTAGAGTCATCTCTAAGAACACAGTTGTGCCAGACAACATAGGAATTCAGGCATCTATTGCTATGTAGGATGCTCATCTGAAGAAATCTGGCAGTAAGAACTAAAAATTTTCCCCTTCTCTCTTCTTCTTTCCTTATGCACTTTTGTTTTGTGAAAAGTGCATGCAATTTTATAATATGTAATTACATGTAAAAAATTTGGAAAAATATCTCAAAGTCAAAGATGAGTCATCTTTGACTAGGATATTTTTGTATTTTATTATTTTTTAAATTTTGACAGTTTTTCCCTATATATAGTGGAGACCTCTTTTGCAAATGATCTTGGATAATAGAGAGCAAAAACTCTGCCAAAATTGAAACACTTTTTGAGACTTTGTGTTCAAACTTGTAAATCATATTTTGTTGAATGAATGAGAAGCAGGTTTATTTCAGACTTTGTGTTGAAGTTATCTGTATTGTCTAGGAAACAGTTTCTTATGTTCTCTTACCTGATAATCTCTTATTTATCTGATTTAATAAATAAAGTGGGTGTATTAATATTATCTAAGGGTGTTTATAAAAGTTAGAAGATAGACTTTGAGTTATTTTTATCTTTGTGATCCTTTTATCTTTTGTAGTTTTAGGTGAAGACTTTGTGCTTCGTTTCACTCTATGGTTACGTTTGTTTCGAATTGGTGAAGGATGCTATGGAAGACTTTGTGCTTACATGAGTGTTCTTGTGAACTTTGTTACTTTAGGTAATTTTATGCTTCACAGTGAATAACATTCTTGAAAGAAGAGGAATGTTGTTAGCTAAGGACCAAGATTTCCCTCTTTTATTCTTTATACATTACCTCTGAGAAAAGAGAGGTAGATGTTGTTATACCACCCCATGTGTTATTTTATGCTTAATTATACTTACATATCCAGTGTATAAATATTAATAGGGAACCTCCCCTTGGTGAGAGGAGAGATTTACCTCATCCAGATCTGGTAAACCCACACTTTTCATGGTGCAAATCTCCCTAGGCTGTGGTTGATATACCCATTTTATCATCAGTTAGTTGACGACAAAATATTCACCCAATAGGGTGATTGAAAATGGAGTTTTTTAGCGTATAGATAGTGATGGTTACCTTCTAGGAGTTTCAAGAAGAGAAGGAATGAAAAAAATTCATTAAATTTCATGCCTGAAGACATTCCCTCTTATCCCAATCATAATACCTATCCCTATTCATTGGAGAGATGTTCAAACAACTCTAAATGAAGACATAATTTTTTGAGCCAAGACTAAGAGTTTTATCCCACTTTTCATCATTTTCATGATTTTTATGGACATTTAGACCTCATAAATTTGTATGGATCAATTAAAATATATTTATCATGAAAATTTAACCTATTTTACTTGATTAACAATTGTACATGTGACCTTTGGATTTCTTTTGTCTTGTTTCTCTCTCAAAGGCTATAAATATGGACTCTTTTAGCTCTTTTGAGTAGCCTCCATTGGTTGATGATGAAAACCTAGACAAATTTGTACTTGAATTACTATTGAATAAAAAATTAAGTGATTTTACCTTCTTACATGGTGTACAATTTTTTTTTATTATAATCTTGTTGGTGTTGACTAGTAGAAGATAATCTTTTCTAATATATTTTCCTTAATTGTTTACCAAGTGTGCATAAGAATGATTATTGTAGGTATTTTTTAGTGTTATTTTCAAGTGTAAGAGTGTCTTAGAAGTTTCTTATGACTATATTCTCTCAAGGAATCATTTATTTCTCTCAAAAGTATTGAATACCTTCTTGAACCTAGCTTATGAAACACTGATGTGACAACATAACTTGAATTGTGAGTTTTATGTGAAACAAGCCTTGTTTAGCTATAAGTAGTATATGTTAAATTCAAAAGAGGAAATAAAACATTGTTTCATCACCTTTTTTCATCTTTATTAATTTTTTTCTAAACCCTTTTCATCCAGAATTTATAGGTAAGAAAGTACTTCAACGAATGCATAAAGGGAACTAGCCCTTCTACAGATTCATCTCACCACATTGTCACCCATAAAAAGAGAGATGTTTCCATTGTGCCACTAGGAGGAGAGGTAAGCATCTCCTTGAGGGTTGAAAATTTGAGTGACATTAGGAATGATAGCCTGATTATCAAAAGAGGAGGAACTCTTATAGGTAAATGCGATAACTCTTGTTGGGATATGAATAACCAGAAGAGCACAATTGATTACCAAATACAAGCAACTTAATATGCGGAATTAACAAGAAACAACAAGTAACTAGAATCCAAAAATAACACATGATATGAGAGACAATACACAACTTGTATTAATACTCATATAGAAAAGAATACAGTAAAGAAGATGCCACTTCTTCTCCACCACCTCTTCAGAGGCTTCCCACACCTCAAGTGAACAGTAATTCTCTCCTCAAATCTCTCTCTCTTAGGTCCCAACACCCAACTCAAACACTGGGGTAGTGTTCACCTCTAGTGTTCCATGAACACCACAAGTTCTCCACGCACTCCATAGTACACAAACATACTTCAAGTAGATCTTCCCTAAACTTGCAACAACATCCACCTCAATAGACCTTACTTATGGAAGGATCTTCCTTGCCTTCCTCTTTGCTCTGAGTACACACCTATACTCCAAGTAGATCTCTCCTGATATTGCTCCCTGTTGTGTTGTTGTCCTCTTTGATCTTACACACCTGCAAATCAATCTGGTTCTGCACACTTGTGAACCTTGACCTTGCACAGACATACACTTGCATATAAATGATCTTACTTACCATGTAGATCTCCTAAAGTAGCCATGCTCACCTGATGACCAAGATCATACATACATGAAGAACCCTACTGATTCTCCAATCCAGTACCCACACTTGGTACTGTGGCACTAAAAGGAACACACCATTGCTCACCTCACACGCAGAAGGAGCTTATAATATTGCTCTCTTACTCTTTAGCACAAGTTTACAATACAATCCATGAGCCTATTATATAGATCTCATCCAAACAATAATTAGACATCCAATTACAATAATTAGATCCATAGCTCTCAGTCTAAAATTGGCTCTAAACATGCAAACACATGGTTCATTAGCTAACTGCCTATAATATACTTGCAGTCAAACCACACAGGTGACCGACATTGGTCCCTATATGCCTGGGGGGTGCTGACGTCAGTTGCATTCCTATCTCTTCCCTACTGACGTTGGTTAGCCAGACTGACGTCGGTGACAGTAACACTCCGCAACCCTTCTGTAACCTCCTCCTCTGTTTACATCGGTGAAGCTTTTAGTTCCACAACCTAACCATCTCCCACTTGGAGATAAACAGCTACACTATACCTGTACCTATACCCCATCTAATCTATTTCTTAGCTTGTATCCCTCTTCAAGCTGAATCCTGAAGACAACCCACCACACAACCTATGGTGCACATCCTATCATCCAAGTAACCTGCCACATCCAAACCTATGAACCCATGTAGTGAAGTCCTGACCCTGCATAGCATGAATCCCTGCCACTGGTCCCTCTCAAATCCCTGAGAACTTCCTTCTCTGAATTGGCTCCTAACTCTCTGACAACATCCACTGCTTGGGAAAACTTAGGTCTATACTAGACCTCATGTGATTTCAGAAACTAAACTGTCCAGCGCTTAGTGTGCTCTGGCTCTGCATCCTGCGTAATGAACCTCGCCAACCCCTGATTCACATCAGCTCCCACTGGAGACAAAATCAACCTATGATCCTCCATGTCTCCCATGCCAAAGAATTTCATTGCTCTAAATTCTTCATGACATGCCACTGAACTAATCTTACCCTTAGCTCAGCAAAACCCTGTATGTATGAACTTGTACCAAGCTCATCCACCACATATAGCAACAGGATAATGTTGTGACCATCATCCACCTGTTAAGACAAATACAATGGTTATACTGACATTGACTAAAGCCCTACTTTGTCATTCACCTAGTACCACCTGTTAGTCCTATCCCACTATCCTGCAGCTCCCCAAGACCATATGACCTAGTCTTCTGTCTCACGTGTCTATTCACTCTATTCTTAAACTAAGAAATCCATTCGTCTCTAGTGCTTTCATACTTGTTGGCAACCCTACCAAGTCTCCACTTGGTTCTGCATCATATACCTGCCATGCTCCCACTGTTTCCTAGATCCTTCCTGCTCTGCAGTCAACAACTAGTATAAAGAAGAGGAACAATGAATTTGAGGTCTAATTATGTCTTCAATCCTTCGTATGGGCATTTGAAACTCCTTGACATCATGCTATCCACCCAAAATCTATTACAGTGACTGACCTCAGTCACCACACAGTCTGCATCTGACCGATGTTAGTTCCTGCGTCTGTCCTGACTACCAACCCTACCGACATCAGTGTCCCCCTGCTGCCGACATCGGTCCTCCTGACTGATGTTGGTCTTACCTACTACCGACGTCAATTTTCTTACCGATGTTGGTACCTGTGTTTTTCTGTGAGTGATGACTTTTTACCCGTGAGCTCCTTTGAATCAAGTCCCATGTCCAAACTGCCCTGCTCAGAAGTATCCAGCCCATCCATTGGTCTCTATCCGCCATCTCCTCCAAGAACACCAAGGCTTTCCAATTCTTAAGCCTATCAAATATATCTATCTTATACTTAATAACATGCATCTCCTTCCTGCTCATGTGACCAAGCCTATGAAGCCACATCTCTACAACAGAAGAAGAATTAGTAATATAAACAAGTAGATAAAGAGTACCTATTTTCTTACCACCAGCTAATTAAAGTGCATCCAATATGAGAGTTCTTGTGCATCTCTCATCACCCAACTCTTCTGAATAAATTAGCCATATCTCCAAATCTGGGACCTGCATGACCTCCTTCAACACCCATGTGTTGGCTACCTGCAATTTCAGCTTCACTTCCCCTTTGCCAATTCTTTGGCAAGGATAACCAACTCCTCTCCTTGGGGCTACATGGAAAGAGGCAATAGAATCTATTATCCAAGATTCAAATTTATCCAAGAAACCTCCCAGACCATCCTGTGCCACATCACCTGTAACATCTGCTTCTTCAGTTCCTTCATGCTGATCTTTCACAAACCAGCAATCTTCTTTTACCTGCTCTTTGTTTCCATAGGACCGTAAGTGACTATCTATGCTTTTCACCTCCTCCATTCTTAGCTTACTTTGATCTGCCATTGCTCTACTCCCACTCAATCAGAAACCCCTGAGAGTGACCTGTAACCAAACACAAAACTTGCTCCTTGCAACCTTAGCTCTGATACCATGTGTTGGGATATGAATAACCAAAAGCACACAATTGATTAACAAATACAAGCAACTTAATATGCGGAATTAACTAGAATCAACAAGTAACTAGAATCCAAAAATAACACATGATATGAGAGACAATACACAACTTGTATTAATACTCATACAGAAAAGAATACAATAAAGAGGATGCCACTTCTTCTCCACCACCTCTTCAGAGGCTTCCCACACCTCAAGTTAACATTAATTCTCTCCTCAAAGCTCTCTCTCTTAGGTCCCAACACCCAACTCAAACACTAAGTTGGTGTTCACCTCCAGTGCTCCACGCACACCACAAGTGCTCCACACACTCCACAAGTACACAAATGTACTTCAAGTAGATCTCCCCTGAACCTGCAACAACTTACACCTCAATAGACCTTACTTATGGAAGGATCTTCCTTGCCTTCCTCTTTGCTCTGAGTACACACCTGTACTCCAAGTAGATCTCTCCTGATATTGCTCCCTATTGTGTTGCTATCCTCTCTGATCTTGCACACCTACAAATCAATCTAGTTTTGCACACCTGTGAACCTTGACCTTGCACACACATACACCTGCATATCAATGATCTTACTTACCATGTAGATCTCCTAAAGTAGCCATGCTCACCTGATGACCAAGATCATACATACATGAAAAACCCTGCCGATTCTCCAATCCAACACCCACACTTGGTACTGTGG
This sequence comes from Torreya grandis, assembly GCA_037957365.1. Lineage (NCBI taxonomy): Eukaryota > Viridiplantae > Streptophyta > Pinopsida > Cupressales > Taxaceae > Torreya > Torreya grandis. The sequence continues at coordinate 1,426,591 of JARHVA010004125.1, forward strand.
CACTAGGAGGAACACACCATTGCTCACCTCACACATAGAAGGAGCTTATAAAATTGCTCTCTCACTATCTAGCACAAGTTTACAATACAATCCATGAGTCTATTATATAGATCTCATCCAAACAATAATTAGATCCATAGCTCTCAATCTAAAATTGGCTCTAAACATGCAAACACATGGTTTGTTAGCTAACTGCCCATAATATACTTGCAGTCAAACCACACAAGTGACCGACGTTGGTCCCTGTATACCTGGGGGGTGCTGACACTGACCGACTTCTAACCAACATCAGTTGCATTCCTGTCTCCTCCCTGCCGACGTCGGTTGGCCTGACCGACGCCGGTGATAGTAACACTCCGCAACCCTTCTGCAACCTCCTCCTCTGTTTGCATCGGTGAAGCTTTTAGCTCCACAACCTAACAACTCTCACTTTCATTTGTGATTTTTTTTTCCAAGAACAAGTCTCTAAGATGATTATTATTTACTGAGGATCGACACTCACTCAATCTGATTTTATATATATATATATATATATATATATATATATATATATATATATATATATATATATATATATATATATATTCTAGGTATATCTAGGTTTAATTTCAATTATTTTCTAATTATTTAGATAATATTTGAGACATTTAATATTTTGATGAATGCAAATTTGAATTCATATAAATTAGAACCTTGTTATCACCTGAATACTAATGAACATATCATGCCTATTGCAACAGAAATTTGATGTTTACACATGCTACAATGTCTCTTTTAAAACTTGTAATCTATGTATCTTATTAATCAATGAAATCATTTCTTATTTTTGGGTTTCTCAATCATCTCTTATTATCTAATTTGGCTTAATGTCCCTTTATGTATTATATCTTTAGTGTAATGTTTATTCATTTATTTTATATTTTTAGTTAGTTCTTTTTATTTAGCTAGTCCTTTTTCATTACTTGTTCTGTTTTCTTTCTCTTCACTACCTTATTCATCTATATTTGCTAGCATCATCTTGATTTTTATTTCAAAGAAGCTTTTATGACATTTAAAATTGAAACATCATTTTCAGACTTTAAGTATACACATGTTTTTAGATATAAAATTATTTTCATTCACACTTTAATGTCCATCACTTATTTTAGATCTATACTTTTGGTTTAGCTTTGAGGTTATTTGGAATATATTAATTATAGAATGAAAGACATTACTTGATTTAAAAATTTATTGAATCAAGTTTCTATTCTTCAAGATATTATCTAATTAATCAATTTTCTCTGTCGGATAGTATAGATTATAGTTTATTTTATAAAATGATTCATAATGTGGTCAATTTTTGATTGCTCCAATGAGATTTGTTACAATGGATGACTTATTAGCAAAATTCATTTTATGTTTTATATCATTAAACCCAAGTGCATCTTTAATATTTATGAGTTATAATTCAAGGATATTTGAATACAAGTTTGTTCATGAAATCATTATCCAAGACCATCCTCTTTATGAAAACACTACATCCATCTATTACTCACATCAACTAAAGCAATCCATTTTAAGAAAGATATCATTTTTCTATAACTCGGTCAAGTTTGTAACTCAATGGACCCTAACTTTAAAAAAAACAATTATGCACTTTGGACTAATTTTTCAATCATAGGACTCCTCTGATTATATTGGTACAATTCTAATTTGACCTTCACAATAGAAAAAAGGGTTGATTCATTGGTATGATGATTTTTATCATCAAAACCTACTTTAAGTATTGATTATGTAAGAAACACTCACTAACAAATGGGTCTTTAGGGTCAAATCCACACCGTGAGCCCACTAATCCATTTTTATTAAACTAATTAGTAGGTGAAGAATGGTGAAGAACTAGGTTTTGATTAATTAACAAAGAGAGACAAAGTATATCCAAGATTTGAATACATTAGCATAAATGTGACAAAAAACTCAAAGGAATAAAGTTGGTTATATCAAGATCCAATCATTATTCCATATTGGACACCCATTTCACATTCAGAGACTACCTTTAATGGTAGTATCCATATATGATGGTAGTGTCGATGGCTATATAAGTATAATTTATATATTCTAATGGTTGGTCTAGAATAATAATTTTGCATTATTTCCACTTATTTACAATCTATATCTAGTTACACACTATAAATCCAAATAATTATTATTTTTGCTTGGAATTTGAATTAATTTAACATCTTTCAAATTTGGTATTTTCTATATTTAGCGTATCTTATTATAATAATTCAAATTATTTATTTATACGAGTTAATACTTAATTATTATACTATAGATCAATTTTAAACCATTGAGATTGAACTATTTTTTTATTCTTAACTCTATCCCTTGATATCTTAATTTAGGGTTAAACATTTGGTGAACCCAACCTTTGGTCTCCAAAACTGAGGTTGACATAGGGGTTTCTTGATATACCATTTTATTGGTCTATGTTTTTATTCTAAAAATCTTCATAATTTAAAAATATATTTTTTTGTTACCTAAATCATCTTGAATATTTATAAACTTATTAATTACTTCATAATATATTACATAATGGTAGTCATTACATTTTATGTTTCATATGTCACTAACTTAGTTAGGAAAATATAAAAAATGGATTAATTTTAAAGAAGATATAAATAAAGCACATCTTTTTTATTCCTTTTATGATATGTAATCTATGAAACAAGTTCCTCACATGCCTAAGATAATAATTAAATCTAAGGGATATGATCTTTTTGAGCAATCAATTAATATGCTTATAAAGACATCAATTTTATACCTTGTGAAACAATCAATTATTTATAGGGATATATTCTATGAATCATTAATACTTAAACCTATTTACTAATTTAAATGCCTATATCTAATCAAATCATGTTTGCATCATCTTTTATAACTTCACAAACTTCAAACATTAGTGATCAAAATGATAATATCTCTTATAAACTATAAAACTTGTATAAGATAAGGTTATAAAAATTCATAAAAAATTCTATGAAATCATCTTGTTCTATTGACTCACAAAATGTGTTACATAATCCTATTGGACCTAAAAAGCCATCAAACCCTCAGTGAACCATTTTTTTAAAAAATGTTTTATATTTTTTAATGGTAAAGGTGATCTTGAACAACCACTCTTATCTTTTTATGAAACATGTCTTGATTATGCGTCCAATGATTTAACTTTTGACTAAATTATTTACAAGGATTCAAAAGGACTATGTTTTACATTGGTTATATGATTTACCACTACAACTAGTGAGAGCATTCAAACCTCTAGTAGATCAGTTACTAGGATATTTATTTATCAACATAAAAAAATAAATGTCATATGATAAAATTACAAAGAAAAAAAATAACCAATTAACCTTTCAATGATTATGTTTTGAGATCTCAAACTTTTTGTTCACTAAAATGAAGAATCTAATGGTAGATAAAGAAATCTAAGACATCTTTGATCAATGTTTGTTTTCCCCATTACATGAGTCCATTATATTAAAATTTTCAATTTTTTAATGACTTATTCCATATTATTTAATATCATAAAATGAAACTTATTTACTTTAACAAGATTAAGTATGTACAAAATGCAAGAACCATATCCAATACCAAGTCTCATATAATACCAAGCTACAAGGTGAAACATGTAGAACCCATAAAGGGTAAAACCTTAATAACTAATGAAACATCACAAAAAAATAATTGAATCATCTTATCTAGTGGATATAAGAGATAATTCACATGATTACCTCAATCTCTGCATATTATATCTTTCCATCTTATCATAGATTGATATGAGTCAACCTTTACACAAAGGATATGATTTTAATTTATACTATGACTATCACCAAGGTCCTGGGAATTCTAAAAATTAATGTTATACCTTAAAGCATAGGATATAAGACCTTATTGATCATAAAAATATAACATTTGATGATCCTTCAAAATATTCATGTTCAAAATTTGGTGATCAGTATAATAATAAAATATTTAATTATCATTTGTAAGATGATTGTAAGAAAGATCCAAAAGTGAAAATGTTGTAGAATTGAAATCCTTCTCCATCTCATTATAGACACCCATTATATGGGATTATTTAAACTTATACATAGAAAACAACTCCTATGGTTCAAATACCTTCTATTAAATTTGGTGATAGTCATATAGTGGATGATGACTCATATCTAAATTCATTTCTTATTCAAGAATACCTTGGTGATCACCCTATACATAGTGTTATGATCAATAATGGTGCTAATGAGAACATATATATCATTAAATTAGATAAAAATTTCATAAATATGCATGATGATTTATTCCCTTAGACCAAAACCATCGAAATATTTGATAGGACATCACAACCTCTTATTAGTGAGATTGATTTAATTTTATTAATTAGTAAAACATATGTGGTTAACATATTTTTAGTTATACCATATACAAGAGTCTTTTATATGTTATTTTCATGACCTTATATATGTAAACTCTAAGAATTAACTTCCACAATGTACATGTGAATTAAATACATTGATAAAAATATGGTGTTCATAGTTTTTATAATTCTATATAAAATACCTTTTCCTTGTAACCCAGAATTGGAAAGCCTTTAGATGAGATATACATAGTGGATTCCATAGCATCCTAGTTTATTAAAATATAAAATACTAATTTTCCTTGAGAAAACAAAATTTTTCCAATCATTTATACTCCAAATGAATCTTAGATCACTTAATTATGGGTTCTATAAACCCCTACACTTTCTAATGTCTATTCATGACCATAGATTCTACCACTCTAAATATAAAACTTGTGAATTATCCTTAGTAGTATCAAAATTTTGATGTATCATATTAGAGTTTTTATATAATTATGAGCATTCATTTTATGGGATCATAGGCTAAACTTTTAAATTTTCAAATATTATAGAAATACAAAAAATCAAATATTCAAGAAAATACAAAAAAACATTAAAATAATTCTAAAATACAAAATTATTTAGCATTCCTAAGTTTTTTTATATCATTTTTATCTATGTTGTTTGATTTATGTTAATAGATAGAATATAATTTTAATTTTATATACACATATGTTTCATGCATATTTGAGTTTGATAGAGGCATACCCAGACACACTATATATGAACTTACAAATGTTGGAATTTTTCTCTACCCACATCATAATAGTATATTTGGGGCATATAATTCTTTTATCATGATTGATAGAGGTAACATATCCTTTATGATCATATATACATTATCGTGTTTGGGCTTACATACTAACTCTTAAAGATGTATATATCCATGCTCAGATTTTTCATAGTGTATTTGATATGCTATTTTCAATAACATTTTTGTTAACATAAATATGTAGGGACTAATATGATATAGTTATGATAGTAGTTTATGATATATATATTATTCACTTACTTGAGTGTATTCCATTTCATGATATTATATTTATTGTGGAACATCTAAATATGTTTCATACTTGTTGGCTCATGTGTGGTTATATGTTGATTTAATATTTCAATATGTAATTCCTTTCAATTTTATATAATTTGAATGTGACCATTATATAGGTATCCTTAAACAATTAGTTTCAGTTATATTAAGTTTTGTTGTGTGCTCTTAACTATTTTATTATCTTTTATTGTTACTTTTAGAAATTGACAGGATTTATATCATCCATATTAGGATTTTATGTGATCACATAATACAAAATTCATTGATATATATACTTACGTATGTTATCCCTATATGATACATGATTACGTAATTTATTATAAAGATATTTTATCATTTTGGGATAAGTTACCTACCATATTATATTTACCTCACCTCAAATGGGGGAATATTAGTGAGGCCATGTCATGAAAGCATGACCTCCACATTTTTCCTAGTTTACAGATTTTAGTGGGTGTATGCCATTGAAAAATTAACTTAATAATTAAAAACTTTATTTATTTATTTATACTTTTATTTAGGCATATAATATATGTATGACCTCCACACTTGCATAATTTCTAGTTTAGTTTCATAATTCACATGTACACTTGGGTGAAAATCTTACACATTACACCAATTTCACATAGATTTGAAATATTTATTCATATTTTTGACACATATAATACATATTATAGGTTAATATTACATTATATCACACAATAAATTTTAAAATTTTCCAATTATATTACTCACGAATATGTTCTATTATTAAAACTTTTTTGCTACAACACTTGGTTAACTTTATAAGTTGATGTGATTAAATCATTAAACCTCACCATATTTATATGTTGGAGTGGTTAAATATTACAATATCACCATATTTATTGGATGATTTTAATAAATATTTCACCCTCCTTATATTATATATTCACACTTGAGTTGTGTGATTAAGACATAGTAATCTCAATGGTTGCATCATAACTCATACTTGCACCAGATTAGGAGAATAATACCTTCCAGTATCCCTTTCAAAATATCAAATATTCAAGTTTTAACCTCTTTAAACTCTAATGATTCATTAATAATCATGTTTAACAAGTCAAAGCATCAAAAAACAACATGTTTGTGTTGACATAAATATGTACTCCTTCTTTACCCTCTTTCTTCTAATTTTTTTTTCAATTACTTAATTTTAGATTATGTGAACTAATTTATAAGGCAATAATATCTTGTTTACATGTAATAAACTAGAAAATAACTCAAATAAGGCTCAAACAAATTCATTATGTTTTATACACATCTAGGTATACACTTATTTCCTTTTAAACTAGTAATTTGATCCTTATGCATTATTAAAGTAAATGCAGGGGGAAGAGGGTGGGTTGTAGACACCAAAACTATATATTTGTAGAATTTAATTATTGTAAATTTGATAAATATTTATCACATATCTACCCTTTAGTGTAAGACCCCCCTTCTACTAAAAGGATCACATTCACCATCTCATCATTCATAAATGATTATCTATTAGTCCAATCTATAACATATGATGACATACATATCATGTACTACACATATAACTTAAAAATATATTACCATCATTAATTATTAGTTTTATATCCATAAATTCTTATATCCTTCTAGAAACTACTAGCCAAATAGGGACACTACTACTGATAGTAGTGTCTAGATCCTAATCCAATGTCTAGTTGTAAAAATTCAATTGAATTGATATTTGTTAAAAACATATGGGTCAACTTACTTTTCCTACTAAAAGATATAATTACATATTTAAAAATATGTTTTGTATAAATAAAATTATAATCATATTCATTCTTCATCTAGCAAATACTAAGAAAATAACTACCAATTGTGAATCAATTAAATACACAACCAAGATATTCTACCCTATTCATCCTCATTTTCATATCAAAAAATAGAATAGTCATATTACACATCTAAATCATTAAAAAATTATCCCATGAGTGATATTTTTTAAAATACAAGATACATCACAACATGCATTTTCATATAGTAAATTTCAGCCTTATGCACACTCATTCTAACACATATGGGAGAAACACATGAGTTTGAGTCCCTCATTAAGGTATTTGAATTGAATGTAGTGACCATTGATAGTGTGGTATTTGGGTTCAAATTGTCACCTTGACATCACTAACCCATTTTAAAGAAAGTCATTATAAGGGTGAGTAATGGTAAAGAGTTAGGGTTTGATCATTTAAAAAAGAGTGATAAAATTTATACCATATCTGAATATATAAATAAAAAGGTGAAGTAAAACCTAAAAAAAAAAATTGGCCACATTATAATCCATTCATTATTATATATTGGACATCTGTGTCACATCCATATAATACAATTGATTGTAGTGTTGAGATCTAATGGTAGTGTTCATTCATCCTTAATAATTTCTATTTATATTCAGTCTAGATCTTCCTAATCATAATAAATTTAGTTAAGTATTGTTTCTCTTTTGTATTTAAATTTATGGAACATATTTACAACTTATTCTTTATATTTTTATCATATATCATTATTATAATTCATAATATTGATTTATTTGAGTTTTTAATTAATTAGCCTAATATAGGTTAGTTGAAAAGCCTTTTCCCTGAACAAATTCTATATTCTTAAACCCATCCCCCCATATCTTAATTTAGGGTTAAAAGCCTATAAAATTAAATAAATAATAAGTATTAATGTGTTTTATGTGCATGTACCCACCCACACACAAAGGAATATAGTAATATTAGAAACATTAAAATAGTGGGTTTGAGGTGGGTATGTGATGTTTTGACACACCATTTTTATAGTTTGTTATTTTATAATATATAATGTATTCATGTTGGTTGAGTGGAAATATTTATTTAATATATCATCCTTTAATCATGAATATGGTATCAACTTTGTCTTTTATGAATTTTTCATGTGCTTTTATGTCAATTCATGTAGTACTATTTTAAATAGTGGCCTTTAAAACAAGAATTTTATATTACATTTTTTATATTTTTGTAGATTCAAAATTAGGTGGTGGGTATAGGCATAGGAAATTTCTTATTAACATGAGGTGAAATGTATAATTGTACTAGGTGTTAATTGGTTTCAATCTCCACATTCCATATCCTTAAATTAAGTTGATAAGACATGGAATATACATTTGTGATTGATAGTGTTAATTACACTTGTGAAAATGAAAATATGACTTAGAAAGAGAATTTAATGTGAAATAATCAAAAACTTGCATTATGTTTCAATGATGGTATAATTAAAATAATTTAAATTATATTATAAATTGGTAATATAAAAAGATTGCCAAACTTTAATGAAATGTCTAGTATTATTTGACTATATTATTTTCTATTTTTCTATAAATTACAAGTGGTTTTACAAAATCACATATACTAGAATAGGATAATGTTTCACAATAATACTCTCCTTTTCAAGTTTTGATGCATTTTAGGACTTATTTTGTAAATAAGATATTATGTATCACTTGACATTTCCTATGTACTAATTATTTTCCGTACCTAAACTATGTATTTATAATATCATTTGGTTGGTTATAATTTGATGCAAAAAAATTATAATAATCAAATCGTCTACTAGGCAGATACTATACAATAAATCAAGGACATAAAGATTTAAATTTAATCATACTTCTAAAATAACTCTAGATAATTAAGAAATAATAAAATTAGGAAAAAACATGTCTACAAATAAATGCACATCTTTTTCTAAATGGGATGACCTCAAGTCATAAATCACCAATTTTATTGAGCCCTAGATTCAATTTCATGTAAGGTTATGTGTAATATTTATTATCATACAACATACACTTACTAACACTATAACTACACTTGTATTCATTTTTATTCTATTTTAACTTGTTTTTATAAATTGTTCTCTTTTGCAATCGAAATCTAATTTCACTCCATGTAGAGGAAGGATAGTTATAGTAGTACTAGAAAGTAAGCACAATAATATTTTTTCATCATATTTTGTAAGTAAATTTAGGCCATGATTATGAGAGTAAATTTATTTGAATATATTATGCATTACAAATTATTCATTGTTAAAAAATTATATGTTTTAATAGTGTATAAGGTTTATCATAAATAACATTTATGTAATGGTTTGTGAATATTTGTAAGCAAAATCTAAGTAAGAGGTAATTATACCATGATATTTCATTTTTTTAAACTTTTGATAGGAATTATAAACAAATAATAAGAGTTAGGTATGGTAATTGAGGAATCAATCATCACCCACAACTATAGTTCTAATCGTTACTGACAATACAAATTCTACCTTAATTTACGTAGTTAGATTTAAAACTTAAATAATTTTATTCTCTGTGTTGATGATGTAAAGGTCTTGAAGTTCATATTTATATCAAATTTTATGGATGGGGTAAATTTTAATAGCTATTGTTCATTAATTCATGAATATTTTGGTTTTATAAATTATAATTTGGCTATTTTTAATGGGTAGTTAACAACATCAATTTGCCTAAATTATCTGTGTAAGTTAGTTTTCAAAGTTAGATCACCTACTATTTTAAATAAATTTTATACATATAAATATATATTTACACTCCATAAAAAGTTAGTATGATATTATTCATCATATATGTAAACATACATTCAGCTATATACTAATAATGTCATCTTTCAGTAGCAAGAAAGGCATGAAGGAAGTTTCAAGTGATAGTGTTCAATGATAACATGCTATAAAGTAACACAAAAGTTATTGAATGATAAAAATGAAATCAAATGATAACAATGATGTTGAATGACAATAATTTTATCTCTTGATTTTGTTGATATAAAATGGTGATAACACTATCGAATGATATAAAAATTATTGAACAACAAAAATGTTATCATTTAATAATAATGTCTATAGTTCAACAATAATGTTGTTGAATGATAGTGTTACTATCGAGTGATAACGTTGTTGTCATTTGGTAGCATTTCTATGAAATGATATCATTTTTTCCATTCAACAACATTGTTTACAAATGTTATCACTACTATCATTCAATAATATTCCTATCAGATGACAACATTACTATCATTTGATAACATTATTATCATTCAAAAATATTCCTTTCATTTAATAGTGTTGTTTTTGGATGATATCATAGTTTGCAATTTATTACATTGCTACCATTCACCATCAACTATATCATTCAATGGTGAAGAGGTGTGATCCATAAAAAAAGGCACAATCTGTATATAATTTTTTTTACATAATTACACTCATCTAGCTTCTATGCCCTATTATGATTTGAATGTCCATTCTCCTTCTTAACTAAACATTGTCTGTTAACTTTTACCAAATTTACAAAAATCATACTTAGAGATTCTATGAGAGAAACTTAAGTTAACTTATATATGGACCACTAAATTTTACCCCATTTATGGGTAATGTTATGTAGAAATTTATTGATCAATGTTTTGATCTACATCCTATGATCCATCATAAATAATCCTATGATGGATATCGAACCATCATCTATTTTTGAAAATGAATAAAAAATTAAAAAAAATCTACTATTTTAATAATACCATCACACTAGATTCACATAATTATTTAAGATAACCAAAATAAAAAATAAAATCCATCAATTAAAATGATATTGCATACCAAAGTATTTATATAATTAAGTGGTGTATAAAAAACAAAGGAACATGATCTCTTAAGTTTGAAGAATAGAAATTCATATTGACAACATGATTTATCTACAAGCCATTAAAATTTAAAATAAAAATTAAATTTTTCTATATATACATAGATGAAATAATTGGAGGACTGTATATTATGGTTGTAGAGATAAATGGTTGATAAGTGTTAGGAACTGAAGTTAAAGTATAACTAATTTTTAATCCCTGAAACCCATCTTATCGAATATGTCATCCTTTGAAGCACTCCTACCAAGATAGGTTTTATGGGTAACTATACCCCCAATCCATGAATAAATATATGGAGAACATGATGCAAACTAGTTTATTTCAATAAAACATTTATTTGGGGATTCAATATCCTACCTAATTATCATACAATGTATTCCTTATACAATATTAATGTTTTAATTCTTCTCATTTATTATTTGTTTAGATTGAGGTTCATCAAAATATGGACCTACCCACTCTAAACCATCATCTAACGAGAATGAATCATTGATTAATTAACATTAGACTATGTGTCCTTGTGAAATAATTCAAAAGTTTTGAGTTTATTCAAACATTCCCTTATTAGAATAAAAATATCTATAAAAAGATAAGATACAAGGGAAGTTTAAGGAAATACCTTAACGTCTATTTTTCAAAAACTAACATATCTTTTCCAATACTAGGCATTGAATACAATTTAAAAAATACCTAAACTTATACATGAGAATACCTATTTTACACAATATACTATCCAAGTGCATTTTTTTTCATTGAGTGGGGCTATATGAATCACAACACTTCAGGGATGCCATTTTCTTCTTCTCACATATTGACCATTATTCCAAGGAAAACTAATGCTAAAATAAAAAAATGTATTGATAAAATTTTAGTGAGACTAAGATTTGATGCATCTCTAAATTCTCTATCAATGATGTAGAATAAAAAAATTAACAATTAAGTAGAATTTCATAAAAAATTTCACCTTTTTAGTAGGTTTCACATAAAAATATTATCAAATTATAAGTTTATTTAATTTTTAAAGAGTAATGTTCATGGAATATTGTATAGGAGGTACATTTTTTTAAAAAACTTGATGCTAGTTGGTGTATTTTTCTTAGGTTTGAATGGTTTACATTTCAATTGTAAAAAATTACATGCTTCTAAATTAAAGAACATAATATTTTTTAAAAATTTAGTTCAAAAAACCAAAGAAAGCATGGGAAATAACATACCTCTATTTTTTCATTTCAAAATGAATTTAATTATTCATGATGTTTAATGTTTTTTAATGGAGTGTTGAATGTTTTGATATATTTAGTTGTTGAAATAGTTAGCTCAAACCTGATTTTGAACACAATCAGGGGTTTTAGTAAATGTACCTCCATTTTTTTAATCTAACAATTATATGTCCCTCATTGTGGTTATCCTAAAATTTGGAAATATTTAAACCTCATTTAATTCAGTAAAAATGCATCCATTTTAAATGTAACACAACAACACAAGGGACAATAAAATTATTAGAGTTTCATTATTGGTCTTCAATGCTCTTTCAGGGCAAATTTCACTAAATGTTTAAAGAAATATATTTGTAATTTTTTATTTTTTATCTTTTGCTGAATGGTGACAAGAAAAGCCTCAAACATTATAAATAGATAGAGCTACAATGTTAAAAAAATAAGTAATGATATTGTTAATGTATAAAATATGATTAAAATTCCATAGTATATGAGACAGTGACAACGTGACTATGATGCATCATCTTAATAATTACCATCTTTGATTTCTAAAATAAGTTCAATGCTATATTTTCTTTAGATGCTAAAATTGTAATAATTTTACTAGTTACATATACATTAGAATTGTTTATCTGATATTTTATTGTAGAGTTAATAATGAGCTTGTAATCTATGCAAACAATCAGTCTAATTTAAATTATGATATAAACATTGAGAAATTATATGAGATATCAATCTACATGATCATAGCTAGTTTTATTGGAAATTTAAAAGTGTTTTTTGTATCAATTTATTTTTATAAATTTCGAGTTCAAGTATTAAAATAAGGTTGTTAACTATATTCAGAGTGACTATAATTTCTTATTTTGAATCTCTGAAGTTATGTTTTGAAATTTTGTGGTTCATTATTTTTATATAATTTCTTGTTAAATGAAAAGTACTTATGCTTCAAATATATAGATAATTTTATGAATACAAAGTTCATCATTTATTTTCAAGATAGAGTATGGCATTATTTTAATAGACAAAACTAAGAGAAAAATTTTAATATATCTGAAGTAATGTGAAGTTTAAGAAACCATTATATTTTTTGGCATACCATTTTTATTCACTCTCAAAAGGTTGGTCATCGTTTGTCCTTTGTTTTTTCATGTTATGTGTAATGATATAATAAAATAAGGATGATGAATATAATAAAATGTGTAAATACATGTAATAATATTTTTATTAAAGAAACTAGTAGATGAATAATATCACATTTCATCCTTAAATAATGTTCAATATATACAAAACCATTTCCAACTTTTATGTTTATATTTCCTTCCATGCAATTTTTTTTTGTTTAAGATCTATTTGGCAATTCCTAGCTTAAATAGTTATTAGAGGTAATCAATCACATATATGAATTTTTTGTTTTAAATCCCAAGCAAAGAATGAAATAAACATTGCTTTTGAATCTTGATCTTTATTATAAACTAACAAAAACCTAACATACGTTATGTTTGATTGTGTCACTTGCAACATATTTAGTATTTATTTATGTATTATTTGTGTGTAGCCAACACATGTATTATATTGATGAATAGACTAGATCTTATTAAAAAAAATTGTGATTATCCTAATAACTATCAATTATAATAACTATATCATTAGTTTTATTCATCAGGTAAAAAATTATATATAAATCAATAAGTGCTTATAGTTGTGAGTACCAGTGTTAAATTAACATCTTCCATTAATTATGTATTCACTTAAATTCTTATCTTTATCAATCACTTGTTTAGAAGATGTTGAACAATGATCTAATGAACATTAAAGAATGCTATTGTTGGATTAAAAAAATGATATATGTATATAGCTCCAACCAACTCATATTTGTAGAGGAATATAGACTAATCACTAGACATGGTTTTGATAATATAGACACTATTTTGGATAAAGAAAAAACTATTTAGAACTTGTTAATTCAAATACAATGTTAGTGATTTCTTGTTTGATGCATTTAAAGTCTTATTGAATTTTTTAATAGAAATATACATAAATTCATGTTGTAATTATAGAACCTTTTTGGAGATGATTGGAGAAGAATGATTAAGATGCACTAAGATTTTTGGAACTAGAATTAGACCCTCAAGAAATATATAGGTTTCATCATGTCTATGATAATGCAAATTATTATAAATGGATACAAGTTTAGGTAGCTACATGCATGAAAGAATGAGAACATGGTTTATGGGGTGAAAAAAAATTCATAACTTGTATTTCTAAATGGATAAATAATTTTGTTTGTCTTATATTTGATATGCAAGAGAAAATATTTGCACTTTAATCAACATTTAGATTTGCCTCCTTATTGCATAGTTTTTTATGATACAAATAAGCCATATGGTTTATTATGAACCATTATTTTATAGTAATTTAAATATTGATAAGGTTTATTCAAGACAAATATCTTTGTCTAGACCCTATATTATGATTTCTCTTCATTAGGAAGAAAATGATATAAAATTATAGCTAAACGGATTAAAAAATAATAAGGTAAAACATCTAGTTGTGGAGATAAGATATTCATTTCTTCTTTCCAATTGAATGGAAAATATTTTGAAATATGGTATTTTCATCATTATATAGCATAACATTATTTTAATGCCTTTATTATTGGAGATGTAAACACATATGCTTGTTTGGAAAAAAATCCAAAGGACATAGTTATTAATAACATATTAGCCATTGTAAATAGGAAAGGATATATAATAAAACTATTATTACTTTATAATAATGGTGCAATAAATGGTGGATACTTTGTTATACAATGGATTTCATTTTTTTTTAAAATGATCATACATCTATTGTCATCGACCAATCAAAGAAGCATCAAAATCCATGACAATTGCTTTGGAATAAATGTCATACATAATATTATTTGTTTTCCAAACAAAGAGAAATAATATACACTATGAACCTTGATGATGAAACAATAATATGGATAACATATCCAAAATTTTACTATTTACATAGATATAATACCAAGAAAAAAATAAACCTTGCATCAAACAATAAAAATTACACGTGGAAAGTCCATACAAAAGAAAATTGTCAAGAATCTTGTAAACAAAAAATTCATTGATACTCCTATACATGTTTGTTAAATTTACAATAAATTTAATTTTAAACATAGGGTAATGCTTTTAGAATAAATTGAAGCATAAAAATGATAGCAATTGATGGAAAGTAATAAAGTAATTTGTAAAAAAAAATCCACAAGTTGTAACCAATCATTAAAAAGTGGAGTGGTTCCCAGATTTGTAACACCTATAAACATCAAGAAAAAAAATATTTAAAAAATGTAGTTAAGCAATCAAATCTTGAATAAAGCCTTATTGCATCCAGAACAAAATTTGTAAAGTTAAGAGAAATGGGCTATAACAAACCTTAGATTAGGATAAAAGGTCACATTAACAATGTGCCATCAAATATCAATAAAATTTAGAAATTATTTAAAATATTTGTATGTGAAAGAATAATAATTGTTGTAGTTTTAAAAAGGTGATTGGATTACAAAAATGGATATACACAAGGGTTTTTTGAGCCACATCTTTTTATGAAAGCATTGGAACATCTATGTGCAAGAAAACTATACATTGCCCAAAATGTCCAAATCAATCTAGAATGTAATCCATTATTGATTTATATTGATGGATAAAATTCAAGTAGTAATAATATTTTGAGTTAATATTTATTTGATATAAATAACAAAATAAACTTGTCTTTTGATTCATAAGGAAGATATTCTAATGATACACTGGTACATGCTTTTATAGACTTGAGATCTATTGTTATGTTACAAAACAACATGATCAAAATAGAACCATTAGAATACAATCACCCACTTAGAATTTTCAAATACAAAGACTTTGAGGAAATGAATTTTCCAACTCTTTTTTTTGGAGACCCTCTTAATGAAGAGTTCATCATAGAATTTACATCTAAAAAATAACATAATGGGAATTGTTTCATGCAAATCATCTATTTTAATATCATTTCACAAATTTATTTTTTTAAAGAATTAAATATAATTATATATCAAGTATGAAATTCAATGTAGGTTCTAATTATAAAGTCTAGTTAAAAGGGAAAAATCTTTTGACAAAAGATGTCAACTACAAGCTAAAATTGGAATGAATACTAAAATTAGATATTAGGTATTTGGACTTCGAAAAAAATACTCATTTCCCCTGATTACATGTAAGATCTAAGAAAAAATACACTTGTCATGGTACAATAATTAGGGCCACCAACATTTTTCTTGACCTTTACAAGTGTCAAACATCACATGTAGCCATTGATAAATGTGCTTAAACAATTGCAATCTAAGTTAAAAAAAAATAGATAATGCATTTCATAAATGCAATGCAGCAAAAAATGATTCTTTTCATGTAAAAATATATATAGCTACATGTACACATTATTATAGACATTGAATCAATACATTACAATAAATTCTTTGAAATGGTAAATCTTTACTTTGAAAAATCATGGATTATTTTTGCATAATATAATTACAAAAAAGATTAAATACTCTTGATCACTATTTGGTGTGGGTGTTTAACACACCTATATATGAGAAATACAAGAACATAATAATTACAAATTTTATAGAGAAATACATAACTTGTTATACTCATATATTGGACAATGATGTGGAAAACTTTTAGATACACCATCTCTGTAAAATCTATAGAAGAAAGAAACAAATTGAAGAAATAATTTTTCTCAAATGCTTTAACCATTTAAAAAAATAGAACTTGAAGTTGTAAAAATGAAATACATTTATTTGTTACTAAGTACAAAATAATACATTGTTTCTAATAACTTTATTACTTTCTTATAAGACATACATATGTCTAAGTCCTAGTACATAGTAGCAATATAGGACACAATGAAATAACTCACCATTTTACTTTCGTATACATAGTTACAAGTAAGGAAAAATAGACTTATAATAAATATGTCATATTTATGGTAAGCAAATATAGATGCACAATTTGTTTCAAATGGTTATGATGTTGAAACATATCAAAAATCATATATGACAAAAGGAAATTAAAAAACACGCATGTTTTTGAAAAAATAGGAATACAACACACAAAAATGAATATATATTATATTTATATGTTCTATAGGCTAGGAAATACAATGTTGAAATATCAACAGATGCCTACACAATAGGTCATTCACTTGGTGCTATATTTATCATTAAACCATTGTTCAAGGACATTCACTTTTGTAAACACATCTACACTTTATTGAAAAAAATAATCTGAAAACCTTTAATTATTCTTATATATGAGCCAAATGATTTTTTAAATATAATATGTCAATATCTTATAGACTATTACATTGTGCATCCTACAACCATCAACAATATTTACTTAGATAATTTTTTTTTAGCAACTATAAAATTAGAAAGACATTAAAAATGAAAAACTCTTGATATACACTTTGTTAACTATAAAAAACATCCTAATATTTAAAACTATTTCCTTGAATTCCTATTGTTATATGTGTAATTTTAAAATAATGAAAATAGCTTAAATCAAGGGTTTAAAAAATGGAAAGAAGCATAAAACTCACATGTGAATAACGTATAGATTAAAAAATCAAAGTTCAATTATGATATAAATCCTTCTCGAGGAAACATAGAAAATGTTACTCACCAAGTAGAGATTGATGGTCTAAACACATCTAAAGTTAGCTTATGTACACATGAAATAAATAACGCAGAGGAAGAATATGATTTATGCATGGAATTCTAGTAGTGAACTTTATTTTAAGACACCAAAGTAAAAAATCATTTGAGTTTGTCAAGCATCTATACATATTTTAGAATTCCAGCTACTACAAACATAGACGTATGTTAAATTAAGAGAAACAAGAAATTACTAAAGACATTTTTCATAAAAAATGTAAAACCAAAAACAAGCCATTGTATTTATTCTTATTAAGAGGTACAACAACTAAAACAACTTTCACAACAAAATGTATATATGTTGACTTGTATTTATTCTTAGTGTATTGACAATGATTCCTATGAGCCAAAGGCCTTATTATTACATACATAAGGAAAGTTATGTGCAGTATAGGTGGAGTAATATTGCATTTTAACTTTCTAGATGCCCTTTAGTAAATCAAAAATAATTTTATCAAACAAAGAATTCTTGGATGCATTGTCTAAAGATTATAAAAAAATATGAAAAGTAATAATAGATCAAACTTCACTTATAGGAACGAGAATGTTATATTACATTGATATATGATTTCATGAAATAATGCAACTTATGACTTTACAGGTCAAAAACAATGGCATGATCTTTTGTAGAGGCTTCTATCAAGTTTAGCTCGTAAATGACTACTTAATTTTTAAGCATCAAAAAATTAATAATGAGTTAATTTCATATTATTTTTGGCAATAAAATGTAATTTTTTATCAATTGCATAAAACCATGCACCAAATAGATGAAACTATTGTCTCAAAATTTAACATAATATGAACAATGTTTACACATAACAAATGATATAACATATCTCAATAAAAAAATTGCATCTAGCACCAACTAATCCAATGTTCCCATACCTTTTTTATCTAAAGGCTGATGTTGAGGTGCACATTGACAAGATGTTGACACTTGTTCCACATACAAAAAAAAAAAAAATTGATGCAATAAACAAGGAAAATGATACATACAATGAAAAACAAGGACATGATAATGATATTGTCTTCTAACTAAAATCATACTAAAACCTAATATGATGGTTAGACGTTTATCTATAAATTATGATGTTCAAGATGGTCTTGTCAATGGATCTGATGGTATATTTAAATTATATGACAAGGACCATAGTTATGAAATTATTTAAATTAAATTCAATGATTACTATACTATCCATTCCAGAAAGGACAAAACATGTTAATTTGTATAGAGACCACATTGATGCATATTGGACTCCAATATTTCAAACCTCTGGGCCTACTTATATGCCTATGCATAGGGAAAAAATTATAGTATGAAACTAATTTATAGTATAGTTAGCTTGTGCATGTATAGTATAAAGTTCCCAGGGACTCACCATGGAAGATCTTGTATTCAATCCATATGGAATAAAAAGGCTTGGCTTAGTGTACAATGCTTTCTCATGTGAAAATCATAGATTCATTATATTTGTTGAGCCTTCTTATAGAGAAGAACATTCCAAAAAATTTCACTTGTAACATGGCATATAATGTCCATCATATAATGATGTGTCAAAAATCATGTTAAAACTACAAACCCATTGCAATATATTACAAACAAAATATAAGTAATAATAATAGATGCCACAATACATGGACATAAATACCTAATTACTAATATGTATGGATCCCTATCTGCTTCTCTCATGGATGTCATCAATTTCATTAAAAAATAATTTTCAAATGAGAATACATTAAAATTAACATATATATCAAGAGACTTTAACATCAACATGTCCATCTACAATAAAACAAAAATATTGATTGAAAACCACTTGTTAGTTTTCAATATATATTTATTACCACAAAGAGAAAATCAATATGGAAATAAGCTCATTCAGCATGCTTTGTCCAAAAATAAAATAAAATATAATCATATCACAACAATAAATACATACTAGATTGATCATAACACAATATGCCTTTTCATAGATAATATTACTTTAATGTTAAAAATTGATACCCTGTAAATATGGTTTTTTTCACAACCTTTTTATTGTATGCATGTTTTGGACTATGTTTAATGTATTCTTATATAGGTAGAACTATAAATCAAAAGAAATACATAATGTTTAAGATACATTAAAAAAGTTCTTCTTAAATATTATTTTTTCTCAATTTTGTGACCTTTTTCTAATGGATACAATTATGCTATTTGTTTCATACACTTATTAATTAGACAAATTCATATAAAATATAGCTTTATTGAATAAAATCAAGGAAACAAAATTCAGAACTAGGCAAAGACATTCCATGCAAACAAGAAGTAATTAAACAACAAAAATACATTTCATCTAATACAATAGAGAAGTTGTGTTGCACAACAATTACAAAAATGGTGACACCCAAACCATTTTTTGTTTCACTTTTTTTTCTCCATTGCTTATTTATTTTGCCTTACAACAAAATTTTATTTATGAGTTATGTTATTCTTAAAATTCAATTGAAAAAACACTTTACCTCTTTTATGTTTTCATACATAAACATATACAACTTCACCATGCACAATAAAGGATATTTATGATGGAAAAAAAATCACTATGTTTGAAAGAGATATTCTAATAGTATATGAACCTAAAAATGTTATAAATCCTAATTCACCAATAAAGGTCGAGATACTACATGTTAATTTTGTTGATATCTATGGACAAATGACCATAACAATGACTATTAATAATGACTATTATCAAAATTTTAAACACATATAGCTCTTAGCAACATCAATTAAATTTAAGAATTTATAATCAAGGAAAAAAACCAAATATGAGAGTGGAGATGTTTTATGTGTTGTGTTGACTTCAAAAACAAAAATGTATAGCATCCTTACTATTTGAAAGAAACACAAACTCATACCTAATAACACAATCATTGATGTCATAGACTCAGATGATTTACTTTCAATGTGTTATTTGGGGCCTTGTCAACATGTTTCTAGTTAATAATCACTCAATTGAACTTATATGTTAAATATAGTGGAATATAATATAATACTACAATGGTAAGCCTATATTTTTACTTGCAAATCACAACTTTGATAAGTTATGATTAGAGATATTTATGAATTTACTATAACTATCTAATAAAAGTTTTAACTTGGAGAATGAAACTAAAAACTTTGCCAAGAAATATAGGAGCAACTAATGTCAAAATTCCATCACATATACATTTTCAAAAATACTATATGTAAAGGTCTAAAAGCCTCTCAAACACTACAAACAAATGCTTCATCTTTAATAGAGCCACTAGGTAATGAAACTACAAAAAAAAAATTGCAAACAATTTTTGGATTAACCATTGAGGCAAGCATCCTCTTTTTGGTTCTTCCTTTCTTTTCTTTTCTATTTTTAAATTTTCTTTATTTTGTTTCTAAAAAATAAAAAATAGGAACATCTATAGGCTATGGGAATGCTAAATGCAAAAACCATTTATTCATCTCTATTTTAACTAGTATGCAATTCCTACCACCATGTAATTTTAGAAATAGATCTTCAGCAATATGCTTCTTTAGCTTGTCCAACATGTCCAAAAAATTTAGGGATTTCCTTTGGGGATGCACTATTATGTAATGTCCATACAAAATATGGACAGGTTGAATTTATATTGAAAAATCCTTTCATAGACACCTCATTTCCAAAATTATTATCAATATATTTTGACCAATATACATATGATATTTGAGCGACTATGTTTTTCCTACGTAATTTTTAGTTAACTAGTGTGTTCAAAATTATAGTGCATATTACAATTTCTTCTACTAAATAAGAATAAATAATGCTTTAAAGTCTATGAGTTTTATTTGATCTTAGATTACGTATATGTTTTAAACATTTAATTTTTTGTTCTTGAACTTTGATGATATATTTTCTTTTTTTTGCTTTATTTCAATCTTGGTTTTTTTCTTTTTAGGCTTAAGGCTATAGGAATGTTTTGAAGACATGGAAACATCACTTTTTCAAAAGACTTTAGTATTCTATTTTTGAAATAGATTTTATTATTCATGCTATAACAAATATCACTGCAAACTTATTGTATATTAACATCAACAAATTAAAACATTATGTGGTTTTGTCTTTTTTTCTACCTTCTTAACTAGAACTTTGTTACACGTAGAGCAGTAAAATTGTAAAGATTTTAACTAATGCATTTTTTTTTACATTGATATCATGGATTACAAGTCCCCTTAACAATAACATAGAAACATTAGTAAAGAATATCGTCTATCTTGATAACATAATTATCAAGCCATATAACAAATAACAAACCATCTAAAATTATAAACTGAAGTTCTTATTTATAGTACTTTCCATTATATAGTATACTAGCTACTATTGGTATAAAAATTAACCATAGTTATTAGACTAATACAATATAAAAAATAACTTAATAAAAATAAATCCTACCTTTAGTCAATTACTATCAATTTTACCTCCTTCGATGCTCCATCATCCAAAATACCTAACCTTTAAACCACATCTTTGTTATACTTATGAGGAACCTAAATAAGTTGAATTTGTGAATATTCACATGACTTTAGGCTATTTATATTCTTTTATTTATAAAAAATGGAGGATTCAAAATCTATAAACTTTTAAAAATTCAACTTTCTCTTGCAAATCCCTTGTATCTTGTAAAATTTCCTCTATTTAATTGACCACAGAGGTGACTTAAAATTACCTCAAGATACACCACATGCTAGTCATTTTATTACCTTCAATGTTCTTGGGATCCTTATTTTACCATGCCAATATTTTAGATATGGTATGAAAATTAGAAAAATTTACATGAAGGGTATAGTAACAACCCTAGTTTCCTTCTTCCCACCCTTAGTCGATCACACTTCTTCCACATCATGATAAAAGTTAATTAAGAAAATAAATATCTCTTCCAATATTATAAACATAGATGAAGGAAAAAATACAGGACCATCTTTCCCAAAAAATAGAAGGTCCTAAAATAGGCCTAAAACCAAATAATCTAGAGTTGAGAGAAAATCCACCCTATGCTCAGGCCAAACAAAAAATTCCACCATTTCCTTAATAAAGCTCAATCAGAAACCACCAAATAGAAATTCCTCACAAATAAAGCCACCAAATCTAAATTCACTGTCACTCTCCTACTCTCTACCAACATATATATATATATTCCCAAAATAACCTCCAATGCTTCTACCACTTTCATAACTAGCACCCAAAAAATGTACATGGTATACATTATAGAGACACTATTTATGAAAGCCATTTATATGATTTTATCACCACAAAATATCCATAGGTACACCAAGGATTCAACAAAATCAAGATCCATCTTATAGAGGTAAACCAACCCAACACCCAAAACCATAATGCCAAAAATTGGCAAGGAGAGATGGGATAAAATTTTGCATGATTAACTTGTATAAATAATAATAAAATCCACATAAAATACATAGCCATACCATTTTTACTAACATCATTACCTCCACCATAAACCTTCGTAAATCTAATAAAAATCCTCCAAAATAAATCCCTATCACCTTGTAATGTATTTAATAAATAAATCAAACTTATTAAATATCTACTAATACCACCCCTAAATAATCTTAATATCTATATTTGGTGTTATATACCTTGGTCTCCTTGTCTTGATCTATACCCACATTAGCTATAACTATATCTCTTTATTTCCTTCCAAAAAGCAATGTGAACATCTCCAATTTTTAAATTAACCTATCTTAGGCTAGATAATAAA
Organism: Torreya grandis; assembly: GCA_037957365.1. Lineage (NCBI taxonomy): Eukaryota > Viridiplantae > Streptophyta > Pinopsida > Cupressales > Taxaceae > Torreya > Torreya grandis. The sequence goes on from JARHVA010004125.1 coordinate 1,450,508, forward strand.
GAGGATGTTTTCCAATTTTTAGAACTTGGATTTTTTTCATGATAAGACCTGAATTATGAATTGAGAGTCACCTTCAAGTTACAAAAAAAATATTCCACATTCTAAGGCCATCTCAATCCTAGCTACTAGAGATTCAGCTTCAACCTCATTTTTTATTTCATTAGTAATCTTGTTTAAAATAAAACTTATTAAATATCCACTAAGATATTTTAAGGGACAACCAACACCTGAAGCTCTTGGATTTCTTGGACATGTCCCATAAAAATTTAGTTTCAACGAACTTGTTTTGATAAGGAATCTAGACTACCCCATCTCTATTTTTATGTCTTCTTATCTACTATTGACCTTTTAATAGGTCTTAAATTAATGCATATTTATATGTCAGTCCTCATCTCTTTATTATAATGGATATACAAAATATGTGTGTGTGTGTGTGTGTGTGTGTGTGTGTGTGTGGGCGCGCGCGCGCGCGCGTGTGTGTGTGTGTGTGTGCGTGCGTGTGTTTGTGTGTGTGACATAGAGCATTTGATATATATTACTATCTAGTTCTACTTTCCAGTTTGAATTTGTTTATATGCATAAAAGGGTAATAAAAGTTGTAACATTCTACAAGTTAAATGGATTTTTCCACAACAATAACGAATCTTAAAATATATATATATATATATATATATATATATATGTTTTTAACATCTTTCATTTAAACTATAATATTATTTAACAATAGTAGATTTATTATTTACGCTTTCCTCTATATGCTTTCGTGGAAGCCATATTTATATTGGAGACATTGCATTTTATTTTTATACTATGATTAATTGTCCTATAAAATTACACAATGGGAAAAAAATCATTTGAATAATCACAAGAGGTAGTTACATGGAAAAACACATAAAATACATACTATCTCACCATATTAATTATTATTAGGCCACAACTTCAACTATGCCATTGGTTTCAATTGTTCTAGCTTAAGAAACAAGGTATAGCTATGAACCATTATATATATTTTAATCTTTTATCATAAGACTATATTTCATGTCATCTCATAAACATGTATTTCAGATGTAGGAGGTTATTTTCCCTATATTATTGATAACTTGGTTTTAGCTTTACATTTTCATATATGTCTTGGCATTATATCATTTCTAGTATAGCATACTCACTATAAATTTCAAGGAAAAAACCTATAATAATGGTTCATAATTTAGTGCTATGTTGATCATTTAGAGATTTTATAAATTAATATCCATTAAAAATGTAAAATTTCTAATTATTTTTATTTTTACTCCTTTCAAAATCATTCAAATAACACTATCCAGAGCTTTTTAGAAATATTTATTGTTATTTTACATTGCCTTGGTTGTCAATTTCAAGGTAAGGCATTTGTAAGCTTGTAAGATTTGCCTTGATGCTTAGATTATAGGAAAAAATAGGGGTTATATATGGGAAATGTAATTGTAAATGTCCAATTATGTATTTTACTCATAATACATACTAAAATTTAGAACTTAACAATTTGAATTCATTACTTACTGTTTAAAATCATGGATCTTTAACTATGATTATATTAAATGCATTTGAAATTACCAAGATACATGTTTAAATATATAATGTTTACATTCTATTTAAAAAAAATTAATCTAAAGAGATAATGAAAAAATAAATTTATCTTATTGTTACTATATTGTAAATGTTTTGTATGCCAAGATTTTAGTTATTGAAAGTCATCACATTTGTTTTTATTGCCTTTGCCTCGATTATGTGCAAATATACTCTTCTTATGCATAGATCATGCCTTGAAACTAAAAACATTAACATGGAAAAGTTGAGAATATTTTTCTATAGAAACACCATATGACAATACACAGTGATTTACACATGCTACCAATAAATAATAGTAAGCTTATACAAACATCTAGCTCTTTGTAATCCATTCTAGAAACATATAACTCTTTATAACCTGCTACCATTTTTTGATGAATTAATCTGA